>BPLS01000312.1:69087-96287 GCA_019656275.1 Rhododendron kiyosumense
AGTTGTAATGGGTTAATGGCATGGATAATCATCGATGAGAAAGCTTACATCTATTCTAATAATAATGGAGCATTGATGGAGAGAGCCAAACATAAGTAAATAATTATCGAAGATAATGTGATTAGTCTAACTAACGACTCTAACGTAAATTGTCTATGCACTATGCTTAGTAATAACTTAGTGCAGTGAGTAATTTTACTTTCTAAAAATGTGTTACCGTGTAGCATTAATTTAAATTAAGAAATCCGTCTAATTAACAATTGTGGAGCAATTGTAAGCTCCACATGCCGAGCTCTTTTTTTATTAGTATATATACTTTCGTAATCAAAACTCACATTTACATGTATTTTTTTTTATTATCGAGTAGTATGTTTATTTAATTAATCTCTAGAGCGTCCATACTAGATTGTAGAAAAAAATCTCATATGGGTGTATTTATGTTTTGAGTGTAGAAATTGTTAGTCAAGTAAAACGGGTGTGTTCTTGAAAAAGAGAATTTGGCTCAAGTAAAACTATTTTGCTCAATGTTGTGTTCTTGACACTTTAATTTGAAGGAGGAGAATTTGGCTCAAGCAAAACCAGATGTTTTGTCTACACCAAAATTTGCACTATAAATACCATCCCATCAGGCCATAGAACGTGACCTGCACTAAAAGAAAGTCGAGAATTGATATCTCTCATTTCCTACCCTTTTTTGGCGGTTTGGGTTTGCGCATCTCGAAGACTAGTGAAGCTTTTTCAATACTTTGCGCAAAATAATCATCTTCGAGAGGTTGTCTGCTTCAACATATTCAATCTTTTCGTGGAGTTCGAAAGGCGATTCGGTTGGAAGGCTTGAGGATTCAAGATTCGGTGATCATGCAGAGGTATGATGAACGTGAATTTGGCAAGTAAGTTTTAAAATTCATAGTAAGGATACACGGTCACCGAAAAAGACTTTTTATAATCACTACGCATGATTTATAGTGCATGATCTACTTAAATTTGGTTTGTGTGATTGGAGTTCGTTGTTTGAAGTTAGTTAATTCATTACATTGATTCAGGGATTTCAACAATGAATGATCTGTTTGTTCTTTTAGTAAAAATTGAGTACTGCGCGCACTTAACTTTTCACTTTTCTAGTAATTTCATTGTCAACAGTATACCATTAGACATAAGGAGTCCGTTTGTTGAATGAATGCGAATAGATAGATAAATAACTCCTTCCATGTTTATTGTATATATATTGCAATGAATCTGTTTGTGCTTAGGAAACACTTAGAGCATCAGATATTTATTGACACTATCAAATGACATCGTCACATGATTCATCAAGTGATCGAGAAACCACGACACACAATAATGTGACTTACTCATTGTGTCTTACTTACCTGAAAAAGTGCATAATCATGTCTTCTATGTTAAATGGGTCAATCCTCGTGATTTGTCGGAAAAATCACGTGGACAACGTCATATGCTACTTTCAAAAATACTGAGTAATTACTTGAATACAATAAGTACCGAGTAATTATTAAAGACTGTAAACTTTTTCACTGAATACCGAATATCTACATACCTCAATAGATTAATATATATATAACAGTGAATCTAATGTTCATATCCGATCAAAGGCAGACAGTAGAAATGGATTTTCTAGCTTATCACTTCAGTCCTTTAAATTTTAATTATGCCCTTGACAGAAAGCTGCTAATAACTCCAAGTTCAAGGCTATCTTTAAAAATTTGTCCTCACACACACACACATATTTATATATTCATCGTGATAACCCACTAATTCTAGTTAGGAGCCATTAAGAAACTGAGTCAAAATGGGACCCCCAATATTTAACCTCAGGACCCTCAATGTGGGTGCTACAATTCGAATAAATAACACGAACGCAATATTAAAATACCACTCATTGGCTGATTTTAAGTGCCACTCATCCGAAAAGCCCGGCCTTTGTGTCCAAATCTTCACGTGGAATGTCACTTACAATATTGGATGCATCAGGGAGAGAGATGACGCACGATGGCTGGCCACCACCACCACATCCACCGGCCCACCACCAACTTGGGTGGTTGTGAACTCAGAGAGGGTCGGAATTTGGCTAAATGATTGTGATAGAGTATATAATAAGTGTTTTTTCATAAGATCACATGTTTCATTCTTACGGAGGTCAAATATTAAACTTTTAGGCAAGCCATTGAGAGTTATGTCCGATCGTTATCTTAAGAGCTCCGAATTTAGTTAAGGTGCGTGCAAACTGACCTAAACATCAGTTATTAGAAGGAAAAAAAACTCCAAGGGGTTTGGTTGGTCAATAGAAAGTTAGTGGGAGTAATTAGTTATCCTTTCATGAGGTGACATATTTGAAAAAAATTTGGGACGGCTGAAGGAATTGCTTGTCGTTAACTTAAAAATTTGGGACTACTGAAGGAATTGCTTGTCGTTACCTTGAAGGAATTGCTTGTCGTTACCTTCAAGACACTGGAATTGTTCAGGCGTGCAAGCTGGGGCTTAGCCAAGGGTTACAAAACAAAAACTTGTGTGGTCGTGGAAGTGTGCACAAATCCATTTCTATCATCTCACACGTGTCTATCCTTGACAACAGAAGGCACCAACACGTGTGGACCCGCCATTGATAGTAGAAATCTTAGACTTTGACTGGCCCTGGATCTGGCTCCACCCGCACGTGAGACATATCCGCTCTGTTTTCTTGCCGGGCCCTCTTTTGTTGGCCCATCCGGCCCAGTCTTTGGGCCCATAAACTTGTCATCAACAGTCGCATTGTTTTGTTGATTCAACCCCAACCGGTTATAATTAATCAACCACCTATGATCTAACAATAATAGTATCATATACTTCCATCATCATGTCATTGAATCTAAGCCGTTGATTTTGGCACGGGGTCGCGAAGGTCAATGACAAGCACGTTGTCGACTTGACTAGCACTTTTTTTTTTTTTTTTTTTAAATAACCGGATGCCGGGGTGTATGCCTCGATCGACTAATCTCAGCCCATCGATAAACGCTTAAGTGGCCCTAAGATTTTGACTATTTGATTTCCATGCAATTCGAACAGACCGGGTCTAGAAACTGCACTAGTCATAACAATATGTAGGTCTCCTTTTCTAAATTTAAAAATGGGGTCAATAATTCGATTGTTGGTAGTTTAAACAACATGCTTAATAAATAATTGAGCAGTCATGTCTCTCACAAGTTAAATACGTGAGGTAATCACAATTCACAGCACTGTATGTATAGTGTTTTAACATGTCGGGTTTTAATTAAATAATTAGTCGAGATTAGGACTGATCACTGATGGATTTTTTAATTAATATATATATACATGCAATTAGCACCAAGTTTCGATTGTGCATGATAATGCCACAATATTCTATTTTATTTATATAATAATATTTTTATTGATTTGTTAGTGGAATATCCAATTAGAAGTGAAATTATATATGCTGCCCTGCCTAGTTTCGAGGAAGCATCCTCATTGTTATTGAATAGTAGTAACAAGTAGTAGTGATTGGTATTAATAAATAACTTAACCAATCCTCATTTAGATTATAAGTTATAATACTAAAATGCTGTGGATAGGTTGGAAGGGGGAATTATTTAAAGAATAGGGAAATTAGAAAAAGGAGACAAACTTTAGTCGACAAATAGTTATAAAAAAACTAAGAACAAAAGCCACGATTGCTTCCACTTGTGTATTCCTAAGCCTTATACTATGATGAGAGAAATATGAATGACTCCACTTTGTTTAGTTTTCAGAATTTTTTTTTTAAAGTAACGAGCGATAATGAGTAAAGAGAGAGACAGACAGAGAATTTATTGAAAACCATGCAGAGAGTAAAAACATTTTCTCAAAACTCAAAAGTCGATCAAGTAGGATTCACATCATATCTCACTTTGAAAATCGGAACTGCTCTTTATGTGCAATTGAATTATAAATGATCCATATATAAATAAGCTCAACTAGATATCAATGAGTCTCTTATAGGAATTGTTTCTTGATCTAAAATATGGATCAAAACTATGAACCAAGACAGCTTCTATTATATAAAAAAAAGAAAAGAAAAAAGAATCATATTCATTTCGATTGTCGAAGTGAAACCCATGTAAATTCCACTCAAAGTACGTAGAAACGTTCACACTCACTAACAACGAATTACACGTCATACTATTGGACTTGTCTGTCTTAACGACATGCAATGTAATGTTCCTAAATCATATTATTCCTCGTATGCACCCTATATGACACCATATTCTAGTTAGCGTTGAGGGTACGAGTCAAAAGAGCAACCAAATTAACGAAAAACTCAAGAGTTTGAAAGTATGATTGACAAGATTTACTTGTTCTTAGCTTCAATTATTTATTAGGCGACCCGATGTCAAAAGAACTTTTAGCCGGTTTTCAATATCTTGATTTATTGAACATTGATTTGTAAGGTTATCGAAGAAAATAGTAGTAACTGGTTTAGCCTTGATTGCCCACGGAATGTCTTGATAAAGTGTTTAACTAACCAAAAAAGTAATCAAACTTGGTAGCTCAATTCGTTTGTCAGCCTGGTTTCTATTAGGAAGCCCTCAAAGTCAAACTACATTTGAGTTAGGAATTGGGCCAGCCCGAGATGATTTTGATTCGGTATAACGAATTAGGGAAAATGACGGCCAATGACGTATTTTGATAATTAATACCTGTCAATGACATTTTCAATATTAACAAATATTCTCAGCATGTTTTTTACGAATATTAATTATTAAAACATGTTCTGAACTGTTATTTTCCCAAAGAATTATGATGGTCTAACTTTTCCCAAAGAATTATGATGGTCTAACTTATTTGGATTGACCAGCCGAAAAAAGAAAAAAAACTTATTTGGATTGGGCTCATAAAGGCCCCATGAACTAGTTAAGACCCTTGTAGGGCTTATCTTAGAAACTGGACACTCTTATTCGTTCTTCTGGGTTGGAAAAAATTAAGAACAAACAAAGCCCAAAGGTTTTGAGCCCAACAAGCACCAAACAAAGCCCAAGGTTTACTTCAAGGTTCGTATTTCTTGCAAATTTCGTAAATATATTAATATTTTTAGGAAAAATGACGGCCAATGATGTATTTTGATAATTAATACCTGTCAAAAACATTATCAGCATTAACATATGTTCTTAGCTTGTCCTTGGTGGGGATATTAATTATCAAAATACGTCTTGGGCCGTCATTTTTCCATATTTTTTTAACAAGAGATAGGTGAATAAAAGTATCAGAATTACATCAAACTGTAAACAAATCCACAATCAATACAAGCTCAACGCAACTAATAGTGCCATTAACGTGAGAAATAATCTAATCTCAACAAATATAAAAGGAATAACACTCACACTTAGGTGAAAAGATTCGAACTCGATCCCGACTTTTTATTGAGAAGTAAGAGTCTTAGACCAATTGAGTTAGTCCAAATTGGTTAGACAAATTCATAAGGTTACATATATTATAAATTTAGATGTACATTTATTATAATGAATTTTTTAAAGTTAGGGCTAGTTTGGGAGCCTAATTTTCTTTTTCTTCTTCTTCTCCTTGTATTTTGTATTGTGAGATATAGGTTTTGGATTGTGACTAGAACAGATTATGAATCTGATAGAATGTTGAAAATGAAAGCGAAATAGAACTACTTATACAGAATCTGATATATGGGCTTATCTATATATATTGAGCTACTATTTCAGTTTTTTCCCTTTCTTCTACCTTTCCTTTCTACCTTCAATAAAATAAATCCTTAAGTAAATCCCTCCACATTCCAAGCACAATCTTTTTCTCTTTTAACATACATTAATCCAACCACAATCTTAAGGATCTACTTAAAAGAGAAGTTTATTGAATCTCCAAATCTCATTGCCTTTCCCAAGAATGGTTAAAAAATAAAAGCATTTTGTAAATTCATACCATCTTTTGATTTTCCTCGTTGCCATTTTTCACTTTCATTTTTTTTTTTATAATTTTGCATAGATAAGCTCCAAAGAAATGGATGCAGCGGTGTTAATTATCCTCTTTATAAGAATTAAAACCTGTCATCGTAATTGATAACATTATTGTCTCATCATTATCGGCTATTATTTATATATTAATTAATCTTGTTGGAGTAATTTGTTACTCCATGAATTTCAAAGTTCATTTGTTGATATATTTTTCTACTCTATCTGTAGCATCATTACTATGATTATTATTATTATTATTACTAAAAATCACATTCTGTAGAAAATGGATGGATTTTTTTTGGGATGTCAATTTTGGTCCTTTTTTTCAATTGTGCCCCTTGAGTATCATATGCATTGTCATGTAGAACTGTCTAAAAAAAAAGATAATCCCCACACAATATAGGTCGTTTCTTGTTTTCTAGTCGACCAACAAAAGTGAATAATAGTACTCCTGTCGCAAAATTTGTCGTAACGTAAATGGTTGGGAGTACCACGTAGACGGGAGTGCTGAATAATTAGTCACTGTTAACCCAAACTTGAAATGCGTCTAACACGCGTAATTAACGAGTCCTCCTTCAGCTTCAATTCTCTCTCTCTATCTCTCTCTATAAATACAAGAATCCAGACTTACCTCATCGGTTTGATATACAGAGTCCCTCTTAATATATATATCTCGTCCTAGGGCTCAAATCAGTCGCAAGGAAAAATGGGAGGCGGAGGGGCCATGAGAGCAGCATCAAAGGTGGCCGGGATGACCGTCGCCAACACCGGCCTTCGCGGCGTCCCGTCGCTGCATCCGGCGGAGCATCCGTTTGGCGCGGCCTCTCGCAAAGCCACGCGTCCGGCGTCGTCGACCGTCTCGTTTTCTGACAAGGTGAATGAAAGGTTTTAGTAAATATCGACCATGACCTATTTATGTGCCGACCTACACGTATCTCTTTCCTATGCATGGATTAAGCCTTAAGGCACTTTTTTTTTTTCTGTCCAAAATAATTTTTATAAACTTACGGCCGCTATGACCGATTACTGTTGCGTGCAGGGGTGGCTGCACTAGGTTCCGAGAGGGTTCAAGCGAATGTTCAGAAAATATACTTAATTTTTTTTTTTTTACTTCCCTTTCGATGTAATTTGATTTTTCTTCAAATATAATACTGAATCATTCACACGTACTCAAGTAAATGAAAATCACTTAGGCTCCGTTTGTCTCGATGTAAAATATTTTGTAATGTAAAATATTTTCCATGTAAAATATTTTTTCAAAAAATAAACTTTAAACTTTTATTTTGCGAGTTTTTAGTTGGCACTTAAAAGTATTTTTCGAAATCGATAAAATAGTGTAGAGAGAAAGGGGGCGTGGAGAAAGGGGGCTTAAACGGTGGAGATATTTGAGTTGAGAACAATAGGATTGGACGTGGGTCGTCGGAATTGACAATTAAGAAAACTAAGCAGTGAGAATTGTAGAAGGCAGCGGTTTCATTTCAGAAAATAACTTACGAAAGATTTAAAAGTAAATCATTTTCATCTAACTAATTCCTCAATTTTTACACAACCAAACACCGAAAAATAAATATAACATTTTACCGAAAAACGTTTTACGTACAAACAAACGACAAACGGAGACTTCATTTTGTGGATTATCTCTTATATACAATCTTTCAATGTTCTTGACAACCGCTAAACTAAAATCGTGGAGCCGCCTATTATTGCTACGTGTCCCAATTTCCGTTACGTATGGTGTAGTCACTGAATTGGGGATTCCTCACATGTTCTCAGAACAACTACCTGACCGAGAAGTCGGCGCAGAGGCCGTGTTGGGAGTTCGACGACTGGGAGTTCGCCGACGGCGAGCAAGAGGTGATCGGATGTTCTGGTGAGCCGATACCGAGGCTCGTGTTTGGTGAAGTGCCCACGATTGAAGAAGCTAGAGAAGCCACTGGCCAACTCAAAGACGCTCTCGACGAGTACAATTTTTTTCCTATCTCGACCTTGTGATTTTCTTTATGATTTTGGAATTACAATTGGTGTAATTTTGTGCTTATCAATGAGCTTCCATTCGTGGTTTTAGATATTAGCCGTCACGTATTACAGACCAGTTCACAACCATTACAGGTGATTTAGACACTTAAAACCTTTTATATTGTTCGATACTCTGGATACCATTGCACCGCGATAGTTACTGTACATATCCTGATACCGTTACTTAAAACCTTCCTTCCATTGTATTCTTACTTGGCTTGATATCTCTATTGAGTTTTGTCTTTCGATAAAAGAATTATCTGGAATGTTAGAACTTAGAACATGTAGGGTGTTGAATAAAACAAGCCAATTAAGAGAGTATGAAAATCATGTAAGAAAGTTGTAAGAATGAGTGGCCCGCTAAGTTGTGTCAAGTCTAATATTCCTCCCATTGTGAAGGCATCTACCACTCAAAAGCATTCATGACCACTGGAATGATTTAAACAGGTTACGAACCGAATTGCCAAACGAATATATCTCTCAGCATGTTTACCTTTAAATACAAGATCGATGTACCTCTCTCCTTCGTCACCCCTTTTACTCTTGAAGCGGATACCAATATATGGAGGTAATTTGGATTTAAGTATCCATTGAGTCAATACATTCTGGCATTGTAGATTACACCAGTAGTCCTTTTAGTTTCATTCAAACATTGTGACAGTGTAATCCATGGAAGCCTACTTCTGTACCATAATTTAGGACAAGTGTTCATGTTTTCTACATGGGTCCGGAATACCTTACAGTCTAGAATTCCTCCTTTCAGTTATTGGTTGTTTGCTTTGTGCATCTTGCTAGTAACTGATAAGTTGGCTAGACAGCTTGGATAGGATTCTCCTGTAGCCTTATGACTTGAAGTTTGCTTATAATTTTGTTGGATTGTGTCCTACTTTTTTTCAATCTTATGTTAGTCCGCCTTCTGGGACTTGAGGTATAAATTGTGGTGGTAATCTGTAACGAATTGTCGTTGATATGGAATGTTAGATCATTCTACTGGTTGTCATTTGCCCATATTGTAGGACATGTTTCTTCGCAGTTGCTTAATGTTCCAAGGACAAACATGACAAGCGTGAGTTGGACTTCACAGGTGGTTTAGAAAGCATAGTGTACTGGGCTGAATCACCAGGTTCGATTGGGCCTAGTGGCTTACCAGACATTTTGGGCTAAGCGTTCAGGCCGAACTCTGTATGATGGGCCGAAACAGGTCACCCCCGATCATATGGCCTGAACGTGTGATCCAAACTGAATCATGCTGGGTCAAGTCCAGTCCTACCCAAGCCACAGTTATATGATCCCCCTATCTCGCGAATGGACCATTCGGTCATGTCAGCATAACCGCCTGGTTTACTATGTCATCCATGATGCCACACTAGACGGTTAGGGCATGTGCCTAGATTAAGACAAATTACACTCTCACAACCTAAAGAGTTATGCTGTTACTATTCACCTAAAAGCTCTATTCTTCGCATTCTCAATCAAGGACTTACTTAACCATTGGTCCCGGTCGTCACCTGTGTTAGGCGCTGATGGTGGTTCTTTGCCTTGAACGACTAGCCGACTAGGTCTGAAGGCGGAGCTCAGGCTAGATCCAAACCAAGAGAACCAAATAGGGGATTTCTGAAGAACACCACCCCACACATAGTGCTTAGTCCTCTTTTACGGATGTTATTTCTTCAGGATACCCTCTAATTTGTTTGGCTGATATTTTGTTTTTTTTTGTTCTCTTGTTTGGTATAACTTTCAGGGTGTATCTGTCCTCGCCTTATTCTACTGGATCTGGTGATCCGTATGCTGGTGATCATGAGTCTGACTTGTTGCTTTGCGGTACCGGTCAGGCCAGAGCAATGTCAGTTCCGAAAGATGCTATTAAAGCATTTAGGCTTCTCAATGAGAGTCAGGTAGCTCAGGTACTGAGAAGAAAATTTTCTTATAACATCTCCTTCCGAAATGTAGCTTCTTAGTTACTCATGTTTATGCGATTTTCCCACAATGCTATGAAATCATCGAATTACATGTCCAGTGTATGTATGTGCTCTTTCTTAGTTACACTGTGCTTGGGAGATTATTTTTTTGTGCAACTTGTGTTATTAATGTATGTGTGCTATAGTATTGTACAACTTGCTATATATTCCACTCGATTTACTTTTTTGAGCAATTTACCTACTCAAGAGGTATCCATTTGGTTTATACTTTATATTAAAGCTGGAGAGTATCTCAACTGGTAGCAAGTGTGACTGGGCATTTCAACTTCGAGCGTGCAGTCATTTGTTTCTAGTTCTTAGAAATCAACTGATAATAGGTCAAATATCACAAATGACAAGCGCGTGCTAATGATGTTCTTCACAACTTTCAAAACAGTTGGGGACATTTTGTGTGGTAGCTGATGTTTCTGACTTCATCATGTCATTTTTCAGATCTCTGTTATTGATTATTTGACTCCCATTTGTTCCATTCTTTGATCCACCTCCTAGTTTTATAACCTATGGAATTAAAAGATAATGTAATGGATACGTCCAGATTGTTGTGTGTTTTGTAGTCTGTTGTTGATTCAATTGCTAGTGACCCAAAAATAGGGGATGATGTACTTGAAAACGAGTTGGTGGTGGAGTTTTTCAAGTGCCATAAGTATGGTTTCTGATGTTGGTGTTTTCTGTAGTCTGTTGTTGCTTCAATTGCTAGTGACCCGAAAATATGGGATGCTGTACTTGAAAACGAGGCACTGGTGGAGTTTTTCAAGTCCCAAAAGAGCAGTAAGAACTTTTCCGCCTTCCGTTCCTCTTTTTTTTTTTTTTTGGCATTTGTTACCACAAAGTTTCATGTAATTCATTTGTGCAAATAATGCCTTCTCAGATATGGATCCAGTCATGGAACAATATGCTGCCGATACAAGTTTTCTTGATCGTCAATCATCAGAAATCTTCGATGATTCTTCTGATTCCGTGCAATTTGCAGATTATGCATACGAGTATTATATGGATTATTTTCAGGGCGTGAAGAGTAAAGTGGTTGAGATGATGAACACATTATCTGATTACTTTCAGGATCTATTTAGAAGTCCAACAGCAGAGACCGATGGAAGTGCCGGAACAACCTTTTCCGGTGGAGCTGTGGCGGCATCCTTCATGGGATTGGCAATCATGGTTATTATGTTGGTTGTGATGAAGAGGGGTTAGGACTCATTCTCTCTTGATGAGTGCACTGATGGATTAGCTAAGCTTGTTAAAGTTTTTTTTGTAACAGGATTTGATGTTTCTTATAGAGTGCACAGATGGATTTGGGTAGTTGCCAAATAAAGAGTTATGATAACTTTTAGCAGATTTTAAGGAAACTAGTGAATTGAAATATTGAATTTGCCAAAATCAAATTTCTGTTGGCCGTTGCACATCATTACAGGTTCGGATCAATGACATTCTCTTCAATGGTCTTCGCCCTTGCTTTTGGTGTTGGTAACAAACTTCCTGCACTGCTTCAATACAAATATGCGAGACAGATTGTGGTCTTTAGAACAGGTATTTTATTAGCAGCAGCTGAGAAAACCAAATTTACATCACATCAGTGTGATCATACATCGCATTGCACCGCGTGTCAATGGCTGTGTGAAATCCAAACCAACTACAGATTGCATTACTGTGATCGTACGTACAACAGTGATTTGCCCTGTCAATCTATAGCAAACTCCCTGAAATGCATCCAACACCATTTGGTTGTCTTCGGCTCAGGGTATTGCAACGCTTGATCAAATTTCAGTGCCAACAAAAATAACTACTTCTTTCGATACATGGTGTTGGTGACAAAAAAATTTTTTTGTTGACAACATTTATTAAGAAGCACAAGAAATAGACAACATGCACCACAACGGATGAAATTGCAAAAACAAGGAAGCCAGAAACAAAACAAAACAAACAACCGATGCGATCACATCTACATCATTTATTTATCTTTATCCAACAAACCATAGAAAATGCATCAAGTTTTTTCCATGAACTTGGCAGTAGTTTTTGAAACCTAGATAGTCACTTGTATGGAATTTCGCTTTGTGGGTATCGCTTTTAACGGTACTAGCTTCCGCAATCCCATCCCCGCCCTTTCGGTCATGTCACTTTCTGTAATCGGAGAGCTAACCTCCCAATCAAAAGAATGTATGAGGGAGGCCAGAGCAAGGTGAACCACCCGTTGAGCTAACGCAAATCCAACGCACATCCTTCTCCCAGATCCAAACGGGATGAACTCGAAGTGTTGCCCTTTGTAGTCAATGTTCTTGCCCAGAAACCTCTCGGGCTTGAAAGACAAGGGGTCGTCCCAGGACTCTGGGTCTCTCCCGATTGCCCATGCATTCACAAGCACTTTTGTATTCTTGGGTATTTGATACCCCATGTAGCTAGAATCTTGCATTGCATTCCGTGGTAAAAGTAATGGAAGTGCAGGGTGTAATCGGAGGTTTTCCTTCACTACTGCCTGCAAATAAGGGAGCTTGTCCATATTCTTCTCTTCAACCTTCCCGTGGAGTCCAAAGATGCTATTTATCTCTTCTTTAACCTTTCGCATTGAATCGGGGTTACGTAGTAGCTCTGCCATTGCCCATTCGATTGTGCTGCTTGTAGTGTCTGAACCTCCGGAAAACATTTCCTTCACCATTAACACTTACATTGAAAATTACCAAGAGTCACACGGACCGAATAGCTTCATTCCAATTGAATCACAAGCACACATATGGGAATGGAGGATGTTAACCGAACATTGGGCCTTAACCTCTCTCTGCATCCAAGCTCCCCCTTAATTCTGATCTAGTACTCTCAACCCTATCTCCCGAACTGGGCTTATTCTGCACCCACTCAATCGATTCAGAGTCATCTCAATTGAGAGCCAACGTGCCTAGTCACTGACACCATGCTCCCCGACGAGAACTCCATCGACAATGAGCCATCCAATGGCTTTGATACCATTTGTTGGGAGTTCGTCTGATGCATCGACCCGCCACTGTGTGCTCAAGGCCCAATTTGTGTGGGAGTAACCGCAAAGAGTCCACCACATTACTTGGACCCAATATACATTGAATGACCCATATCCACTTAAAAGGCTAAGCCTTGTAAGTGGTGAGCCATCCAATTGTATATTAAGGTCCAACTCTTTTTCTGTTTATCCGATGTGGGACTCAACGTTCACACATGTTCTAACAATCACCATTATTGATAATAGTCACATTTGAATCTGATATCTTTTCTGGCCCTTCTTTGCCATCACCTTCGTACTCCAGCATAACGTCCTGGAAGTCTCTGTTCACCTTCTCAGTACCTGAATGCTTCTTTGGCCGAACCCTGTCGGTCACAAACTTGGCTACGATCTTCATGGCTCGTCCCATATATGTGCCGATCCATATTGCTTTTGATCCCCATGGGGTCCATCCATTTCAGAAACGGCAAGAAGTCCGCCACACTGGGCTTAGCCAACTCTCCTATCTTGTTCATTTCATCGAAGAATTCACGCCCTCCCTCTGAGTGTGGTTCCCACAAATCTCTCGACAGCATGAGGTTGCCTACCACATTGAAACTCATGAGGAAGACCAAATGGGTTAACTCTACCTCACCCGATCCTCCACATGCACGTGATGCTAACGATCCTCCACATGCACGTGATGCTAACGAATCCTCCTCGATCCACCGGGTCATGTTATCAACGCATTTCTTCCTGACGGCAGCTGTATCGTTGACTCCTTTGCTGACCAGGAGCTCCGCGGTACACAGTTTCCTCAGTAATCGCCAGTATGTTCCGTAGTTGCCTATGGCCATTGATCCTTGGTTGTAGTTCCATGATGTCAGTGCATGGGGGACTCTTCGGTCGCAGAAGGTTGAGTCGTGGTTCTTGAACAATTCTGCAGCTGCCTTGGGTGATTCTTTGTCCATGGTGTTTACGTACCGATCCGAGCTTTAACCAAAGTACTGGTCCATATTTGAATCTGAGCTTGGACAGGGTTATGTGTGGCATAGTTCCAAGTTCAAACATATTGCCAACCACTGGCCATCCAGCTGGCCCAGGTGGTCTCTTTCTGGTTGCCTTGTTCCGCACCCCGATCCAAATGAGCAGAAGAGGAAGAAGAAGAAGAAGGGCAAGTGGTAGCGAAACGCGACTCAACCAGGTAAATGGAAACCAACTGCCCACCATTTTTTTGTGTTTGAGCTTTTGTTTTTTTGGTGTACTTTCTCTTCAAACTTTGTGTTCAAAATACTGTATATATAAGAAATCAAACCAACTTCAAATCATCTGAGAGTTGGGTTCTTGGGAAAAGGGTTGAAAGACGTGTGTGTATATATATATAGGACCGTAGGGATACCATGTACACAAACTCACGCAGTGATTTCAGAGAAAAACTCATATTGTATATATATTCACACAACGTATACACAAAAATGAAAAAACTCTTCGGGAATCACACGTCGGCCCCTTTCCGGGAGGCCACAGACCGGCCCCCTACGTTCGCCTCACCATCTCCCTCACATTATGTCACACAGTAACCCCAATAGAGTTTACAACTATATATAAGGGATTCTAAGAGTAAATATGCTTAACACCCAACACTAAGGGTGTTACACAAAATAATTCCATCACTCTGGGTGGACCCCAAAAATTACCCCCTCCACCCAGAGTGGGTAATCGTTGCATCCATCCAACCTCTCTACCAAAGTGCCTGTCGTAGTTTTAAATCGCGGTATCGGTCGCCATCGCGGCATCGGTCGCGGTATATCGGTATCGGGACGTATTGGTGATATGTCGCAGGAATTGGGTATTGCGGTCGTAAATTTTTAAAAATCATCAGCAACATGTATAAAACTTGAAAAATATACTTTTGCCCCCAAAATATTGGCTTAAATTAACACATTTTAATTAATATAAGACACCATAAGAACACCATTAATTTATCACATTTTAATCAATTTTACCCTTACAATAAGAACACCATTTTCTCTAATTTTTTCCACTCATTTTTTATTAGAGATACCCTGTTATGCAAAAATTTCTACATCCTTGGACCAGCTTTAATTTGTGCACCGTTGGATTACTTTCTAGCAAGTGGCAACCACACTAGATAATTAATCCTTCTTGTTTACATCGACAACCAACAACAGATCAATGCAATCTCTCTCTTCTCTTACACACCAGATCAAAACAATCTGTCACTGCGCAGAAGTCTCTCTCTCTCTCTCTCTCTCTCTCTCTCTCTCACAATGAATCTCACAACTTCGGGTCTCTCTTTTTCTCTCACTCACTCAACTGATCACTTTCACAGTGCCTCCACCGATTTCTCACTCCAGCTGCTAGACTTGTCAATCGCACCTGCGACGGCGACCGCAACAGTTCAACACCAAATCAACAGTTCAGCACCAAACACGCCCTCAAAGTTCAATCGACAACCATTCCTTTCTTCTCCTCTTTCCGTTTACTTCACCAAAGCAGCAGTTCAGCACCAAATGCTCTGCATCAGCAATCAATACCATCTGTTTCTTAAGAATCTTAAACTATTTTTTTGGAATTTTTTTCCTCTCTTGAAATATGTTGAAGAGTGACTTGTTGAAGAAAGAAATTTGTGAAATAATGAAGATAGAAGAGAAGATAAGAAAGCCAACGGCAGGTAATAATCGGATTTGGGTTTCAACTTTCAATTGCTGTATTATTTACTTATTTTTTTAGACAAGATCCAAAATTTTAGGGAAAAACCTGTGAAAAGTAGAAGGAGTTGATGGTTTGATGCTCTGTGGAAGGAGCTCTGTTTTTTTTTTTTTTTTGCCGAACCGGCCTGAACCTTCTGAACTAGTCCACAAATCCGTTACATACCAATACGTATCGGGAATCGGCCGGTTTACCTGTGGTTTTCAATCTCCCCATTATACCGGCCTATATCCGAACCAGAACTCTCAAATTCCGGTACAAACCGGCCGATACGGTTCGTACCGGCCGATATTAAAAACTATGGTCCAAGTCTAGCTGCTAGCAACCCCTCACCGAAAAACTCTTGCCTGACTGAATGTCTCATTGCAAAACTAGATCTTCCGAGACTAAACCCGCTGCCCTATCCGGCTACAATACCGACATCTCCGCCGATATTAAGCACCCCCTTAATAGAGTGCTCACACCCCCTTGACTGGAGTGCGAGCATCCTCGCAGGACACGATCCATGACTCTATCTCTCTTTATCCGGGTGCACATCCTAGAAAGAATCCTATCACAATATCTACAAAGGAAGAGATTCCAGTGATGCATTGTCTAGTCTTCATCTCAATCCCTCTATTCAGAGCTGTCGTGAACATCTCCCAAACAACCAGTTGCCTGCCGTCTGCAGACTATTCCACACACAATCTGATTTAGTAATCGACACTCCTGTACATCTCAGGTCATGACTCCTTGTACTCCAGTGCCCTTCCTGTGTGTCACTACAACTGTTGTTTCTCCTGTTCACCGTCACAGAAAACCCATACTACTTGTCCTGTACCAAATATTAGCTTCATCTGTATGTACTCTCCATAAGCCTGTATTGGTTGCCTATCATCATCCTCATGCAGCCCGAATCACAGCTACAACTCCTGACGATAGCTCTTCATCACATCCGCCACTCCCAAGGCCTTCTGCCACTCTCAGGTCTTCTTCTGCCACTCAATCCATCCTCGTTCCACTCCAGGCTTTTCCCTGCAACCCTTGATCTCCGATATGTCCTTTGGTAAGTGCCTATGTCATTACCAGATGAGCTCTCCAACACCACCCAAACCGGGATGCAACACTCGAAAGAATATATCCTTGCTCACTAGGTCTCCCACGACTGATCATGACCTCCCATGGCCGTTCGGAACTGATCCTTATGTTGCACCAAGCCTTCTTACAACCCGAACCGTCTCTAAACTTCCAATTCCTGCTCAACTAAACATTACCCTCAGCCTAGGAGCCTCCAATCAGAAAATAGAATGTACAGTTAGATCCCGAACGTCGAGATAATCCAAAGCGACTACTCACTCGCAAAAAATAGAGTCTGAATGGCTATGAAAAGTGCGAAAAACCAATCTAGAATATTTCTAGAATATTCCTGTTTGACCAGGCAGTTTGATCGTTGACCAGTAATGTCATCGTTGAACGGATGATGTGGCATCTGACGTGGCACCCATGGACCCATTTCTGTTGATGTGGCACTGCCACGTGTCCGATGACGTGGCTACTGACTGGGTTGCTGACTCATCGCCTAGTCAGCGTTAACCGCCCATGTGGCGTTGACCACACAAGCCGGGCGTGTGCCCAACATGTGCTAGCTTGTGCCAGACACTGTTCGCATGTGTGTGACACGCGCCGCGCATAGATCTGACGTGCCTTTAGTTCCAGCCTTGCGTGCGGATCACTCTGGCGTCGCTCGGTGATTTTTTGACCACTTCCGAACTCGTCTTGACGAGACGAACATAACCCCATGCTCAAATCTCACATCAGACAACTCTTGGTACGAACCACCCTTGAATCACCTCTCCGCCACGCTCCTCTATCGTTCGAATGGCCATTGCTGCCACCTCCAAGCTCCTCCGGTGACGTGCTACCCAATCCGTGATCGTCTCCTCGAGGTAAACACAATCCAGTGCTCAAAACTCGTCTTCAATCATCCACGACCTCAAGCTTTTCAAAATATCCTCTTTGCCCGTCGCCGATTCCGCCCGCTGCAATCGAATGACCCGTGCAACCTCCTCGGGTGATAAAACACGAGGTTTGTGAGCAACCTTTTTTTTCAAAAATCGAACCCGTGATTTTTCCGGTGACCCTGTTCTTCAACCCCGCTCTGATACCAATTGTTAGGATCGGAGGGACACTATGTACACAAACCCACACAGTGATTTCAGAGAAAAACTCCTCTTATATATATATATATATATATATTCACACAACGTATACACAAAGATGAAAAAACTCTCCGGGAATCATACGCCGGTCCCTCTTCGAGAGGCCACAGACCGGCCCCCCACGTTCGCTTCACTGTCTCCCTCATATTATGTCGCATAGTAACCCTAATAGGGTTTACAACTATATATAAGGGATTCCAAGAGTAAATATGCTCAACACCCAATACTAAGGGTGTTACACAAAATAACTCAACCACTATAGATGGACCCCAACTATATATATATATATATACACACACACACATATACACACACACTCAGGTTCAGGTAAGGGATCCCTTAAATTAGAATTCGTGCGGGACTCCGTTTTAAAGAGCCATTCGCGGGTAATAGCCGGGCGGGTCACAGGTAAATGGAACACACGCGGGTCATTCCATTTAGATCGGATCCCTTCTTTCCCCTTTTTCATTTGGCGTTTCGAATACGCAAGAGAGAGAGAGAGAGAGAGAGAGAGAGAGAGAGAGAGAGAGAGAGAGAAGCGACAAGGCGATTTTTGGAACGCCAGATGATTTTGATGACGAGAACACCACAAGGTCTCTCTCTCTCTCTCCCTCTCTTTCTCGTTCTGTGCAGAAACTAGTGGTGTTCCCTAACCTATTGTGTTTGAACATAGGAGAACGAAATCGATCTCCGACGAAGCCAGACGAAGAAGAAGAAGAACACCACAAGGTATCTCTCGATCTCTCATTCTCTCTCCCTCTGTCTCTCTCTCGTTCCGTACAGAACCGTAAACCCTAACCCCTTGTGTTTGAACACAGGAGAAGGAAGAACGATTTTGATCTCCGACGAAGTCAGATGATGAAGAAGAAGAACACCTCAAGGTACCACAAGATCTCTCTCTCTCGTTCGTACAGAAACTAGGGTTAGGGCTGCTGCTTTAGATTTATTGCTTTTAGGGCTTTGCTTGATTTGAAGGGTTAGGACTGTTGCTCTAAAAATTGTGCTTTGTTTGTAAGAAAATCATTACCCTAAGAAAATCGTGACCCGCCCATCTATTATCCGCGAATGGCTCTTTAAAATGCCAGCCGTTCGATTAGATTCAACGGTTGATATGAGAGTCCCGCACGAATTCTAATTTAAGGGATCCCTACCTGAACCTGAGTGTGTGTGTGTATATATATGGTTTTTTTCAGGTCCAGTCACCCGGATTTTTTTATGGTCCGGATTTGTGTCTTAGCCATTAGATTGCAATGATCCGAACCGCTTATTGTGTTCGGAACATGATTTTAAGAGTACCCGGATAGTTTGTTGATTTTTTTGAGAGAAATCAGGAAAAAAAATTATCGGGAAGGGCTTGATCTGAGCAGTTTTTTACTGAACTGTTAAAAAAAAGCTGTTCGAATCAAGCTTTTTCGATCATTTTTTTTGCTGATTTCTCACGAGTACCCACAAAATCACGTTCTGATCACATTGAGCGGCTCGAATCATCGAAATTCGATCAGAAAGTGAGAGGTTCGGACGGTAAAGCATGCAGACCTGAAAACAACTGATATATTATTATTATTATTATTATTATTATTATTATTATTATTATTATTATTATTATTATTATTATCTCAATTACGATTTAAAGAGCATTATTGTTTATTGTTTGTGAAATTGACGTCACAATTGACGCTCAAATGAATCTAGATCTGCACTTCGACTTTCTATTATTCCATATATAAGCGCATCTTTGCTAGGCTCTTTAAAACCCACTTTTGGCTAAACTAGAGAGCAAAACTTCAAAAACCCTCTCACATCAGCCTCGCTACACCAACCCAAATTTTGATTTTGCTATAGTCCCTGGTTACTTCAAGCAAGCTACTGTTCACCTAGCAAAACTTATTTTATTATTTTCTTACCTTTTCAGAGCCTACTCTGCAACTTTTGTTTAATAACTAGTGTCGCGCGACGTGCTCCGCACGAATCACGTGCTCACTAAAAATGTTTGAAGTATTGTTGTTTTGAGGATTGGAATATGGCGACGCTTGCTGCGAAATGTAGGTTGATTATTTTTTATACAGGCGTTCATTAGATAGAATTTCACAATCCTTACAGGCGTCCATCGCCTTGTGTAATTGAATTTTTCTAGAGGAAACATACAGAAATGCATTTGGTACAACCGCTCTTACATGAAACTATCAGACCCCATACGTTGCGAAATACCATCAATTGTTATTTTTCAACCCAAAAGGTACAATTAGCACAACAAACGCATTGGATTTTTTTTAAGGCTAAGATAATAAAAATGAAATAAATGGGGTAAGGCTCGTGCTGTCAATGCCGAGTTGATTTACCACTGCCACAAACTGTTGATGAAGGTCAACTGACCAAACCACCCGTGGCTTCTTTAGTGTAAACATATCATCCCTATGGACCTCTTCTTTTACATCCTCCTCCTCCTTCTGCCTCTTTGAGTTTCTACAATTTCCTTCATATGCTGACGACGAGAAATCTGCATCTTCTTATGGCTTTTTTTTGTTTCATTCACCATCTTCTATGACATCTGATTGCTCAAAATCCTTCCACGCATCTTTCCTCTTCCAAACTACATGCTGCCATATGTTCCTTAGTGCCTCAATGCGAACTGGTTTGATAAAATAATCACAACCACCATGAGTGACGCCTTTCATTACAACGTTCTTACCATCCTGACATCACTGTAAAAGCAACAAAATAGATCTCAGAATACTCAAATATAAAAGGCATGTTTCATTGACTGGATTAGACATGGGATTGGATTACAAATCCAGTGGGAGCGTATTTCTAGCATTTCATTGCAAAGATTGGTGGAGAGAATTTGTATCCCTTGGATTACCAATACCACAAGAAATGTGATACACAATACCTTGGGTGTGGTATTGCTAATCCCTTCACTAATAGTCAGTGTTTGGTACATTGCAGTGAAGCTGGAATGATGTTCCCTTGTAATGCTTATTCTTTTCTCATTCTCTAAAAGAATGACGGGACGGACAATGGTATCCTTCGCACATTTAGGTGCATGGCCGTTCCATTGGGAGGCCAAGGAATCTGGTGGAATTTCTCATCTTTGGGATATGGTATCCCCTCACTGCTAGTCCAACAAATCAAACATGGCGAAGTAAAACTATTACGACTTTAAATGTCAACAAAGACAGCCTGAACTAACTGAAACAAGAGGCTTAGTGATAATAGGAAGGTCCATCTCCAGCCCAACATCCTCAAGGAGTTTGAATCCATCCATGTCAGGCATGTGGACATCGCCTAAAACAATATCCAAACCATCTTTCCTCTCGCGTAGTAGCGATAGTACAATCTCTGCTCGATTGCATTTGGTTACTAAAATCCCCAAGAAAGTGAATCAATTTTCACATGTCACATTACAAAAATGCAAATTCCTAGTTCCATGATAGCAAAAATAGCAAGAGGCTGATTGTCTATCCACAAGTGCACAAAGCAAGACTAAACTTTTCTACATAAAAGCCTCCAGAACCGTGAAACTAACCCTTATATCAAGTTAAATAACTTCGAATGCATAAACAACATGTGCTATCGGAGCAATTTGCCATTATGAATATGACCAATTTCCAAACCTAAACAAAATAAAAGCTCAAAGAAAACCTTTAAAAACCTCAAATTGACCCCTAAATTAGGTTAAATAACATTGCTTGAATACAATTTGGCAAAAAATATAGATGTGCTGTCACGCCAATTTGCTGTTTTCAACATGACCCATTTCTAGAATTGAACTAAGTTTAAACTCGAGGAAAACCTCAGAATTGACCCTTAAATAAAGTTGAATAACAAACACACACACACACACACACACAAAATTTGGTGTCACACCAATTAGTAATTTTCAAGACAACCCCATTTTCAAAACTGACCATAGTCAAACTTAATAAACTGACTCCACACCCCAAAAGAACAACAATTGGCCGCTAAATCAAGTTAAACAACATCAATTGCAGAAGAATTTTCAAAATGAAGATGTGTTGTCAATCAAGATGCAATTTTCGATAAAGGTACCTTTACCGAAAAAGAAAAAAAAAAGATGCAATTTTTGACAGAAGTACAGAACCCATTTCCAAAACTGAACTAAAATCAAAGGTTTTGCTACAAGCCAAATTTTAAAAAAAATCTGAAATTGACCACTAAATCAGGTTAAATAACTTCAAATGCATAAGGATATGCAAAACGGAAGATTTGTACCTGGAATTGGAGCCGAAGAGACCCATTCTCGGCTTTCCTCTCGAAATCTTCTCCTCTCACAATCTGATCGGCCATTGTTTGGATTGGGACATCTGCTTGTTCGTTTGTTGCAGAGGCGATGGTGGGGCAGGGAATTGAATACCAAAAGAGGAAGAACACTAATGATCAACAAAAAAAAAAAAAAGAGGAAGAACACTCACTGATTGAATTGGAGGGTTCAGTTCCCATCCAATGTGGGCTACGGTTCAGTCCGGTCCAGTTTGACATTTGCGGGCCTTTTCCGGGTCCAAAACAATAATCAAAATCGTTCAACTTTTAGAACTCGTCGAGAACATTGTTCACGTAAAAAATCATATTGATCCGATACCATTTGCTAAGATTTTTAATTGCATTAAGCATAAGGTAAATGTGCCAAATGAGTTGTAATTTATTGTTGTGCACCTTTTTTTTCAGGTTGAATTCATTTCAAAATTATAGCAAATGGTATTCGATCAATATGATTTTTTGTTAGTTTGATGTTCTCAATGAGCTCTAAAAGATGAACGGTTCCGATCATTATTGTGAGCCCGAAAGGCCAAAAAATGCCCAACTTGACCGAACTGGGCCATAGCCCACATTGGACGGAACTGAACCTGGGGAGACACACCGGCTGAATTCCAGCCGCAATTCCCGCATCCACAGTATAATGACAATGTGATTTTACCGAAAAGCCCTCAAGCCCAATCCCATTAAAGGACAAAATAGTGTATAAAAATCGGGACACAGAGGGAAAACATCGAAAGTCCGAAAACCCGTTAAAGTAATCTGTAAATAACCCAAATAGTAGCCACGGCCCACCACTTTTAAGCGCAAAATTACCTAAATGCCCAAAACCAAAAAGAATCAAATTCAACCCCCAAGTGTACAAAGTCAGGGGCATTTTCGTCCTAAAGTGGCAAAGTGTAAGCCACATTTTGGAACTTGGTTCCTTTATATGCGCCTTGTGGAAATGCAATATTTTATTTCTCACAAATGAATTGTAATTTTAAGTATGAATATTTAATTGAGAAGAGAGTGAGAGTAAAGAACCTGATGTAGTAGACATTTTTAAAATAAGTAGCTAAAATAATAAAGTGACTTTTTAAGGTGTAAATTGGTCCAAAATATAAAGAGTCTAATGTGGATGCTCTAAACCCCTAGAGTGTTTGTCAGTTTGACGAACAAGATGACATACATAATGACGCGAGGTTTATTAAATGGCGGGAGCGCACGCACTTATGCCTTCTTTGAAATATTTTTTGAAAAGTAATTTTTAAAAGATTTTCTCTATTTCCAATCACTTCTCTTTTTGTCTCTCTCCCCTTATTACTCCTACTACTTTCATAATTTTTTTTCCTAAAACTAAACCAAACAAAGCATTAACTATTTAAGTGATCGTGGGTATGTAAACGTAATTTGGTCCATGTTTGTGTTGTGTACATGTGATTAGCTTAGGCCTATAAATGGACATGCCCCATACGGTGGGGAGCAGGTTAGCTTAGGCTTGTAAATAGACAGGACACTATTCGAATCTAACAACGGTGGAAAGCAGGACAGCTTAGGTAGGGATAACAATTTGGACCGAACCGATAACCGAAATTTCCTCGAAACCTAACCGAAATTTTCTCCGTGGGTATGGCTATGGTTAAGGCCTTGGTTCGGTTATGGTTCATATACTACCCTACCCTACCCGAACCGAACCGAACCGAACTGAAATAACCGAAACTTAGAATTACATAATTACCCCTTTATATATAATAATAACACGATGTTAGGATTTGATCTCCACATATCATTAATCCTCCACTCCACGCAGCCAACAGGCCCAACACCTCAAAACCCACCCCATCCTCTCGATCTACAACGACTACAACGACTCACGGCCTCACCCCTCCGCCGTCGACCATCATGGCCCTCCGCCCCTCCGCCATTCTCTCTCTCACACACACACTCTCAATACCCATAATCTCTAATTGGTTTTCTTTTATGTTTGTATGCCGCTTTTGATTAATTGTGTCTATTTGTTTTGAGCTTAGATCAGTAGATAGTGGATTTCTGTTTATGGGTTCACTCTTTTACTGAAGGATGACGGATGTTGTGATTTCTGAAGCAGGGATATGAGCGAAGCAAGAGCAATGGGAAACGGTAAAGTGAAGAATGGGGTTTGCTCGTTAGAATATGTTAATGGTGGGGAAGATTTGTAGAGGGGAAGATTTGTGGAGCTGTGACAAATCCAATGCTGCTTCAGCTGATCATCTGACCAAACTCTCTCTCTCTCTCTCGGTTACCCATTCGGTTTGGGGATTACCCAAATCCCATTTGGTTTGGTTATGGTTCACCACTCCTCTATCTGTTCAGATTTTGGGGCGAATTTAGATAGCCATTCGGTTTCGGGGATCAAGCACGGATTCGCCAATATTTTCCCCGAATGTCATCCCTAAGATTAGGCCTGTCGATAGAACAAACAGTTTAAATCCGATTCGAATTCGACTTGTCCAAATCCGTTTGAGGTAATCTGAAGCGGAATTCGAAATATCGGTTATCAATCTAAAAATTTAGATCAGATCCGATCACTTTACATTACTAAAAAATTAAGCATATGCATAAAAAAAAAATTCTAAATATAAAATTCTCCCAAACCTGATTCACCAATTTTGTGACAATGTGGAAGGCTGAAACATCTTTTGATATATAACTCTGGCATCACTAATAAACACCTCTAATTTTTACAGATTTTTCTTTAGTTGCACCAAAATGAACATCTAAATCCACGATAACCATATTCGTGCCATTAATTAGAAAACCTTGTCCAATGAACATCTAAATCCACGATAACCATATTCGTGCCATTAATTAGAAAACCTTGTCCAAGCATTCATCCCGCCGGTCAAGGAAAGATTGGTGATTCCGATTTGTATGATTATTTATGAGTGTTATGTACCAATTCATTATTTTCAAAAAACAAAAAAAACAATTCATTTATGAGGAATATGAAGTATAATAAATAATATGAGTTTCTTATTAATAATATCTTTGTCGTTTGAAAAAAAGGAAAAAAACGATCAAATTTGCAATGAAAGTCCATGTAAATGACTCCTGCTATTATTCTGTAATGCTTCTATAGCTAACAGATGATTAATCCTTGGAAGCCGTCCATGGAAGAGAGAACCATTTGCTAGTTGATTTGTACAGGATTGATGATCACCGAGGTAATGTAGCCCTTGAGCTTGGTCTCGGGATTTGTGTAATTATCTTCATCCTTGTATAAAACATTTATCGCCCGGGCAAGGTTTAGAACTCGCATGAGGAGAGGCATTGGGGTTTCAACTGGGTGGAGGCACGCTGCATTCATGTCTTTCCATGCATTTGTAACAAGCTTTTGAAGTTCAACAAGTGCCTCATCCTCTATTATATCATGCTGTTTCATATAGCATTCAACTGCCGATGATGCGTCCCCCCGCTGTTGCTCAACCTACAATTACAATATGAGATAATCTGCATGACTTTAAACTCAGTGCAGTTTTTAGGTAATCTTATAAGAGAGAAGCTTATGTATGGAGGTCTAAAATACAATAGTGGGGCCTTGTGATCTTTTGAGTTTACTGTCACGGTATTTTTAAGCTTTAGGTCCCATTCAGTTACACGGAAATGATGAAAAATGATGAACAATTTTACTTTAATGTAACTTTCTGTATGTTCAGTTGCCAAAAAAGTTGAAGGTCCCACAATTTCAACTTTCTATATGTTAAGACATTTATCTCACCTTGTGGCTAGCCATATCATCCATAAGTCTACATATCACTGATGCAGCTTGAATAATTGAAGGATCGCTTAAAACCAATTCAAAGGCCTCTTTGGTCGCCAACTCTCCCATCCCAAGGAAGGAAGTGGCTGCAAGCATTTCGTAACCCCCAGAAACTAGTGCAACACTCATATACTCTTCAACACTTGGAGCATAGCCGCTATGAAACCATTTGGCTTCATTAAAGTATGATCTTGCTAAGTTCTTCATCTGCGATTTCGGAGAAAATATTGTATTCTTTCAGTTTTTGACTAAATATTATCCATATATGCTGACTAACTCTTAACTAATCGAACACACAGTTTGAGGCTTACTGAAGTTTTTGCATAGTCGATTGCATATGATTTTCCTTCCTTAGCCATCTCACCATCGATCATATTATAAACATCTAAAAGGGCTTGATAATACAGCTTCATGTAGTCTGGAAGTTGATCCAAGGCTCTTATTTCCCACCTGAAAATCAAGTAGCCAATTTGAATGGAGGACTATCTTGCATTAGATGAAATCTCAATTAAGATGGGGAAGGGGAAATAACGAAACCTCTCAATCGCATCAGTGAAGAGCACAAGTTCTTCGAAGGTACCATAGATATCATATATGTCGTCCATAATTGAAGCCAAGGTAATCACTTTAGTTAGAATCATCCTAGTAAAGTAATATTGAGGCTCAAAGCATACACCCATCATCCAAAAGTAGCACTCCACCACTCTATCCCTTGCAAAAGGTAGTTTATTTACGAAGTCTAAATCTTTCCACCACCTGAAAAAGCAGAAGCAAAAATGATAGTACCATGAAACTAAATCAATATCTCATACTTGTAAGACCACTGCAATTGGACTCAATTAATGAAGTTGATCACCTTGTGATTTTGCCTAGCTCCCTCTGGTGCAACTTTTGCAAGAGGTTGAAGTCCAATTTTGCAAAATCTAGTAGGGTTTTTATTGTGGGAATCATCTTGTTCGTAGAAGAGGATGTAACATCGTGCCTCGAGCCTTGTCAAGCCCTTGTGGATGGGTTGATTTAGAGCATGAACTACTTGTGCTGCAAGAGGATTCTTACTTAAGTTTGGTAGCGCAGAGTTTAGGTGAGTGGTGGTAAAAGTCAGTGCTTCGTCTAATATATCTTCTCCATGCACCCTCAGATGTGTAGCTTCGAACAAGCTTAGCATTCCTCTTACATCACCAGCTACGGATTCTTGAAATTTTCCTTTGTTCTTGTATTTGTTGAACACATCTATTTTACATGATTCAAGGCATGTTGATGTTGGAAAACGGGATTCGTTTATTACTGGAAATATGCAACATACCA
>BPLS01000312.1:101287-114867 GCA_019656275.1 Rhododendron kiyosumense
CAAATGATTTTAATTTAATAAAATTAAAAAACCATTTTATCCAACAGTTGAACCATGTGAAATAAAACAAGAAATGACATGATCATAGATTCATATGCGCTTCAAAGTGTGAGCGACACAAAAATAGTGATAAGGCAGAGTGGTTTAATTAAATTTTTCCGAATTGAGAAGGGCCAAATGCTAAACTTGGACAAAAAAATACTCAAGCGAGTGAAAGGTCCAAGTGAACCTTTTGACAAGTTTGGAGTCACCAAGGTATATGCAAGATGGTAAGAATGTAACAAACACTGCAACTTTGTTGACGACAAATCAACTACCGGCCGTCGGCTACAGCATTCATCTCTTTGATCGAGCACACCTATCGTTCAGCAAATCAATGTGCTGATCATCTCGCAAGAATGGGAGTTGAGCAACCGGATGAGCTCGTTTTCGTTATGGACATGCCCATTGCATTGAGGGAATTTGTTCTTCAAGACCGCCTGAATATTAGGCAGGTTCTAGACTAATGTCTGTCCCTGTGTCTAGGCTTAGGACCTCTTGACTATGGTTGTTTCCCGTTTGTGGTACTTTGTCTCGTAATCTAATTTGAAATTCCGTTTGACCAAAAAAAAAAAAAAAAAGTGTACCTGCTCCGCTATTCTATGTAATTCAGTTAGGTAGTTTGATTGCATTTCGGTTTGGTGGAGTTTCCATCTGTAATCGGTGTCTTTCTTTTGTTGACATCTTGTCAACTTGTTATGCTTCGGGTCCGCGATTGGACATGTGATGCCGCTCTCATGCGTTTCCCTTTAATCTTTGTTCTCCTTTCAAAGATTAATGAAATCCGTTTTGCCTTTCAAAAAAACCTATTCATTTTTCTCTCTCTGTCTAGAGCGGAAATAAGATTCACAATCGAACACCTAGTAATTTTGTGCTATCTAATGTATGCTCATTCCAATTCCAATGTTTAACTTACCTTCAGGGAAACAATGATGTGGTTTTATGTTTAAGAATCTAGCATTGCCTCAATTTGGGAATGTTATTCTGTTCTTTTTCTTCAGTTCCGAACATAAAAATATCAGGAATATATCATCACATTTCATTCTATCCCAATGTTTCTGCCATCCAAACTAAGGTTGTGGTAGTAGTCGAACAAATTTAAAAGAGATGTTCAGTGCCAGCCCCGACATTTGGGTTGCCCAAGCCCAATTTCATGCTTTGTTGCCTACTTACTATTAAGTCATATAAAATTTTATTAAAAAAATACAAGTACAAAAAAAAAAAAAATTCAAAGTTTCAATATGTTCCTTTAAATTGAATAACATCAAAAAAATCAACATCGCAATGTAACTCTGGTTATAGCGCTTTATGATTAGCACGATCCGATTTTAAAAAAATAACTTCTTGCATTTTTTGAAACAAATTTATCAATTCAGTCATCGTACTCTACTTATTCAAGAACTCGGGGCTTGTTCCTCTAATTTTTTGCTATTCGGCCTTTTGGCCCTTTTAGGCTTTTTAGTTGATATATGTGACGACAATAGCCAATCTCAAAAAGTGTAAAAAGTTAAAAAAAAAGTCAAATGCCCAAAACTGCTCTTAGTGGAATGATGCCTCAATCTCAATTGAAATCATAGCCAAACGACTTAACATCTCTTGCAAAACGGTAGTTAGCAAGTAAAAACAAAAAACCGTGTTAGCTTGACTTTTTCTTTAATCAAATGTAAGAACATATTACTTATACATTACTCCACAATTGTGTTTGTTAAATAAAAAATTTTCAACAAAGTATTTTAGTAATACGTATTATTTTCCTAATATTGTGGGGGTGTGGGGAGATGAAAAGAAAAAGAAAAAGAGATAGAAAATGGAGAAAATAAAAGAAGGCGATGGAATCCCCAGAGATAGAACTTGACTCGCCTGGAGACTTGAGAGCATGCAGTAGCCAGGCAGTTGGTTTGTGCAAATTATGAGAACTTTTTTATATTTATACCTAACTTAAATTTTTTTTTTTTGGTTGCCCCGGCCAAGGAATTGCCTAAGCCCGAGAGCTTGCGGGGTTTACCCCGGGGCCGGCCCTGGAGATGTTTCTAGAGTATTTAAACCAATACCCACTAGACAAAGTGACATTACCACAGGAGATGAGATGTCCATGTTGTCTAAGCAGCCGAAATGAGAGAGCCACAGTGTAAAGATCTTCATTGTCGGCCATTTCATGATAGGTTTCATAGATGTCCTGTAATGCAATCTCAATCTCGGTTTTGAAATGGTAGGCCACATCTAGGCGTTGAATCACATCAATCAAGTTTAGCTTCTGCGAAGGTTTATCAGCTCTCGCTGCGATCATCTCTCACTTTTTCTTTGAGCTGCTCAATTCTTTGCTCCATTTTAACCTCCATTTCCTGCAAAAGCCACACAACTTAAAATAAGCTCATTTGGTACGTACTACCTGGCGTACTAGTGAATATAGTGTCTAACATGACAATAACCACATAGCTTAATAATTTCCACCTAGTTCATGTGATTGGTCTGTGTAACACGTTACGCCAAAGGGTGCCAGGAATATAGTACTCAAACATTCCAACTATGTTGCCAAGCACCTAACCCCAAGATAATCACATGTCACTCCAAACCCAAACAAGAAGCCCACTTGGCAAGGTACCAACCAAGGCAGAGAAGAATTCTAAAGAGAGGACAGGCCCTCCAGAAGCAAAAACTACCGTGTGAAGCCCGTTTTGACCTTACAATTGTCAAGAGCGAAAAGAATAATGAACGGGAAATAGATTTTTCTTAATTTCCAACATCCAACAAAAATATAAGAGACATTTAAAAAAAAGATCCGCAAAAATATATTTACCGCATTTAAGTTGACCACACTAGAAGACTGAAATAACTATTCGTTTATTTTGTACATCTATATGCATGATTTAATAAAACCTGAAGTAATTTACCGTGGCAGCAGAACCGTAGGCAAGGAAACGATCTCCCCAAATGCTAGGATGGTAATTTGCAGAGCGACATGGTGTGACCTCGGGTACACTACTCTGGGTTAATGACAGAGTTTTTTTTTTTTTGGGTCAAACGGAAATTCAATAAAACTTAAGGAAGAGAGTACCACATTAAGAGTACAAACAAAGATTTGGGCACATGAGCATAAGAGCTCGCAACCTAGTCAAGGACTTGCCTGATATTCAGGCTATCTCTAATTACAAATTCCCTCATCGCGATAGGCATGTTTGAAACAAACACGAGGGTTGCTGTGTGTTCTGCTCCCATCCTAGCAAGGTGGTCAGCGCATTGATTGGCCGATTGGGGGATATGCCCAATCGTAGTGTTTGTTTGAGCCAGTAAGGAATGAACTTCATTGATCAGCACACTCTGGGGGTGATTGCCTGGGTCTCCTTCCATGATGACAGAGTTGGACTAGTAGTTATTTCCATTCTTCTTGGATGGGTATGGGCTGTTTGGTGGCAATGAAAGTTAAGAGAAGAGAACAATCCTCTCACATCACCAATCAACGATTCCTTAAATTTCCCTTCGTTGTCTTTGAGTTTGTTAAATACATCTGCTTAAACCATATTCAAAAACATGAGCAATCGGCTGGATGTTAGAAATATGAAAATTAACATAAACTATAACAATCAATAGTTGCGGCTGCAGAAACTTTCATGAAATTAAGTACTAGTAGTCACATAAAGGTGTTTATTATTTTTCGAACTATGGAGGAAATATAAAACATAGTAACCTTGCCCTCGATCATCTAATTTTTAATATTTTTCAATCATTGTTTAGAAACATCGATGACGATCAATCCTATTAAGTTTATCAATTTTAACGTATGATCAATCCTGTAATTGTTGTTTATTATCTGTATAGGATTTAGTATTCAAAAATCCTATTAGCACAATCGCAGTCAACGACAGGTAAATTAAATACTGGTAATTTCACAAGCAAAAAGATCACTAAGAAAAAAATAAAAGGTTTTCCTGGCTCCATAAAAAAAAACATTTTTGCTATGTTTTCCGAGAACATATGATTTCCAAGGTCTCCTTTATCGTCATTTATACGCCCTTTTTCTTTCTTAATTGGTCCTGTTTCCTACTTTTTGATGAACTTTTCTCGATCAATTACAAATACTTACATATACACACTCACATTCACTTGGGAAGACACACAAAGTACACATTCAATGTGTGTGCGTCCAGGTTTATATATGTTTTTGCTGAGAATGGGTACTACAAAAATCGGAGATTGATAGACGCGTAAATACTCACATACGCGCCCCTTAATTTATCCGTGCTAAGTCTGTTTTTATATTATTACTTGGAGATTTATACTTTATTTTTGTGTTATAAGTATTTGAAGAGTTTGATACAGGAAGAGCCAAAAGTTGAGTCCTATTTGAGTGGCTGCCGATGCATAAACAAAGGGCTGCCATTAGGAGGATTTTGCGTTTCATTATTTTGCAGTTTTTTTCCTTACGCTTTTTTCTTCAAGTTTTTAAGGTTTTGTTTAAGAATGCATACGCCGGTAACTCGTATTTAATTTATGTTCTTAATTAAATGATAAAAGCATAAATGTTCACATTAGCGCCCCCTAATTTATCTCTGTTAAGTTCTATTTATTTTATTATTCAAAGTTTAATACTTAATTTTTGTAATTGTAGATATTTAGACAATTCAATAAATAAGCGCAAAAATCGAATTCTCTGTGGTCAAACAAAGTCCATGATCGAATTGACTCCAGTGGGCCGAAGTTCGTACCCGAAGAAACTACAAGATGCCGATCGGACTATGGGCATTTAACACTTATATTTCGGCATATAATTAATTATTTTCTTGGTGAGCCCAAGGGTCTTTTGTATGACTAAAGGTTAATCAGATTCTTAAGTCAATTTTAGGGAGTATGGTTGACGGGCCTACGGGTGATTTATAAAAAGGAGAAAGAAGGGTTTTGAAGGGCATCTCTTTTCACGCTATGAGAGGACGACAAGGCGGACGAGGAAGCTGCGCAGAAGGCTTCAGACCTCAGCTACAGGGTGGTCTCGCGACCCACGGCTGAAAACAGATCAATATTAATTGCTTCAGTTTGTTCTTTTCCTTTCAAGTTTTAAAGCTTTGTTCGATTACTTGAACTTTGGTAACTTGTATTGATTTCGTTTTTTATCAAAATTGTTCGTTGATTCTTGTTTAATTTAGATCTTTTGTTTATTTTCTATACCGAGCACATCGTAGCCAGTCCGGGCACTGCTCTTATTTTCAAACAATGTAAAAATGATTTAAGATTGGAAAAATACTTTCCGCGGACGAACCTGGGCATTATCGGAACCCATGTGAACGGGGGATGGGGGTCCAAAACCCATTATCCGCTGCGCATGGATAAACGGCAACCATAAAGTCTTGCATCTTGCGGGGTATTATTTTGAGGAAAGTCCACTTTCACCCCCTGTGGTTATCGTCATGTGCGGATACCCCCCTTGTGGTTTAAAACTGACCACATAACCTACCTGTGGTTTTGAAAATGTGCGGATAGACCCCCTGCCGTTATGTTTTCCATCCATATTAACGGAGGTGTATCTCACACGTCTCTAGAATGTAATCCGAGTCGTTCATAATGTATTAAATAAAGAATAGAGTATCTCTGTAAAAAATCATCTCGATCAGGCATCAATAACCCAGTGATCTAATTTTTAGTAAATTCAAATTTGAAATTTTAATTTCATAACAAAATCGATTTGACCATTAGTTTTTCATTTTTTGATTGACTTGAATTTTGGCATAGACGTAGTACTTGTCAAAATTTACAATATCAACGGTTTGGATTCAATTTTTGGTATACAGGATGCTGTGGTTAGATTTAAAAAAAAAAAGAATCAAGGGACGTGATGGGGGTATAACGGTCTTTTAATGTTGTGTCCGTTAATATGGATGGAAAATTTGACGGTAGGGGGTCTATCCGCACATTTTCAAAACCACAAGTAGGTTATGTGGTCAGTTTTAAACCACAAGGGGGGTATCCGCACATGGCGACAACCACAGGGGGTGAAAGTGGACTTTCCTCTATTATTTTCAATCTAAAATTGAATGTTTTTAAGAACATCGAATCGAGCAGGTTAATTCGGACTGGTTACGAGTGCTATGAACCCTACGACCATACCTTTCTTTTAATTATTTGAAAAGTACAATCAATTTCTAGGTTTCAATCAAACGACAATGAGTGGCTACCTAAGAGCTAGTTTAATAAGTAATAACCTGAGTTTTTAGTTAGCACACATTACTGTCTCTGTGGATTCGACTCCGGACTTACCGGATATTGTGCTACGTCGGTTTCCGTCCTACGCTTGGGGCAACCCATTAATTTAGGACTTGGAAATCGTCAAGCATTAAAGTTGCTCGTTGGTATTCAATTAGTTGTTCTCTCTTGGTTATTTTTCACCTCACACAAAAGAAGCATGTCTCAAATTAGGGTTTCTTTTATTTCATGTGCAATGATTAGTGAGTAGTTGTATAGGTAGGGTTGCGGGGTGATTAACACACCATGGCCAGTTCTAGAACTGTTTGAATGTTTTTAAGACCACAAAATGGAGCAGGTTAATCCGAACTGGTTATGAGTGCTATGAACCCTACGACCGTACCTTTCTTTTAATTATTTGAAAATTACAATCAATTTCTAGGTTTTAGTTAATCTCCATCAATCGACAATGGGTGGCTATCTAAGAGCCCGTTTAATTAGTAACAACCTAAGTTTCTAGTCAGTACACATCATGTCTATGTGGATTCGACTCCGGACTTATTGGATATTGTGCTACATTGGTTTCAGTCCTACGCTTGGGACAACCCATTATTTTAGGACTAGAAAATCGTCAAACAGGGATGTAACCAAATAAATATGGGTAACAAGTAAAAGAGAATTACCACAAGAGACAGGATGTCCTTTCTGTCTAAGCACTCGAAATGAGAGAACCACAGTGTAAAGATCTTCATCGTTGGCTATTTCATGATAGGTTTAATATATGTGCTGTAATGTTGTCTCAATCTCGGTTTCGAAATGGTAGCCCACACATAGGTGTTGAATTGCATCAATCAAGCACAACTTCTATGAAGGTTTATCAGCACTTGCCACTACCATCTCTTTCACTTTTTCTTTGAGCTACTCAATTCTTTGCTCCATTTTAACATACGGTTTCTATGAAAACAATGATAAATATGCTTATTTGGAACTAGTCTAATGTTGTGTCTTACATGATACTAAACATGTCACAAATAATGGGTGCCACATAGTACGTCTATGACTATATAGTGTTCAAACAACAGTACTTGTCACCAAAATATTACCGAAACATTTGTAACCACGAAATCAAATATCCATAATAATCTTGGCTTTGTGAAGAGAACGATGAAAGTATAGATGATGGAAACAAAGATAGTGAAATTACATATATTACTACGTAACTCAATCAAATAAGAATATTTTTATGCTTGGTTTTCACTATATATCCTAAACTGAGATTAATATTTAAAAAATACCATTTATGTTGATCATATTGAAAGGCTGTAAGGATTTAATTTTAAGTATTCTACATATGATTCATAACAATTTGAGACAATTTTACCATGGCGACAGAAGCGTAGACAAGGAAATAATCTCCCCAAACACTCGGATGGAAATTTGCAGAGCGACGTGGAGTGCCCTCGGGTTCTTGGCCATGGGTCAATGTAAGAGTTGGGTTAGAGTTTACCATTTTCCTAGTGGGTTGCTTTGGAGGCTATGAACGGTTAAGAGAAGGGGGAGCTCGACTAATTAAACAAGAAAGAACACTCTTTTAGTCCTTGCTTTCACTCTCTAGCTGGTTGGATAGACAGACGAGCTCTCGTACTTACTATTTATAGAGTTTGGATGTCATCCTATTCTAAAAAAATTATATAATAGAGATTGCTTGCGAATATAGGTCAAGACTCAAGAGTATCCTTTTCTTGGCAAGGTACATTGTATTTCAACGGTTGATTAGATTTTTTTTTTTAATCAGCGAAGAAAGTTAATTATACACTTTTAATTAACTAAGGCTGTGCTCTTGTTAAGTACTTAAACTTAACTTAAATTAGAAAATTGTCTTTATTTGAATTTTTTCGCATTTGGGAGATTTTTGCCAAATTTTTATAGGTTATTGATTTTCAACGAGAGAAATCGAAAAAGTAAATTTATTTATTTTTACTTTTAGCTAAGTATTTTGAGAAATAACCTCTTAGGCCAAAAAGTCATTTTTTTGGCCTAAGAAGTGGTTATTTCTCAAAATACTTGGGTAGAAGTAAAAAAAAAATAAAAAATTTCCCGATTCCTCTTGTCGAAACAAATTAATAATCCATAAAAGTTTGGGACAAAATTTTCAAATTTAAGTTAAGTGCATAAGAGCGCAGCCTACATATTAGGTCAATTCAAATCTATGAACGGGTCAATGTTGTTTGCTTACGTTTTCACTTCAAGTTTCCTCCCTCGTAATCATTTGAATTGTGGAAATTAAATATTAGGTTTGTTTGTTTAAGCTCGTGCATGCAACTAATTAAGAGATTAACAATGCATGCATGGCTGGTCGTTTTTTTTTTTTTTTTTGTCGGCAAAAGAGAAATTTTATTCAAAACTTAAAAGGGTACATCAATCAAAGGAAAGAGTAAGAATGCATCACTATTAGAAACATACATCTGAAAATTGCGTAAATGTTCACATAAACACCCCCTAATTTATCTTTGTTAAGTCTATTTATATTGTTACTTCAAGATTAATAATGTAATTTTTGTCTTGTAGGGGTTTGGAAGCTTAGATCGTGAAAATCTATTAAATTAATCAACGTGGCCAGAGTTGAAAGGATTGAATCACGAATTGAGCTTTGGGATTTACTGCGACTCTCCATCAACGTCCATGTTCTCTTAGAATTAAAATTGGTTTACAAATACACATGTCTTGGTGGATCCAATAGGAAAAAGGCACAATATGTATTGGCCTTGCTATGGTGGGCCAGAATACGGACGGAAGAAAACAAAAAAAAGGCTGCCGCAGCCCATGCACGCAGAGCGAAGAACAGAGGGCTGCCCGAGACTTTTGTCCGTGGGAGTTTTCTTCCTTTCAAGTTTTTCAAGTTTTTGAAGTTTTGTTCAATTACTCATACTCCAAGAATTCGTTTTAATTTCTACTCTTAATAAATGTTATTCGCTAGTATTCAATTAGTTAATATTTCTTTTTTTTTTTGACAAACGATACAATTTTTATAGCTCAAAAGGATACACCAAAAAAAGAGCATATAAGCATAAAGAGCTTCGAAACTCCGAAAAAGAAAAGCATCCAACAGAAAGTTGGATGAAACACCTTAAACTACATTCTTAATTTATAATTTTAATTTCCGGATACCATCTAGAAAATACAATCATTTCTTGCCAACCATATGGACTATAGTGTAGCATAAAAACAAGATTCTCAAATATATTTCTCTAGGTTGAGATACCCATTATCAAGCCACCAACTCGCTAGAATCAAAACAGAGGCTGGGCATGCCCACTTGACCTTTCACCAATCCAAAATGATAGACCACACGGTCCAAGAAAAGTGGCAATGGATGAACAAATGCTAATGGGTTTCCAGATGTAGCAAACAAAAAGGACACAAAGCCAATTGGATCTCACTAATGATAATCCTGCTCAAAAGAAGAGACCTGGTTGCCGCCTTCTCCTTAACAGCCATCCACGCAAAGACTTCCACTTTTAGCAAGCACAAGTTTTTCCATAGAGAACCCAGCAAAGCGTTATTGAAATATCTCAAAAGAAGAGATATTTCTTGTTTATTTTTCATCTTGCGTATTAGAAGCATGTTTCAAATTAGGGTTTCTTTTGTTTCTTGCGCAATGATTAATGAGTAGTCGTATAGGTAGGGTAGCGGGGTAATTAGCACACTATGGCCGGTCAGAGCACTGCTCCTATTTTCAAAAAATGAAAAATACGGTTACATCCTTGAATTTTAATTTATTTTATTAATTAATTTGGTCATTATTTAATTGAGTGTTATGGTTGGGTCCCAATTAATTGTTTTTGTGTGCACCATAGGTACAATTGTCATAATAATTATTATTATATGGGTATAAGCTTAATTAACCATAGTAATTTAGTGTTTACCCCGGTTAGAATATTATATATTTTGTTAAACTAGATTGCTATAATTGTGTGTGTTTGTTATTAGTGGTTTTAGGCTATTAAGTATATTGGAATAGGGTTTATTTGGAGATCACACCATTCGAGAGAGAAAGCCGCAGCAGCGTGCTTGGGTTATCCGTGGTGATCTTGGAGCTTCTGTTTTCTCCCTTTGGTTCTTTAACATAAGATTAAATATTATTTTTCATCAATTCAATTTCCTTCGTCTATGTCGTTTTACAGAGGAGAGGTTTAATTGGGTGGACATTATTTTACGTTATTTGGTGGGTGGCAGCTTGTGTTGCGTTGTGGGTTACTCAATGTGTGTGGTGGCGGTGATTGGTGCAGGTAGTTGGGGATTGCTAAAATACTGGACATTTGGGAAATGTTTTAAATATTAATATGAGAAGTGGAATTAAATGGGTTCGATGCCGTAGGCGGATCAAAGAGAGTGAATATTAGACGCAAGGTATATTGAGAAAACACTGATTTCATTCACTTCCCTTGTTTTTTTCATAATTCAAAAAGAATTTTTTAAAAAATTCTCCCTAGATTCTTTCTTCTCTCAACATATTTCTCTCTATCTCTCTCTACTTATTACCCCTTCTATTTTTCAAAAAAAATTTCAAACTCTAATCCAAACAAATCATTACAACGGGAATGTCCTCTTTTTATAGGAATAAGAAGAGAGTACAGACACTATGCTTACATATATACTCCCTCCGTCCCAATTTACTTGTCACAGTTCTATTCCAACCGAAAAAAAGAATTAGTTATATCTTTAAATTGGTAATGAATTTTATATTCAATATGGATCTTGTTTGATAGATCACGATTTGTTCTATAATACAATGTTTTCAAAATCGCCTAAAATATTATAAATTACAAGATATAATCAATTGAAAATTGGCATGAACTCCAAAAAGTGACAAGTAAATTTGGACGGAGTGAGTAGTTGCTTACGTAAACTTCTATCAGGTAATTGAAACATAAGTACAAAGGACATCTTAACTTTATTAGACCAATAACTCAAATCCATATTAAAAGTCTATACACTATTTTACACATCATCTCTAACAACAGTACTAGCCAATAATTTACTCTAATAACGGATTTGATGCAACCGTGCCTGAAGGCACGGGTATGCACTAGTCAAGTACAAAGGACATCTTAACTTTATTAGACCAATAACTCACGTCCATATTAAAAGTCTATACACTATTTTACACATCATCTCTAACAGTACTAGCCAATAATTTACTCTAATAATGGATTTGATGCATGCGTGGATGAGTTGTCATATTAAAGGGCGTACTGGTGGGTTTTGGCACTTGGAGTTGGGTTCATTTGTACGTGGGAAAATAATTACTTGGACTTGGGATAAACAAATGGGGTTTTGTAAGTTTCCGGTGATTGAGATTGGGTCTAGTTAAGGTTTATATTAAATCTAAGATGTAATGGTATTCGTTAGTTGATACAGTAATAACACTATGTGAATTATCTTGTCGTTCAGGTTAATTTGATTTCGAGTTGTTTGGTCATATTAGCTTTGAACTCAGGTGAGTGGTTAAGCATGTTACGTACTTACGAATTTTCCGTATCTCTTAAATTATTGTTTTAGAAAATTAATAATTGAAATTGGGAAGTTGTATTTGTTTTATGTGGTTCTTGAAATTGGCATGCGGATTGGTGAAACTATTTATTGTTCGGAAAATCTTTTGGTGAGAACTTTGTGGATATTGTTGGAAACATATTTTGGAAGTCAAGGGAAATTAATCCTCTGTGTGCGGGTGACTCTGGCCATATGGGAGAGACTGGATTAGACCGGTGACCCTAATGCTCAACGGTTGTTATCGACCGGATCATTCTTAGGGAAAAATTCCACGGGCTGCCTGCTCGTGGTGACTTTAAGTTTTGATATTGGATCCAATTATGAGACATTTATTCACTGACACTTGGTACTATTGATTTTGATTGTGGCCTACCCCATTGTTGTTGGAGATTGGATTGAGAACACCATTAAGACTTATCGGATGAATTGTTAATTGAATTAATGGATTATTTTGTTGTTCACTGCATATGCCAAATTATGTTGACATGGTAAATTATTTTGATCCCTATTTCAAAACCTTATTCTAATATACATGCTTCGCCATTCATTGAGCTCGTTAGCTGACGGATTTATTCCAAATTTTTTTTTAGGTAAGTTGGGCAATTATGAGAACTCTGGTTTCATCTCGGAAATTTCTTGTATTGACCTCCTTAGGGTGTCTCATCATATTTTTATTTTATTAATCACTTCCGCATTTAAAATATTTTGTCAGACATCTGGATTCTTTTATTACTGTTGGATCACTGGATTTTATTTTGTTCATAGAATGTTTGTACCCCATTTTTTTGTGGAATTTATTGGTTGGGGATGTTCTGAATAAAAATATGGTTGACTTTTTGGTGGATTTTTGCTTGGGAGTTTTTATAAAATTTATTTTTAGGCTACACGTTCTACGAGTTTTGGCTTTGTGATTCATGGCCGGTCAATTCTCATTTTGAGGTGTGACAAATACAATTTTAGATTGGTAAAATAATTCCCGTACATGAACCTGGGCATTGTCGGAGCCCATGTGAACAGGAGAACGGGGGTCCAAAACTCATTCTTCGCTATGCATGGGTAAACTGCGACCATAAGAGTTCACATCTCGCGGGGTATCTTTTTCAATCTAGATTTGAATGTTTTTAAGAACACTAAATAGAGCATAATAATCCGGATTGGTTGTGAGTGCTAAGAACTCTATGATCGTACCTTCTTTTTAATTCTTGAGAAGAACTTGTTATTTCTTAGATTAATTAATTCTCAAACATTCAACAGGGGTGGTTATCTAAGAGCCTGTTAAATTAGTAACAATTTGAGTTTTTAGTCAGTACACATCACCGTTTTCGTAAATTTGACTCCGGTCTTACCAGATATTGTGCTACTTCAGTCTCCGCCCTACGCTTGGGGCAACCCATTAATTTAGGATTAGAAAATCGTCAAACAACATCCCAACGAGATTGTCATCTATGTCCTAATACTATAATGTACATACCACAATCTCGGACGAAAAAACAAAAAGAAAGACATCCAATAAAATATTGGACGTGCCCTAAAAAATACAATCACAATATCAGATCCATATACTAAATTTTGATCCTCCTAATTCCATCCAAGCTCATGTTGAAATCCTCAATGAAATAATCCTTGATGTCAAACTTTCCTTTTATCCAAAAACACATTCTAGTCTTGATCAAGTCACTCAGCTTTTCCACATCTTTTGAGACATTGTTGAAAATAAAATCATTCCTTGCTTTGCAAAGGGTCCACAAGACTGCAAAAAAACATGTCTCCTGATTAGCGCGCAAATGTTCACATAAGCGCCCCTTAATTTACCATTG
>BPLS01000312.1:129019-151519 GCA_019656275.1 Rhododendron kiyosumense
ACGCTTGGGGCAACCCATTATTTTAGGACTAGGAATCGGTCAAGCATCTCCCAGCAAAACTTTTCTAAATTCTCAAAAAATTCCGACTTCGACAGGGTATCCGACAAATGGTTTTTTTTTTTTTTTTATCGATAGGAGATTAATTGAGAAAGTCAAAGGGGTTTGGCCAAATGGTTGTGAGAAAGTAATAAGTGCTCTTCCATAAGGTCACAGATTCTATTCTCACATAAACCAAACATTTCAAACCTTAGGATATATCCTTTTTATCTCTTTTATTGTATGTTCCATCTCTTTTATTTTCAGTGAGATGTACTTTTTATCTCTTAAAGTTTTTCCCCTCGATGTACCCTTCGAGATTAATAAAATTTCGTTTGTTGAGCAATAATTGAGCAATAAAAAAAAAACATTCCAAACCTTGGGGCAATTGCGGATTATGTCCAATCGTTACATTTAGGGTCTCGGAATTAGTCGAAGTGCGTGCAAGATAGCCCGAAGATCCGGTCATCAAAAAAAAATATTGTGAAAGTTTGCAAGACAACAAAGTCCAAACAATTCAAGTAATACATTTAATAAGTCCATCAATTATGAGAGTCCAACGAATTGGTTTGCGGCTGTCGTTGGATAATCCATTTGGCAATTAAGAACCCAAGTTGTTATAAAAATAAATTAAAAAAATTGTCCAAAATGTTATATATACACAGGTTTCCTATATATGTGTAAATGCATATATTAATAGAAAATGCAAATAGAATGAAAATTTTGGCATATCATTTCAAATCAAAAGAGAACACAGAGATGATCTGCTATTTTATTCTAAAAAAATTTGCAGATTGCTTATAGTTCTAACTAATTTATATCTAGAAGTTCTTTTTTCTCGATGTTTCCCCATCGAGCTAGTATTAATTAATATACATATTTTTGCGGATCACCAAATCTATGTATCCAGAAGAACAATATTCCCTTGCGATTGTGCCTACTGAATTAACTATACTATTTTCTCGTCAGCGAAGAAAAGTTGGTCTTCAAGATATTTTTGACTAAGTATGTAAGGTCAGTTCAAATCTTGGACTGGATCGACGTCGTTTGCTTAGGTTTTCACTTCAAATTTACTCCTTCTGAGTACTTTTTCTGTTGTGTTTATTGGACTACACCCTCATTTTGTGGAATTTTAATGATTTAATTTATAGAAATAAAAGAAGCTTTCTTGTACTACTGCTACTCGCAAAAACAAGGACGAATGACGGGGGCTGCGAGGGAGGATGATTAATTTATTTATTTTTCAGTAGTTTTCTTTTACGGACGAAACAAAGAACAGAAGCTGTGGTGATATCTTCTTGGATAACACGCAGGAATCGACAGAAAACAAAGAAAGGGATTGTGATTCTTTGTTCCGAATACTGTGAGTTCTTTTCTGATTTTTTTTTTTACTCTCTTCAAGTTATTTTAAGTTTTGTTCAATTACTCGTACTTCGGTAATTAGTTTTAATTTATGTTCTTAATTAAAGTTGTTCATTGGTATTCAATTAGTTGTTATCTTCCGTTTATTTTCTTCCTCCGAAAAAAAAAAGCATGATTAATTCTAGGGTTTTATTCGTTTTATTTTTAATAATGAGTGAGTAATTTTTCTGAGGTTTGGTCGTTGGATAATGGCGCACTACGATCCAATTAGGATTCGTCTTGCAATTTTTTTCGTACATTAATTTAATTAAATAATTTTAGTTGGTGAAAATTACGTCCGTTGGACGAATCCGAGGCATTGCCGGGACTCATGTGAGCGGGGAACGGGGGACTAAAACCTGTTCGCCGCTGTGTACAGGACCAACAACCTTAGGATTCGCATCCTTCGGAGTTTCTAATTCTCCTTAAAATTTAACTGTTTTTAGAACCTTGAAAAGCGAGTGGATTCTAATTGGGTAGCGAACGCCGGATTTCCTACGACCGTGCCTCCCCTTTTTATCATTTGAGCAAGTTATCTGTTAGTATTAGTTAATTAATCTACTAAAAGACAAGGGGTGGCTACCTAAGAGATAACTTTAATACTACAACCCGAGATTCTACAGCACACACTTCACCGTCCTTAGTGGATTCGACTCCGGTTTTACCGGGTATTGTGCTACATTAGTCTCAGCCCTACGCTTGGGGCAACCCATTATTTTAGGTTTAGGAATCGGTCAAGCAGGGACTAGCTAGTACGCACTATTGCTACTAGCTCACAAAAACAAAAGATACGTCTAGGCCACTCAATTTATTTTTACAGAAAACCATAGAACAAAACATGACACATATTGACAAGATGCCAACAAAAATACTAACAAAAACAGGAAGAGATAAAAATTCTCCCAAGTCCTCCAAGGAACTGTGACGCGCTGCCCTTGAATTCATTGCCGGCAGTGGCTCCTGAAAACCCTCTGCCACCAATCGACTCTGTATCTAGCAAACTTGCAACCCCCATTCGGTGGTGACCGAATAGTCACCTTCGTCATCCGACGACCTCAACAGGAACCCCCTCTACCCATAAAACCCTATAGTCGAACCCTTGACATCTGTCCTTAACTGCAACACCCAAAACTCTGTCTTCTCAAGCGTCTTGTTATTGAAAAAATAAAAAATAAATTAATCGGCAAAAGTAACATTTTATTAGAGTTGAAAATAACGTTGTTGCGGGCTACCCAAATTATATCACGGCACAGAAGCATACCTCCCATTAAGCTCAAACAAGTTAGGATGTGTCACTACAAGAAAAATGAAAATTGGTGACGAAAAAGTGGCAACGAAATTTAATTTCGTCACTAAATGATTATATTTGGCGACGAAAAAATAAGTTCGTCACTGTTTTGACAACTTTCATGACGAAATAATTTCGTCACCAATTATACATGTTTAGCGACGAAAAAAATATTTTCGTCACCAAAGGTATCCATTTGGTGACAAAATACATTTTTTGTCTCCGAAAGCTTAAAAAAGGTGACAAAATTATTTTCCATCGCCAAAGATAATCATTTGGTGACAAAAAATATATTTCGTCGCTAAATGAGAGCAATTTAGTGATGAAATATTTTTTTCGTCACCAAATGCTTAACTTTGGTGACAAAATACTATTTCGTCACCATTTTAGCGCTTTCAACGACGAAAAATATATTTCATCGTCAAATGGGTACCTTTCGTGACGAAATTTATGAATTGCGCTTTGTCACTAAATGTATTTCGGACATAACTCTTTACTAAAATCTCCGATTGAGATAATTCAAATTAGGTTTGAACAATAACTCAATTGCCTACAACTTTCATGTTTATCAAAATTGCTAATTTTAATGTTTAAAGGTTCAAAATTACATTCGAAATATATTTTTATGTTAAACATTTGTGTTATATATTAGATATTTCATATATTTATTAAAAAGTGTGTGTAGTGCAGTTGGTCGGAGCTTGCGCGAAAAACTCAAGAGACTCGGGTTTGAAACCCAGCAGGGGCAAGAAAGAAGGCTTTCTTTTAGCATATGAAAACATCTTTTGCAACGCAAAATTTCGTCACCCATCGGTGACAAATTTTTTTGTCGCCAAAAGAAATAATTGATGACAAAAAATTTCGTCGTCAAAAGCACAATAAGCGAGGAAAAAAATTCCGTCACTAATTATTCACTTTTTGGTAACGAAATATTTTGTCGTCGAAAGGCACGATAGGCGACAAAAAATAGATTTCGTCACCAGATAGGAATCCTCGACAACCTTTAATCGACAAATTTTTTTTCGTCACCTATATTATTTGTGACGAAAAACATGCAATTTATGACAATTTTCATTCGTCACCCAATTGAATTTTTCTTGTAGCAGCCTTGTGATTCATGGCCGGTCATTACTCTTTTTCTGGTGTGATGGAAAAAAATCATCAGCTTCTTGCCAACGTCTCTTTTGAGTCTCGGGTAGCTCTTATTTACCCTTATTCTATTTAATCTTTGTTTCCTTTTCAAAGTTTAAAAAAAATTCTTTTACCGAAAAAAAAAATGAAAAAGAAAACATAAACCATGATATTGATACATGTAACAGGGACAAGAAAAAGACTTGCATTTTACCTATATAATTTCCTCCAAAGAAGAGGCCGAACTTTTCGAACGAGTCACTACAATAAATTATTGATAAAATTAAATAGGCATCCTCTTTACTCAACTTATTTAGGTATCCATCCTAGAGGTTTAAAATAATTATGTTCCCATCCTCAAAATCTATTATTACCCATAATACCCTTATCCACATATATTTATATTAATGTCTACCTATTTTTTCCTATATTTACGTTTCCTATTTTCCTTTCAAATTGGATAAGTCCTATAATATAAGGAGTTTGATTAGTTTAGGAAAGGAACATGTACAGTTCCATGCTAGGAGGAGTCGGTTTACTCTCTCTCCCTTCCCCCAATTTTAGGGATTAAGCACAATCTCATTTCAGAATAGAATTTCACACAAATCCCTTTCGATGAAATCATCAAGTACAACCACCACAACATTCACCCAATCTCTGGCTCGCAATTGAGCCTTGGCGTCGCTTGCGGTGGTGATTCAAAGGTGCTCGTCGCCGGCGACAGCACCACCATAGAATGACGGGGTAACGGAGAACAACACGAAGATGAAGAGCCTGTTCAAGTCCAAGCCCAAGATGCCAGTCGACATCGTCTGCCAGATGCGCGATCTCCTCAATTGATCTTCTACGCCGACTTGAATGCTCCTGACACTCGCGAAATCAAGGTCGAAGAGAAGATCGTTCCTTTACATTTGGGATTTATTTAATTTAATCTGATTTTGCTCAGAATGGTTTTGGTTTTAATTGCATGGTTTAGTTTTGTTTGTATTTGTGCCAATTGCATATGCAAATGTTTCCTGGTGAGAAATCAGCCCAATTAAAACCAAAGTTACCAAATGTTTACTGATTTCTAATTTTTGTCATGTTTTCTTATTTTTGTCATTTTTTTATTTGATCATGTTTTGTTCATCTACCTCGATTGAAACTTACACTTCTTAAAACTTGTCATATTTTTTATTTTTGTCATATTTTTTATTTGATCATGTTTTGTTCATCTACCTCGATCGAAATCTACATTTTTCGAAACTTGCCATGTTTTTCGATTTTGTCATTTTTTTAAATTGATCTTGTCTTGTTCATCTACCTCGATCAAGTTTTGCCATATTTTGTAAATTGATCATCTTTTGCCATGTTTTTCAGCTTACATATTCGTTTTTGTAAGAGTCGTGTTTTCTTTTTAAATTTTAGGGGAATGAAAATATGAGAGAGAAGATTAGGAGAGAGAAAAAATTCAAAAGATTAGGTGAGAGAAATGTTTGAAAGAGGAGAGAGAATTGAGATAATTAGAAAAGATTAAATTAAAAGAGAAAGAGAAAGATTTGAAAAATTAGGAGAAAGAAAGGGTAGTTTAGGATTTAATTGAATTTGAGGATGAAAAGATAAGTATTTAAATACATTAGGATGAGCACCTAAATAAGTATGGTAAAAAGGATGGCTAATTAAGTTCCCCTTCATTTTTTTATCCCAAAACCCAATTTCTCTATTTGTGCATGGCCTTTCATAAGTTTTTCCTTCGATTATTGATCTCATTTCTTTTTTATCTCTCTTTACTTACAACCCAAAAAAAACCTCCCTCAAAATCTAAGCCAAACAAACTATTAGATTCCCGAATCTTCAAATTTCAAAATCTTGTTCATAGGTCGGCCCCTGTGTTTACAAAATCCTAGTTCCGTCCCTGTATGAAGCGTCAAATAATTTTTCATTAAAAAGAAATTAGGCATTCTACTTTGTTCTTGCTAGTTATTGTGTGCACGTATGAAGTCTTTTTTTGTTTGTTAAACAAAAGTGCTTACGTATGGCGGCATGAGAGAATTTAGGAACATGAAACGTATGTCTGGGCATCACGTGGCGGTGTCAAAACTCTTTTTTACCATACATTAGTATGGAGATCACACAAATGTGTGGTTGAGAAAGAATTTGGGACACCACGTGGCGGTGAACTATGGACATTGAATAATTTTTAAAATAAACTTTTCACAGCTGTCCACGAGTGTTTTAAAATAAACTTTTCAGGGTGCACTCCAGGAAGTGCCGTGCAGGATTTCTAATTTCATCTTAAAATTGTCCTCCCAATCACTTTTAATCAGAGATTCCGCAGGCTTCATTTCCTTAATTGTTGATCATCTGAAACATGTGAAGCAAACATGAGATTCCGCAGGCTTCATTTCCTTATAATTGTTGATCATCTGAAACATGTGAAGAAAGAACATGAAAAAATCATTGTACAATGTACATAGGTAAAATGCCAAATGGATGGACACCTAAATAAGTTGAGTAAAGAGGATGTCTATTTAAATTTATCAAAAATGAACACATTTTCATGTCTAAATAACACCAAATACAAAATATAATATCTAGATGTTCTCACCAAACCAAAAAAAAAAATTTTTAAAAAAAAAATTCGAAACCGCGCGAGGGCTTTGGCCCCCATATGCCCACACCTCTCTCCGTCTCTGGCTTCATATATTCATGTGAAACCCCGTACACATAAGCTTACATTCCACATGCATGCATAAGTACGATATTGTAAAAAGTATTGGACACAATGCGATGATGTACGAGGTGGTACGGACCTTTTGAGGTGCTGATCACACTTGTGGCTCAAAATGGTGCTCCGTACTCTGACCTGTTTCTTTGTTTATTTAATCTTTTTAATTGTGTTTGTTGACTTAATTTCAATTTTTTTTTTTGTTTGGTTTCGACAATCAGGGGTGTTCGGGCCAATTTACACCTTGCTACTCCAACCATTCTCCTCTCCGTCCCGACCAAAAATAGGCCATCCACACCAAGAGTATGGGATCCATTCATAAGAGATTTCTCTCTTGCAACCAGTGATAGACGCGTAAATGTTCACTTACGTGCCCCCTAGTTTATCATTGCTAAGTCTATTTATTTTATTACTTGGTGTTTTAATGCTTAATTTTTGTGTTGTTGGTATTCGAAAGGTTTGATAAAAAATAAAAAAAAGCACAAAATTGGAATATTGAATGGTGTTCGAAGTTGGGACGTTTGAGTTCAATCTAGTGCAAGGTCTAAATTGCAATATGGAGTTCAGAGATTAGCACTGAAATAAACGGGCATGAGTACCAAGGAGATGGAGCCAAAGAGTTAGTCCCGCTCCGAAACCGAAATAAAAATACTTATGTTTTAAGAAGGCAATTTCAAACTTAAAAATAATATGTTTATGTAAATAATTTTCCTAGCAATATGTATCTTATTTGATAGATCTTATCGAAATCTTTAATACGGTGTAAAAAAATAAAAAATAAAAATCTTTTATTTACATTATTTTTAGTTTAAAAATATGAAATAAGTATTTATTTTTTAAGAAGGTGTTCCGAAACGGGGCCTAAGTGTCACTGTAAGAGAAAATTAAGAATTGGACTTGTGTCTAAATGGTGGGGCCAATAGTTGTTAATTATTTGGTATAAATGATGGGCCCAGGTTAAAAGATGAGTACTGTTTTCCCACGGACGAAGAAAAACGTGGGCTGCCGAGGTCTTTTTCTGGGACTCAGCACGACTTTTTTACACAAAAAAAGGAAACAGACAAAAAGAGTTACTTCTGGGCTGGTCTAATATTAGATTGGATAACTTCCTAGCCAGTCTTGTCTGGGTGAAAAAAAGTTTACTAGGTACTAATCAAAGAGCCTATAACTCAATAAGTTCTCTTCATTATTTTGTTGACAAAAAATACCCCTCGTAAAAAAACGATTGGAGAGAGACGATCCAGTCATCACTACCACGCTACCGCCACCACTACTACCATGCCACCACTACTACCATGCCACCACCACCACAACGCTATCCCCCACCGCCACCACGTCGCCACCACCATTGCTGCCACCACAACCACCCCCATCCCCCCCACCACCGCCGCCGCCATCACCACCACCACATTGCCACCATGCCACCACCACGCCACCGCCACCACCACCACTCCACTACCGCCATTGCCACCACGCCGCCGCTACAACAATTAACAGTGTTAATTTTTGTTTAAATTAACAGTCGACCCATATAACCTCATACACTGCCACCACCATCATAATTAACAGTTTTAATTTTTGTCTAAATTAACAATCGATCCATACAATCTCTTACAGCACCACCATCACAACGCCGCCATTGCCACCGGCCACTATCACCACCACCACCAATCTACCATCACCACCACGCCGCCGCCACCATTGCCACCACAATCACCACTACCACGTCGTCGTCGCCGCTACCGCCGCCACCACCACCACCACAATTAACGGTGTTAATTTTCATATAAATTTACACCACAATTAACAGTTGGCCTATATAACCTCCTATATTACCACTCCATTACCACTACTGCCACAATTAACAGTGTTCAATTATGTCTAAATTTATAATTAACAGTGTTAAATTCTGTCCAAATTTAAAATTTTTTCATATACAATGATGTGTACCGTGTACCGTAGATTTTTCCATATATTATCCTTTCTTAATTGATAATTGGCTAAGAAATGAAGATAATGAAAATTAACATTATTAATTGTAGTGTAAATTTAAATGAAAATTAACACAGTTAATTATAAATTTAGACAGAATTTAACATTGTCAATCATGACGGTGGTGGTGGAGTGGGGGTGTAGGAGGTTATACATATGGGCCAACTGTTAATTAACACTATTAATTATGGTGTGAATTTATATGAAAATTAACATTGTTAATTTATATAGAAATTAATTAATATTATTAATTGTGGCGTGAATTTATATGAAATTAACCGTGTTAATATAGACAAGAATTAACACTATTAATTGTGGTGATGGTGGCGGCGGCAGCGGTGACGACGGCGTGGTGGGGGTGTAGTGGTGACGGTGGTGGTGACATTATGGTGGTCGTGGTGGCGGCGTTGTGGTGGTGGCGATGTGGTGGTAGTCATTGTGGTGGCGGCGACGTGGTGGTTGTCATTGTGGTGGTGGCGGCGGCGGCGGTAGTGGTGGTGGCGGCGGTGGTGGTGGGGGTGATGAGGGTGGCATGGTGATGGTGGTCATTGTGGTGGTGGTGGCGGCGGTTGTGGTTGTGGTGGTGGCTGTAACGATCCGAATTTTCGACCCAATTTCTTTTATATAAATTTATATTGTTAAATTCTTAATTCAATAATTAATTAAATTGGATAATTAAAATATATTATTACGTGTACAATTGATATTATATACATTATTGTATAAGATATATATTTATACTTTAGATATACTGGGAGTCAGTTATTGATATTTATCTCTTATCTTTCCTATCTAAATCCTAACTAGAACTCTATTCAAACCAAGTCTCCACTTCCCTATCAAACTCTATCACTTTCATCTTTATCCTTCAAACTACACGTGTCCACATACATTCTCACCTTATACATAAAAGCGTCCACATACATTCTCACCCTACACATACACAAGTCCACATACATTAGAATAAAAGAAAACCCCACCAAATGTGGCACTTGTTCCATATCCCTCTTATCATTATCAGTATCCTTCTCCTTCATTCTCCTTTTCCATTCCACCACTTGCACACTTATCCTCTCACCTTCTCACTGCCTTATTCTCTCTCATTATACATACCCACATAAATTCAAAATTGAACACCAGTATATTATTTCACTGTCAATTCTATTGTTGAGTCTAGAATAGAGAGAGAGAGAGAAACGGATTTTTACATAACACCACTCCGTACATCATATTCAGGTTCCCAATCAACCACTACATCACCAAGTATCCACAAACCATCTTCCAATCATTCGAGTCAGCCCCGAGTCCTCCGCCGCCGCCGCCGTCTTTTTCATTTTACCGAAATTGTCCGCAATTTAGCATCCGCTTTTTGGCTGGATTTAAGATAGATTAATCTCTATCCTATTTTCTCCTAAGTATATTTAGTCCCTATATATATTGATTTCATAATTTATAATGGAGGAAATCGTACTCACGCATCAAGATTAAAAGAAACGAAATATGCTCTGTTTTAGAAAATGAAAAAAATGGAACTCGCTGTACTTGCACGTTTTGAGTTTTCAAAAGTGGTATTGAAACTACAATTGCCCCCTATGTTTTCATTTGTTCCAGAGTTGATCCTAATTATGTGGTTGATTTCTTTTTAGTAGAATAAATGCATGCTATAATTATTGTACTCCTGTTATCAATAGATGAGTATTATTGTTTGTGAACAAGTCAAATAACAGTCAAGCCTTATCATTAATATATATATATATATATATATATATATATAAATAAGATTTTTAGTAATAGTAAGCTTTGATTAAAAAATTGCACATTTAGATTTTGATACTGTAAGTTGCCGTAGTGGATCAACTTTGTGATTCAATAATTGTACTTTAGTTCTTAAAAAGTTATCATAGTGTGTTATTAAAGCTAAGCCTACGAAATTGTTAATGACACCTTTGAAATTAATAAAAACTATAATTAATTTACTTGTTCAACGAACCTTAAGAGCATCGGCTCAATCATAAAATATTATGTGTTTACTTACTTGCACAATATTATTTGATATGTACTTTTATCTCATTGAAATGGATCATGTTATGAATTGAGCAGTTATTGATTATATCATGTTCGATGTGCTAGATTGGATTTAGGTTCACTGGGGTGGTTACGAGTAGAGAATCATGTAGACGATGCTAAGTAAATGGAAAATGGTAAAGTGTTGGAAGTGTGAGTGTGTGGATTGTGATTTGAGCCATGGTGATGGCAAGGGTTAACCTACGGGGCCCTGTGTTGAAATGGGTTACCTGCGGGGCCCTGTGATGAGATATGTTGTGACGCTAATGTATGATACGTCATGGGAAGTTTCTCGAGGAAGAGAATGGGTCCCATGAGACGATTATAGTTAGTGAGACGCTAATGTACGATACGTCATGGGAAGTTTCTCGAGGAAGAGAATGGATCCCATGAGACGATTGTAATTAGTGAGACGTTAATGTATGATACGTCATGAGAAGTTTCTCTTGGGAAAGAGAATGGGTCCTATGAGACGGTTATAGTTAGCGTGGGGTAATGGATGTCCGACCCTAATGTACGATACGTCATGGGATGACTCAATCCTTCTGTTATGGTCTTAAGTGAGAACATACTCGGTACATAACTTAGATGCGCTCACCTAAGGCCCTGGTGCAGGATAAGCAAGAGGAAGGGTGGACCCATGAGACGGTTGTAGTTAGTGGATGTGGGAGGAAAGGATCTCGTGGAGATGATCCTTAGATTTCATGTAAGATGATGGATAGTAAAGAAAAAGATGATGTGTTATTATTCTGTACCTCTCATGTATTATCAATTGTGATATTATTGTTATTATTGAATGCTAATTGTAAAGTAAGGGGTTGGTAGGATTGGATTATTCTACTGGGTGAATTATCACTCACGGATACGTTTGTATTCTGGCAAATCGTTTACTTCGGCGTTCAATTTGCCAGAGTGTGCAGGATTCCATAGTGGAGCAGTTGATAAAAGTAGGATCCCTGGAGCGGAGTCTGGGCCAACGTTGCTTGGAATTCGTGTCAAAACTAGAGTCGCTCTGGAGCTGCTTTTGTTAAATAAATGTACATAGATTTTTGTATTATTTTGAAATTGAAATTTTTGTATAAGGATAAATTGGGGCCTAAAAGTTTAAAAAATTCAGTGTATTTTATGTATAATACTTCCGAAATTCCTTGAAAAATCGGGGCGTTACAGTGCCAAGATGCCATAGAACAAAACACGACACATAACACATTAACAAGATGCCAACAAAAATACTAACAAAAACAGGAAAAGATAAAAATTCTCCCAAGTCCTCCAAGGAACTGTGACGCGCTGCCCTTGAATCCATTGGCGGCAGTGGCTCCTGAAAACCCTCTGCCACCAATCGACTCTGTATCTAGCAAACTTGCAACCCCCATTCAGTGGTGACCGAATAGTCACCTTCGTCATCCGATGACCTCACTGGGAACCCCCTCTACCCGTAAAAACCTGTAGTCAAACCCTTGACATCTATCCTTAATTGCAACACCCAAAACTCTGCCTTCTCAAGCATCTTGTTATTGAAAAAATAAATTAATTGGCAAAAGTAACATTTTATTAGAGTTAAAAATAACGTTGTTGCGGGCTACCCAAATTATATCATTGCAAAGAAGCATACCTCCCATTAAACTCGAACAAGTTACCAGCCTAGTGGTACACGATCTATTTGGGGTGTTTATGGTATTTTATTTAGAATGTGTATTTCGCAGGTTGAGGACTTGAGATTCATGACTGGTCATTACTCCTTTTCGGGTGTGATGGAAAAAAATCATCAGCTTCTTGCCAACGTCTCTTTTGAGTCTCGGATAGCTCTTATTTGCCCTTATTCTATTTAATCTTTGTTCCCTTTTTAAAGATTAATAAAATTTCTTTTACCGAGAAAAAAAAGGAAAAAGAAAACCTAAACCATGATATTGATACATGTAATAGGGACAAGAAAAAGACTTCCATTTTACCTATATAATTTCCTCCAAAGAAGGGGCCGAACTTTTCAAACAAGTCACTACGACAAATTACATCATTCCTGACTAAGATTACCGACTAAATAAAATATTTTGTCGCTGAAACTATACCAATTACCGTCTAATATCATTTACAACACCCTCGTTTGTTGAATACAATTATTCATGGCCGAGGAAAGTTCACATCAAGTGCGCACTGTAAGCACTATTATGATATTACAATTACGCCCCATTCCAGAACCCTTCTTATTTTATAAGTACTTATTTTGAAACTTCTTTTTCAAAAATAAAAACCTTTGTTCCACAAAACCAAAATAATAAACCCTCTTCTTATTAGGTGACTTGTGTATTGGCCAAAATGCCCCTATATGGATGGGGAAAGATTCAAGAGGACATCAGGAACTGAAACAGCCAGCCGGCCAAGAAAGACATTTTGCGCTTGGGCTATGGGTTAAAACGACGTCGTTTTAGTCTTACTTTTTTAAAAAATACAAAGACAGCACTTTCTGGAACAGAGGTTTTTTTTGGACAAAAAATAAATACTTTTTGTTGTTCTGGAACCCAGCCAGTCTCATTTGGCATTTTACCTATGTACGTTTGTACAATGATTTTTTCATTTTTTTTCTTCACATGTTTCAGACGATCAACAATTAAGGAAATGAAGCCTGCGGAATCTCTGATTAAAAGTGATTTGGAGGACAATTATGGGACGAAATTAGAAATTCTGCACGGCACTTTCTGCAGTGCACCTTGCATGACACAATCTCCGAAAAGTTTATTTTAAATTCGGGCTATTGAAAACACTCGTGAACAGCTATGATAGTGCCCTTCAAGATCCCCTTCAAGATCCCCGGATATATCCTGGAAAATTATTCAATGTCCATAGTTCATCGCCACGTGGTGTCCCAAATTCTTTCTCAACCACACATTTGTGTGATCTCCACACTAACGTATGGTAAAAAAGAGTTTGGACACCACCACGTGATGCCCAGACATACGTTTCATATTCCTAAAATCTCTCATGCAGCCATACGTAAGCACTTTTGCCTAACAAACAAAAAAAAAACTTCATACGTACACACAATAACTAGCGAGAGCAAAGCAGAATGCCTAATTTTCTTTTAACGAAAAATTATTTGACGCTTCATATATTCATGTGAAACCCCGTACACATAAACTTACACTCCACATGCATGCATAAGTACGATATGATGACACAATGTGATGATGTGAGGTGGTACTGACTTTTTGAGGTGCTGATAACACTTGTGGCTCAAATGGTGCTCGTACTCTGACCTTTTTCTTTACTTATTTTGTGTGTTTGTTGACTTAAATTTTTGTTTGGTTTCGACGATTAAGGGTGTTCGGATCAATTTACGCCTAGCTACTTCGACCATTCTCCTCTCCGGCCCGGTCAAAAACAGGCCATCCACACCAAAAGTATGGGATCTATTCATAAGAGATTTCTCTCTTGCAACTTGTGATAAGAGGGTAAATGTTCACTTACGTGCCTCCTAATTTATTATTGCTAAGTCTATTTATTTTATTACTTGGTGTTTTAATACTTAATTTTTGTGTTGTAGAATTTTGGAGGATTTGATAAATAAATAAAAAAGGCACAAAATTGGAATATTAATGGTGTTCGAAGTTGGGTCGTATGAGTTCAATTTAGTGCAAGGTCTAAATTGCAATATGGAGTCGAGAGATTACTATGAAATTAACGGGCATGAGTACCAAAGGAGATGAAGCCAAAGAGTTAGTCCCGTTCTGAAATCGAAAAAAAGTATATATTTTTTAAGAAGGTAATTTCAAGCTTAAAAATAATATGTTTATGCAAATAATTTTCCTAACAATATAGATCTTATTTAATATATCTTATTAAGATCTTTAATACGGTGGAAAAAAAATCGTTTCTTTACATTATTTTTTAGTTTGAAAATATGAAAGGAGTATTTATTATTTAAGAAGGTGTTCTGGAACGGAATCTAGACTCTCACTGTAAGTGGAAATTAAGAATTGGACTTGTGTCTAAATGGTGGGCCCAATAGTTGGTAATTATTTGGTCTAAATGATGAGCCTAGGTTAAGGTGGTGTACCACTTTTAAAAAAAGAACTTTTTAAAAAAAGAAGGTAATTTTAAATTCAAATATAATAAAATAAAATAAAATTTTAAAATTTTTTTTGCACGATTAAACAAGATCCATATTGGTAGAAAAATTATTTACGTAAATACATAATTTTTTAACTTGAAATTACCTTCTTTTCAAAAAATTACTTTTTCACAAAAATGGAACACCCTCTAAAAGATGAGTACTGAGATGAGTACTGTTTTCCCACGGACGAAGAAAAATGTGGGCCGCCGAGTTCTTTTCCCACGGACGAAGAAAAATGTGGGCTGCCGAGTTCTTTTTCTAGGACTCACGCACGACTTTTTTACACAAAAAAAAGAAACGGACAAAAAGAGTCAATTCTGGGCCGGTCTAATATTAGATTGGATAACTTTTTGGCTAGTTCTGTCTAGGTGAAGAATAGGTTATTAGGTCCTGGCCAAAAAATCTATAGCCCAGTAAGTACATTTCATTATTTTGTTAACAAAAATACGCCTCATAAAAAAAAAACGATTGGAGAGAGACGATCCAACCACTACTACCATGCTGCCACCAACACTGTCACCACCACTACTACCATGCCGCCACCACTACCACAACGCCACCCCCCACCGCCGCCACCGCCACGTCGCCACCACCACCCCCATCCCCACCATCGCCACACTGTTGCCGCCGCCGCCGCCGCCGCCATCACCGCTGCCGCTGCCGCCGCCACCAACACCACCACTATGTTGCCGCCATCACCACCACCACTCCACTATCAGCACAGCCACCACATTGCCATCACGCCGCCGCCACCACAATTAACAGTGTTAATTTTTTTCTAAATTAACAGTCGACCAATATAACCTCCTACACCACCACCACCATCATAATTACCAGTGTTAATTTTTGTCTAAATTAACAATTGACCCATACAATCTCCTACACCACCACTACCACAACGCTGCCACCGCCACCACTATCACCACCACCACCACAACACCACTACCACATCGCCGTCGCCACTACCGCCGCCACCACCACCACAATTAATAGTGTTAATTTTCATATAAATTTACACAACAATTAACAGTTGGCCCATATAACCTCCTATATTACCACTCCACTACCACTACTGCCATAATTAACAGTGTTCAATTCTGTCTAAATTTATAATTAACAGTGTTAAATTCTGTTCAAATTTAAAAATCTTTCATTTACAAGGATGTGTACCGTGTACCGTTGATTTTTTTCATATATTATCCTTTCTTAATTGATAATTGGCTAAGAAATGAAGATAATGAAAATTAACATTTTTAATTATAAATTTAGACAAAATTTAACATTGTTAATTGTGGTGTGAATTTATATGAAATTAACCGTTTTAATTTAGACAAAAATTAATACTGTTAATTGTGGTGGTGGTGACGGTGGCGGCGGCGTGCACTACAACAAATCTGCCTTTTGGCGACAAGGATTGGCGACATAACAACAAATGCGTCGCCGTTGGGTATATATTGGCGACACACTTTGATGTCGCCAATAGTTTTCACATTCGGTGACAAAGATTGGCGACATAACAGAAAGTGCATCGCCATTGGGTATGTATCGGCGACAAACTTTGATGTCAGCAAAAGTCTTTACATTCGGCGACGCAAGTCGCGTCGCTGAAGGGCAAATTCGGCAACACTTTTTGATGTCGGCAAAAAGTCTTCACTTTCGGCGATGCAACTTATGTCGCCGAAAGGCAAATTTTTCAACAGGATGTTTCCCGCGCTTAATTTTTCATTTGGCGCTAAGCCAAAATGTTCAGCGACAACATTATTGCGTCGCCAAAAGTCTTCACAATATCTAATTTTATTATATATATGTCATACATTTTTTAATAATCTTTGATACGATTATTTAGCGGATCTCAATAAGACAAAACTATTTTAACAATCGAGACTGTTGATTTTGTTGTGCTTGTTGATTATATCATTATTGTAAAAATTTGACTTAATTGGGTTTAGAAAGCTCCTTGCATTGGTACGCAATTTGTAATTTGAATGATAGTTATCGTCCGATCAAATATGTAACGATACCCGATTAACTTTATTTTTGGTAAGATTGATGAACTCCATAATATGTAAAACATAGACAGTTCAGATTGCAAAATAAAGACTCTGGTAGGGGTCAGGTCTTGCAATCTAATACTTTAATGCCTCAGGATGCATGAAATGTTGTCTGATCAGGCAGTTGTTGATATCTGACGATCTTGAATTTTGGTGACAATGATGAAATCAATGAGATGTGAAATGCTAACGGTTTAGATGGACTATTATAAAAATTGAGTTGGTAATGACCTTTAAATTCAATACATTCATTGTAATTGTTAACATACTAAGTCTTGTACTGTACTTGAATGTACGGTAGTCATTCGATCGCGAAATAATTACGACGATCCAGACCGTTGATTTTATTTTTCTTGTTGTTTATATTATTCTCGTAAAAATTTGTCTCCATCAGGTTTAAAAAGCTTTTTTATCAAGACACAAGTTGATTAACATAATGAGTTTTTCTGTTCGATCAAAGTGTGTAGCGATACCTGATTAATTTCGTTGTTTGTACGAATGATATACTCCATAATATGTAAAAGATGGACGGTTCGATCGAAAAAAAAGACTCATGTGGGGGTCGAGTATTGCAATCTAGTAGTCTAATGCTATGTACCAAATGTTGTCTGATCAGGCAGTCGCTGATATTCAATGATTCTCGATTTTGGTGATAATGATGGAATCAATAAGATGCGGAATTCTAATAGTTCAGATCAACCATTATTAAAATGTAATTGGCTGATTAAGTTTAGAATTTGTCCGTACTGCGAGATACGAGGGTGCTTAGGCCCCGTTCGACTAAATAAGCCAGTTGGCTTATTTTTTTTATCCATATTCAAATTTTTTTCGTATTTGTCAGTTTTTCGTCAATTTTTTGGATATTATTATATCGTCATGACAAAAGAAATTTAAAAAGTAAAAAATTACGATCGAAACCTAATTTTTTTGAATAAAGATAAAAATAAGCCAATATGCCAATTTTTTTGTCTTTATTCAAAAAAATTTGGATTTCGATCATAATTTTACTTTTTAGATTTCTCTCGTCATGTCGATGCAATAATCTCCAAAAAATTGACGGAAAACTAACAAATACGAAAAAAAAAATTGAATAAGGACAAAAAAATAAGCCACTTAATTTATTTAGCCGAACGGATTATTTTGGCGCTAATTCTCTGAAATAATTGAAATCCCAAATCTGTTTGGCGCCATGTTTCCCGCCACGTTTCGAGCTACATTTTTCCTTTTTGGCTCCAAAACGACGTAGTATCAATGGATGATCATTATTATCATTATTTTTCGGATAAAAAAAAAGAAGATAAAGGCCTAAAGGGGAATGCCTCTTATCCTCTCTTTCATAATTCACTCCGACGTTACAGACGATGGAACCACTCGGTCTCTAGCTCTCGTTACTAGGTCTCTCTCTCTCTCTCTTGATTTTCTCTACGAAGATCATCTATTTATCGATTCTCCTTGATTCTCTCTACGAAGATCATCTATTTTTCAATTTACTTTTTTGACGAAGAATTGGGGCAAAATGTTGGGGCTTTGCACCGCAGCGTGTGGTCGTCGGTGCGCCGCTTGACTAGGAGTTGACACGATGGGTTGGATTCGTTGGCCTTTTGCCGCCACACATTGGTCTAGTGTGTTGAATTAGATTCGGACCTTTGACAGGAACTTCAGTACTCTCTCTCTCTCTCTCTCTCTCGCTCTCTCTCTCTCTCTCTCTCTCTCTCCTGATTCTCTGTGCGCAGAGAAGACCCCTTTGTGTATAGCTTTGTGCTGATAGGTTGTGTTTTGTCCTTGTTTTGGCTAAGGCCGCGTAATCATTGTTGGAGCTTTATAAATCTTCTCAGTTTACCAAAAAAAGACGACCCCCTTGTATCGACTAATTTATTCCTTATCTTTTTCAAACCCTAAGTTTCTCAAATTTAGATTATTTTTCGAATCTTTTTTTTTTTTTTTGAATTAGCCTAATTTTGAAACCCTAAGTTTTTGTTTTTGTTTGATTTAAGGTTTATGGTACGTTGTTTCTGTCTAGAACATGCAAACTATTTTGAAAACTTGGCCATAATGGTGTGATTTTGGTACTAATTTTGCTATTTTGGGCCTATGAAATTGCATTGAGTCTTTTGGACAGATCGTGTTCTTTGCATTGTTCTGATTATGAGTATTGGAAGTCTTCTAAGAATCCTTGTAGTGTAGTGTGTTTATTTTACAATATAAATGCAATGAAATGTTGTTACTGCTTGTGTATGGGCCGGGGGCAGTACGTATTCATGGGGTTCCATGTTGGTCATTTTACTAATATTAGGGAACAATTAAAGATGGGGCATGGTGTGGCATATGTGGGTTGGTTGGCTGCGACAGTTATATATCATGTCAATTTTTATTTGTGAAACTGAGTACTTATAAGCTGAAATCTGTGTTACAAGCTGAAATTGTGTCCGTCTATTTTATTCCCTCTGTCATATGCATGCAATTTGGAAATGTTGGAGTTTATTTTAGCAATGACACTTCACGTATAGATGCTAAAACTCTACTATATGATCTTGACTTGCCGTAAATTTGATTTACAAGTTGTAATTATGTCCGTGTATGCTGTAACTCTTTTTTTTAAAACTAAGTTAAAATTGCATTATGGTCTTTAATAGAGTCCACCTTAATCCCAAGTAAGAAGCGTTACGAGGTCCTACGCGAGGGATAAATGTGGATAAGGAAAGGAAAAAGCTTGGTCATCCCATTCCTGTTGAAATAGATCGCGAAGCAATGGCAATAGTTGGAGATTATGCATCTTCCGTGGCTTATGCTATCAGGGAGAGTATTCGATCTCATGCTCCAGTTCGAGACATTGGGTGGGGAGATATTGATTTTGGGATCAAAGAATCCATTATTCTGTGTGTTGGGGTAATTTGCATTTTTTGGTAATCTTTTAACGCATTATCCATTTAATTTACTTACCTACCAACTTATATTGAACTTGGTCGTTTCCTTACAGCAAACATTTGGACTTGGTGACTATTGGCTTGTTCATTGGTTGGGATGTACTCGACAAGTCTGTTTTATGTTTTTTCGCAGAAGAAGTCTAAGAGAGGGAAAAATGCATGAAAATCGTTGAAATATAACCATACTAGCGGCTCCCAATCATTTGTAGCACGAGCATCCAAGCTTGTAAGTATGACTTTGTAGTTTTCTTTTTTTTTAAAAAAAATTATAAACTTGCTTATTCTAATGTTAAGGAGAAATGCAAATTAAATAATAGGTAAAAAAAGAAAACAAAGAGCAGTCTTTTCCGGAGAGGTTCAAGGACACACACATACGTCATCGACATCGAGAGGAAATATGGACAAACGACAAGGCTAAGGAAGTTCATGTATGTATGAACTTTACTAAATTCTACTACATTTGCTCAATTTATTGTGTTCCTTATCTGCTTTGTTTGCAAATGATTTAAGTATGGATAAACAAGGCTACGTCATCAATACTTGATTTAAGTTCTCTTCCCCTTTATTTGATTGCAAATGCAGGTTCTTATATATGTCAATAATGGCCTAAGTGAGCAGCTAATAAAAGACCTTATATGTTCTCAAAAAATAGTGCTACTGCAGGGTTAATTCTAGTAAACTCACTTGGCAATTTGCATTATTTCAAACTAAGAGTAACATTATATGATCGTGCGTTTATCACTACAAGAAATTTTGGATATCCCAACGGTTTTTTTAGCAACGGTTGCAAAAACCGTTGGTATAGATGGTCTATAGTAACGGTTTTTAAAACGTTACTAGAAATAGGACTATAGCAACGGTTTTTATGTGACCGTTGCTAGATTATAACACTATAGCAACGGTTTTCCTTAACCGTTACTAAACACTGGCCTATAGCAACGGTTTTCAATAACCGTTATTATAAACTGGACTCTAGCAACGCTTTTCATTAACCGTTGCTTTTGTTATGGCTATTTTTCCTAAATTTTTGTTGTGATATTTTTTCCGATATTGTTTATTTAACGTATTTTTTTAGCATTTTGTGGTAATTTCTGAAACTAATCATTCATTTTGGGATTAATCATTCATCTTAATAAGAATAAAAAAAATATAAAATTGTGGACTGAAATTGAACAAAAAATCATATAAGATGACACTAAAGACAACAAATGTTAGTTGTTTGATATTTTTTCACCCATATTGATTTTTTATGCTTTTAATTACATTTTTTTTAATTTTTTAGACTCATCTCATAGTAATGATTAACCAATCAAAAATATTTATGTGAATCTAACAAAAATTTAGAAATGGCAAAATTAATATTGAAAAAAAAAAAAAGGAAAACAGAGAGGGTTTTTTTTTTTTTTTTGGAACCTGGTGCATTTCAATTTAATTGATGATAAGTGAATAATGGAACTATTTTGTAAAAAATAAACGCTTCGGATAAAAAAAAATGAAACTAGTAAGTATTTGCATAGTATAAACCGAAATTTTACCAAAAGAATAAAAAAAATCCGGCTAGTATAGTATAAATATTAAAAGATGTATTATTCCTCACAAGTCATAGGCTAGCTCAGCTGGTTCTCTCGCGTGCGCGAAGACGGGAGGTCGCGGGTTCGATTCTCAGGAGGTGCAACATTATTTTCCAGCCACGCGGGCGCCACGTCAGCGACACATGGGCACCATGCAAGTGCCACGTCAGCGCCACGTGGTCACCACGTCAGCACACGTGTGACATGGCAGTGCCACGTGGTGGCTTACATCACACAGTGGTTTGTTTTTTAAAAAAAAAGAAAATAGCCTTTAGCAACGGTTATAACCGTTGCTAATGGAACCGTTAGTAAAAAAAATTTTGTACCAACGCTAGACAAAACCGTTGCTATAACCCTATAGCAACGGATATATTGCAACGGTTTGGCCAACGGTTCTAGAACCGTTGGTATAGACTAAAGGGGTCTTTACCAACGGTTTTTAGATTTTTTAGCAACGCTTTCGACCGTTGCTATAGAACGATTTTCTTGTAGTGTATGTTTATTATATTTAGGGAGTAGTTGACAAATGATCTGTGAACTGCCAAAAAATTTGTACTGCTTTGTTTTCTGCATGAGCAAAATCACTTGAAACAACCTGTCTTGACATGCTTACTATCAAACCTTTGAAGATCGGCATAGGAATTCATGATACGGTCTTGATTTTGCTTCAAACATATTTTCTTTATTGGTAGACTACTGATCAGAAACGGATTGGCAAATATAAATTTCTACATATACATGTAATATGCTAACTAATTCAAATTGATGTAGGCTGAGATTGCTAAAAAGATAGCCGAGCAGTTGCAACCTGGTGTCACAAATCCTCAATCTGAGGTACAAGTTTCCATTGATGTGCTTGGGAAGAGATCGGGCTACTTGAAGGGATATGGAATTCGCAAGAGGACATATGCTACACAGTCTCAAGTAGTCCCAAATTCAGAGGTAGTTGCACTTAAAGAAGTCGTGGCTGATCAAGCAAAACTCCTAGTTGATTATGCTAAAAAATTTGAAACCATGATGCTCTTCAAGGCTACAAAGAATGGAGTTGATCCAGCCACCATTCCGGGGTTGATTTCAAGTAATGAAAATGGAGAAGACACTTCGATTGGACAAGAAGATGGAATTTCGACTTAAATGGAGGTCGAACGTGCTGACTTTAGATGTTTTGAATGGTTTTTGGATATTACATTTGATGCAACTATGGTTGGTTAATACTGTTGAAAA
>BPLS01000313.1:0-49172 GCA_019656275.1 Rhododendron kiyosumense
ATATGTACGGACACTAGATTTGGTGCACACACGTGTGCAATTTTACAGAGGCTTTCGCTAAATAAGGGAAGTGATTTTTTTTAATCTTTATTCAAAAAAAATTGCATTTCTTTTTTTTGTGTCGATTTTTTATGGAATTATTATATCGTCGATAAGAGAAATTTAAAAAGAAAAAAATTAATCTTGAAATCCTTTTTTTTTAATAAAGATGAAAAAATTGCTTATTGGGTTATTTTTATCTTTATTCAAAAAAAATTGGTTTCAGTGTTAATTTTTATTTTTTAAATTCTTCTAGTCGTGACGACACAATAATTTACAAAAAATCGATGCAAAACTAAAAAATTCGAAAAAAAATTGTATAAGAACGATGAAATAAGCCACTTTACTTATTTTGCCAAAACAGGCCAAATTACAAATAAATTTTCACAGTTGAAAACCCACTTGTAGGAAAAATTAAGGAAATGAAGGCCCAAAACATGTTTTGATAATTAATACCCACCAAGGACATGCTGAGAACTTTTGTTATTGCTGAAAATGTCATTGGTGTGTATTAATTATCAAAATACGTCATTGACCGTCATTTTTCCCAAAAATTATTCACGTGGTGCCCCAAATTATTCCTCCACCACACATTTGTATGGTTCCCACCATAAAATGTATGGAGCTCACGTAACTGTGTGGTAGAAAAGAATTTGGGCATGGAATAATTATTCCAATTGTAGACATGGGTTTGTTCGAATTGGATTTTGATGAAGGTTTTTGCCTTTTTGGGTAACCAGTGGAGATAAATAGATAGAAAAATAAGAATAATAATTGTACAGAAAATTCACGAGGACTATGTGCGGAGAATGGGGTTGAATTGTGAGACCCAAAACGAACGCGGTTTTGGGATCAACCCACCTCCATACGCTTAACCACCAAACCCCAACAAAACTCTTTAATTTTTTTGAGTCTCATAAAGGACCCACAACAATGATCCCAACCGTTCATTCTGAACTTGTAGGGAACAATAACATATGTTAAAACAATTAGCTAGATCGGTCGTTAATAAAGATACGAATAATTTTCTATTGGTATATTGTTTGCTCCATCTTACCATCTCAAGTTCAATTCTTCTTGCCAACAACTTTTAGGGCCACCTTACTCCACACATAAGCGTGTGAAATGGTTGCGGAAGAGACTGTAAGGATTAGTCTGAGGTGTGCTCAAACTGACTCAAGACACCTTACATTACCAACAAGAAAGAAAGATGCTCTCCCTCTATAGATAAAACAGATTAGAGGGTGAGGGACACTGACTTGGCGATTTGTATGCTCCCCCTCTGTATTTTAAGTTTGTTCGGTTATTCCTAGCGGAAAAAGCTTCGCTTTCCGAGGTTAATGAAAAATGGTTAGGACTTGAGATAAGATGATAATTCTATGAGAAGAGGAAACGTTGGGAAGGAACTAAAACAGTGTTATTGGTGAACTACCATAAAGTTTTAATCCCCCTCCCCCTTGCCCCATCCTGCACATTAAGGAGGAAAGACTCCGTTTTCAATCAATGTTTGTGTCTGATTTCTAAGCTGGAACAAAGCAGCTTGCAAGGAGAGAGAGATGTTAGTTTTCCCTTTTCAGTGAGTTGGTTGTTTCATTTTCTCCCTTAGTGGAGGATGGAGTTCGAGCCTCACAAGGGGCGGGTATGGGGTTTAGAGTTATGGTCCTTGTGGACAGCCTCTGAACTCTCTGTTGACTAACACACAAAACCCCGCTAATGTATATGCAATATTGGCAACAAAAAAAAAAAAACATTTGTATCTCTTCTAGTGAATGAAAATCTGCCAACACAGAAATTGATAAAGAAACACTGATCACCAGAATGCTCTGTTCACAATCAAACATCTATACAAATCTCATTTTATTGCAGAAAGCAGCTGTTGCGAAAATCAAAGTCGAAAAGAATAACAAAACAAAACAAAAAGGACAGAACAACGAAACCGATGTGGGGAAACCATTTCGTTTCCCCTATACAAATAATTATACAATTTGAGTTCCTTTGCGTAGTAAACTTTACCGTATAAAGATTTAAATACCACCATTGCGACTAAAGCTTGCTATCTCCTTTGGAAGTTGAGGTACTTGATACCGTAGGCGAAAACCAAGAAGAAGAGAACAACAAAACCGACGTGGGCTATTGCGACTACCGGTAGGAAGTCATAATCGAAACCCAAATAGCTTTTGAGGAATGCCTTCACCGGCACGTTACCTGCTCCTGGTATTTCTAGTGACGCACTTTTGTCACCTACTTGAGAGGTCACGAGTCCGTAGAGTGTCCAAGCCACTGGTGAAGCCCAGTAATACCACCTCCACCAGACCGGGATTTGCTGCAAATACTCGGAAGAAGTAAAACTTAGTAGCAACAAGACAGATTTATAACGAATAAAAGCCTAACACTGCGTTTGGATAGAGGAGAGGGGGAACAAAGGTAATCCTATATAATCTTATATCTAATGAGGAGAAGCAAAAGGGTTGTGACATTCCCTTCCTGTGGGTTTGCTATTTTGTGTTTCGTACAAAGAATGGAGGTGCAGAGGCTGTGTTGTCAGAAAATGCTAGTATCCTAGCAATCCAAAATTGTACAGTATTTACTAATTATTTCAGTAAGATGATAGGAACTAAGAAACTAGATAGCGTGGAGTTTTAGTTGGAAAACTGGGAAACAAACATTGGATGAAAAAGTTTTTGAAAATATTAGAAAAATAGTACTCTTAAGTTATTGAATGTTTCTCTCTCAAAATTTCGTACGCTTTAATACTAAGATTGTTTGAAACCAATCCCTAATATACCAGAAAATAAGAAATGTGGCATGATGTGTTCAAGGTAACATGCTGCTGAAGCTAACTAAGTAGTGTTCAAGTAAAGAGTGATGGGTCTTTTTGGTTAGTAACAAGCACTTCACAGTCCCCCCCAATTAGAGGGAAAGAAGAGTGCTCAAACTGTGGCTTACATCAGTCCCTCCATTCACTGCCCTTAAATACTTTAAACAATAGAAACATCGTTATTGAGTAATAGCTAGGAAGAGCTTTCAATTCCCCCGAAAACCCTCAATCCAAACATAGTGAGAGAAAAAACCATTGACATACCGGTCTGGGAATGAGGAAACCCGAGAATAAATTCCAGAAGCTGAGGAAGAAGGACATAAAAATGGCGGCGACTTGGTGGCCTGGAGTCAATGAAACAACCATCATTCCATACAATGTGAAGTAGATGAAGCACATCAATATGTAGTAGTAGAACCACAGGACTTTCTCGACTTTCCACTCAAACCCGATCATGGAGTACAGGAGAAGACTGTACACAAGTGTTTGAACTATAACGTAGATTATCTCTATGGACACCTGCAGAATTTTTTGATAGGACATTCCATTAGTTTCGTGACATATTTTTGTTATTTTGGCCATACTTCAGAATGATAGAACTAAGGTTCCATCTGCAGAGAATTATATCTCATTTCCCATAAGATACCTACAGGAAATTACCTGAGCAAATGCATAAGGCAATTCTGAATACATCCCAGCGGCTCTTTCACGATAAAATACTGTTCTCTCAATAGCAACAATAGCTTGCACTGAAGAAGCATTAGTGGCTCCAAGGAAAAGAACAGCAGAATACATAGCTCCCAAAAGGTTCATCAGATCTTGTTGTTTTGATCTGAAAACGAAAATGTTGTTTAAGATCAGATACGAACACCAAGTTTCCATCGAATAGCAAATCAATAATATACACAAGTAATGCAAGCTACAAAGTACGAACTGTTGGATGGTTTCTCTTTCTTTTGGATAAAACCTAAGAACTCCTATGGCAATGGTATGCTAATCTACTAGCCTCTCAATTGCAGCTTGTACCAATGTTTATTCTTTTTTTCCACAATTTTAACTTAAATTTCCTCCTTCTGTAGGACTTCTTTTAGATTTTGTAACCACATTCAATGTCCTTTTATTCAAACCTATTAGTCTGAACTTGTCAACTTTACTTGTTTGTTCAGCTAGCTAGCCAGCATCTGTATTTGGTGCAACAAAGGAAGTTCTGACCATAACTGAAGCAGTAAAATATGTAACAAGATGATGAAATGAAAGACTCACGTCTTCTGTCCTTTCTGCCAGAAGATTAAACCGAATAAAGCACCAATTACGATTGTCATGAAGAATCGAATTGCGTTGTATTGAGGATTCCTCCAGTAAGACCAGTGCTGTTTCCAGAAACAAGCCATGCACTGAGTATTGAATGATTGGGAGTACTTGGTTGGGAAGTGGAGGTCCTCGGAGCCTGGTGGAGGAGTACTGAGTTCTTTAATGAGCTCTTGATTCCTCCTGAAAGAGTGTCAAGAAAGAAAGATATGAGAATAGTTGCAATCAATATCTCCAGAGTAAGTGCAAGAAAAATAACTACTCCTGTATGTGAACAGTTCGTAATCTGCTTACTGATAAAGGGATGAGTTGGTATAAATATCAGCAAAATCAACGCCCAGTTGAGCCTCAACTGAAGGAGCACTAATCTCCAACATCCATGTAGCAGGATTGTAACCATCCCTAATCTTGGGAACTCCCGGAACAGCCTGTGGAAGATTATAATGTTAATCCATACTAAAATGCCCATTAGTAGCAAATCTCCCTTTCGAACATATTGACTTTCCCAGGTTTAGACTTTTTATACTGTTCTTCTTTTCTTAAAGTAGAAAGAGGAATGAAATTTTGGAATTCACTTCAAGGTTTTTTCAAATGAAATTTAAGAAAGTATCAACTCACTTCAAAATATTCTACAAGCTTCTGAGATTGGCGACCAAGAGGTCCCACATAAATAACTTGGCCTCCTCTCTTCATCAAAAGTAACTGCAAGAAACAAAATATGGAAGTTGCATTATTTTCCATAATCAAACCACGAAACATAAGACAATAAAACATCAAACACCATTTAGGAAATTGAGGCGTACCTCATCGAAAGCTTCAAAAATGTCAATGCTAGGTTGGTGAATTGTGCACACTACGGTCCTCCCCGTGTCTACTGTATTTCTCACAGTTCGCATAACAATAGCTGCTGCTCTAGCATCAAGGCCAGATGTTGGTTCATCCATGAAGATGATAGAGGGGTTAGCAACCAATTCTACAGCAATTGTCAATCTCTTTCTTTGTTCTGTTGAAAGGCCATCCACTCCAGGAAGCCCGACTAAAGAGTTCCTTATTGGATTCAGCTCAACCAAATCCATCACCTCTTCAACAAACATCTATGGCAACAAAAAGGGGAAAAAAAGAATAAGCTGCATTAAGTTATTAAACACAACCATTTCAAAATTTCGGCGAACCTAAGGCTATTTTCAAAGTGAATTACCTTTCGTGTCTTCGTGTTCACGTCTGAAGAAAGACGGAGCCAAGCTGAGTAGAGGAGAGATTCATAAACAGTGACATAAGGCGAGTGAATGTCATTCTGTTCACAATAACCGCTAACCCGAGCAAATGTTGCTTGGTTTTTTGGGTGACCAGAAATGCTAATAGTTCCTTCAATGTATCCGCCAGTCTTCCTTCCGGCTAAGACATCCATCAAAGTGGTCTTCCCAGCACCACTAACACCCACAAGCGCTGTCAATATACCAGGTCTGAATGCACCACTAACATCTCGTAGCAGTTGAAGACGAACCTCCTCAACTCCTTGAGTTTTCATTTCCTGGCAGAAGAAAACAAAAATTGAGCTCAATTAAATACTCGAAAGGCAACACTCATGAAAATAATCAACATGGCTGAAGAACAAAGTAAGGAATATTATGTGGGACTCGGCTAATCGGTTCAGTTAAGATATATCAAAAAATGTACTAAAAATGGAAAATGCAACAAGAACAAAATTGCATGACTATCCGTGAAAATTTCCTTGAAATATGTGTGTGTTAATATCTGTGCAATCAATATCGAAATTCCATTCCACGCTCAAGGTTAGCAAAAGCCGCCAAAAACATAGGAAACAAAAGCTAGTCTAACTATTTAAAACCAAGTGAAAGAACTAGTTTATGTTGCAATATGATTGTACATACTTTCCATACTGGTTTAGTTTCTGTCCTGGTTTGAAAGATATTCAATGTAGACAAGGGAAATAGCGCCAGATAATCTTATTAACGAAGGAGCTTGCATATTGAACAACTTGATGAAGGCTATTTAAGTCCCAAGAATGTGTAAGTGAGGTCATTCATCAGCTATCTTGTTGCTTTTATCAGAAAAGAACTTTCTTTCCCTACCCTAGTTATGAAGATTCACAAAGAAAGCCAAAAGAGAACCTCAAAATGTTCAACATAATCACAAGATTATTAACTTCTAAGAATTGACTTACAGCGGGCATATCTACGTAGTAATTGATGTGGTTGAATGCAAGTGAAAGGGGTCGGAAGGGTAAAACCATTCCTCTTCTAGTTGGTGAATCATCATTGGCACTGACAATCGAATCAGAACCCCGTGAAGCATTTCGCACTGCCATAGCAATACCTGCAATCATTTACAAGGCATTCCATAATTCGGACCAGTAGAACATTTTTCAACTCCTCAGGATATATCAAATTTATGTCGTAGCCTTTTCTTGCCCTAGCTGTGATTATGTAAAAGTTCTATCACCTATTTAGTCACCTTTGAGATCAATAAGAATAATGATGATAGAAGAAATTAGCACCTTTTCAAATTGAAAACTCTCATCAAAATTATGGGTACACATATCAAAAACAAAACTGGTCTTGTTTTTATGCAGTGCAGTGCAGATCTGATCTGAAATAAGATATCTCCTTTTGAAAAACATCAAAACTCCCTATATGATATCCCAACTTCATTTCAGTCGATATGCATGCAATGTAACTGAACTCGCCATGAACTTGAAAATGGAAAAGAAAGGTGAACAAGGAGTTTGGACACAAACTCTTTCACCAATTAGGAAAAAAAATTGTTTTCGAACTTCTATAGTTCTGTACCAGCAGTAAGTAATGGCCTGCATGTGAAACCAACAGGAGATTTAATTAACTAACAAAGATCAAGAGGCAACGAATGAGTCCCAAACCTTCAGAGGATTTCTTGTTCTTCTTTTCATCATCTTCATCCAAGACTACCGCTTTCGAGTCACCCATAGCTGAAACCGAGTGTCCAAAAATGGGGTTGGTAAGCGTGGAGTTCCACTTAAAAAAGTTCTATTCTCAAGGAAATAGACTGAACCAAAAAACTTGATTACTTACGGTTCAAGTAAGTCAACGCTGCAATAAATAATATGTTGAAGAGAAGAGAAAATGCTAAGAGTGCCCCAACACAAACCCAAAACATGTAATCATCTGTGAAGAAACCTCTTGATTTGAGGAGGACTTTCCCCACCGTAGGTGCATCAATGCGGGGGTCTGTGTTAGGCTGCATGAAGGAAAATGATTCAAACTTTTGATGAGGCTACTAGATAAAATGAAAGCAGAAATCAGATGACGAAACAACAGAAAACCTAAAGTGAAATCCAGAAATTTAATGATCACAAGCAACCCTTGAAAGAGAACTTACAGCACTCCATCTTTTGTCGAGAAATTCATTCATCACTATTGCATTCTGTCCATACATCATGGGGGAACTCCAGTATCCCCATATCATAAATGGCTGAATGTCATCTGTGATTAGATATAAAAGTTAATGTTTGTAACCTTCCGATCATCTATACATGAACAATCCAAAGAAAAAAGACGCAACATTTTTTGCCATGTAAAGGAATATTCAGCAATAGTGTACCAGACTGGTGAACTGAAAGAAGAGCACAATCATAAAAGCGGCTCAACAATGAAAGTACAAATCAGTAGCTTACTTCTGGCAACTATAAATCCTCCGAGCACAAAAACCATCAGCAAGGCGAAGGTGCCTAATGTGCTTGCGACAACCTGTGTTCTCCCTATTGCAGCAATAAAGCGAAAGAGAGAGAGAGCCATTTGATGTATACCAAAGAATGCAATGAACTGCCGAAAAAACCTGAACGAGATGGAAGTCTTGTCAGTGAGATAAATTCTACAACAAATATATTGCAGAGACCACAGAATGAGTCTGAGAATAGTAAGTGTCTGATGCAGAACTTAACTAAGTTGGTAAAGATCCATGGACGTGAAAACTATCACTAGAAGCCAACGTGTGAAACACTCTTACCTGCTGGCAGATGGAGCAAACCCAATCGTGTAATACGTGAGAATAATCCATATCGCTGACTCCATTAAGGAGATGGGTATCCGGAGGACCCAAATTGGCAAGCCAAAAGCCCAGGGAGGATAGAATAAGAAATCCCTCTGCTTATAAAAGACGGGAAGCCTAAAAACAGTCATTGCAAGCTCTGCCATCCCATTAAACATCACATTAATGAGACTGAAGAAAAGTGCTCCAAAAAATTTGCCTCCATCTTGCAAATTGCCAGCTGGCATTTGCGTTCTCAAGAACACAGTGAAGGCTATTATGGACATTATTGTAATCTGGGTAGTCTTGAATATGTATACAAAAGAGTTACGCTTCATTAGTAGCCACTCTCTATCAAAGCATGCCTTAAACAGTTCCATTTTGGAGATACCGTACTTCTGTGTCACCAATGCAGCTGGGTGGGCCCTTGATTTATCGTAAGGAACACTAAGATCTGCTGCCAGCTCTTGGCCAATACGGAATGAGTTGAAGGACTCTGCAAATTCAGGAACTGAGATAAATCTGTAAGGGTCATTCTTCCGTAACCAATATTGTTCTTGATCCTTCTTTGAAGTCACTTCTTGGAGAAAATCTGCTACTCCTTTCCTATCTGGACATTTGAAGCCCATATATTCAAAGAACTCTAGGATATTTTCACGTGGACCTTGATAGATGATCTGACCTTCTGAAAGTAAGATAATGTCATCAAATAGATCATATGTCTCAGGGGCTGGCTGCAAAAGAGAGATGATCATGGTCACATCCATTATATGAACCATTTGCTTCATGTATTTGACAATCTGAAAAGTGGTGGAACTGTCCAGGCCCGTTGATATCTCATCCATAAAAAGAGCTTTTGCTGGTCCAACCAACATCTCTCCTGCGCCAAGTTAAACCCAGAAGGTGTTGGACTAATAATAAAGGACAAACACTAATTAACAAATGACAAAATGACAAACGAATTACCATTGGTATACAAGCAAGATAGACTCCCAAAAAGAAATTGAATGGAACTAGGCTAATGAGAATAGCAGCATGCAACCTAGTTCACCCATTAACTAGCACGAAATAAAATTGAAGTGGCCAATAGAATTTTGTCACTGTAAACAGAAAAGTGTTTCTGCAACTACCAAACATTACAGGCCTTTCAAAAATTAACATACCATCAATTCTTTTTTCACAATCAACCTTCATATACCATATGATTAGGAAGTTATAGAGTGATGATGGTGTTATTAAGGATGAATGTTATGGAAACTACCGATGAAAGATACTCGTTGCCATTCTGGAGCCAATTACAAGATCAGCTACTAAATTAGAAGACCATTGCAGAACTATCATGACTGGAATGAGTTAAACAGCCATACATGTTTCAAACTCTATGCCACTATTAGAAAGGAATAAGATCGAAATCTACAGGTTGGCTCTGCAAAGATACAGTGAATTATGCTACAAGAATAATGAGGTCAAACTACAAGAAAAACAATGTCATGGGTAGTAACACTAGCTAAATGTCATTGTTCAAGAGGCGAAACATTGCCACAGACAACTGTGTTTAAAAGGTAGCTACAATAGCGACATCCAGGAATGGTATTTGTCTATATGTAAGCATGTTCAATTCTATTAAGTAACCTAAGAACGAGATGTTAGACCGACTTGAAGTGTCATTGTTCACGATATTTAACAGGTGGATAAGAACCTTCACAAAGAGGTGATATTGGAGCGGAAGAAACAAATAAGGGAGACAATTAAAAAGAAGATTAAATGATTCATTTATCATAGTCTTGAAGGGCTTACCAGTGGTCACACGCTTCTTCTGTCCACCAGAAATACCCCTTCTCATGTCGTCCCCAACCATAATATCCGCGCAAATATCCAGTCCAAGTATCTGTTATACGTTTGTTAACATACGTTTCTAAAATTCTTACCCTCCATGGAGAGAGAAGGGGCAGAACAATAATGCATTATAATAAGCATAAACTGTAATCAGAATAATAGCAGCAACGTGAAATTTAAGGCAAACCTTGAGAACGTAATCTGTGACCAAACTGGTTTCTTGGCCTGCCACAGCTGTTGCCTTCATAAACGCATCAATCTCAGGATCTGGTTTAATCCCTGCTTCTTTCTCTCGTCTTGACAGTTCCACCAGCATTTCATATCTTGTGCCAACGCCCAAACAGCGCCCAGAGAAATCCAATGTTTCCCTCACTGTCATCTCACCATAGTGAAGATCATGTTGACTAATGTAAGCACAGGTTCTCTGCGGAATAAATTCATTCAACTCGTGACCACAATAGGTGATTTTTCCTGATATCTGCACAGAACACCAAGTCATCCATCCGCAGAAATTAATAAAAACACCAATCCTAAGACAGCAAAATAAAAAGTACGCCCAGTTAGTATATCCATTAATGGGTGTCCAAAATGGGTATATTGGGTACTGGCCTAACTTTGGACATTAAATGCGCAATTGTCAAAGCATAATACACAAACAAATAAATAGAATTAATGATTCATAACAAGAAACGAACCCTTAGATCACGGTCAGACTTCCCTGCAAGTGCCTGCAACAATGTTGTTTTACCTGCGCCTGGTGGACCCAAAAGCAGTGTCATCCTGAATGCATAAGAAAAACATAAATTAACTTCATCCTACTTCAAGTTTTCAACAGCACAACATATCAGATTATCCAACTAGCAATTATCTATGTTAAATTAGTTTTCGATTACTTACTGAAGAAAAAATAATTTGCAAGGGCAATTTTTTTCACATGTGATGGGAAATAACAGAACTCAGACCACCCTTTTACATGATGCCATGTCTACTTTATGCAAGCAAGATAACTATTGATTTTCGATGTCTGACATGAATGTCATGAACAAGAACAGAAAAGCCTAGCAACCTCATAATATTACCTTGATGGTTTTACTATGCCACTGACATCTTTAAGTATCTGGATCTTCCTCTTCTTGGAAGGGGCAAGCCGAATTAGTCCAAGAACACTCTGTTGTCAATAACAAGTAAAAGCATAGAATCGGTATTAATAATCAGCAAAAGAGCATGAACGTGTGAAAATGGAACATTCTCTTCGCGCAGACAACTACCATCTTTCAGGAACATTTATAGCAAGAAACTGTCATAAATCAAACATTTACACCTAGAAGAACTTGTAAGATTATCTGGTCCCCATCTGATGAAGAAACATAGAAGTGGACAAAAAACTGAACTGTAAACATGCAGTTTTATTCCTGATACTTGCAAACTAAAACCAAATGTTGAAATTTTACTGCTCCATTTATTTCACCCATTCAGAAAAATCTAGGGAAAGGACAAATTACGGTAAACTAAACTCATCCTTATATGAGCTAAAGGACACGGCCAAACTTCAAGAAAGATTTCTAAATTCCCTTCCTTTATCCTGCAGACAAAGAGAGTGTCTTTTTCACGGAGCTGTTCAATCGCAAGCGTCCATTTCGGTTTTGGACGGTCCAGATTTTAATGAAACTTTTCCGGGGAAAAGTTAATCACAATCAATTATTACCGGTCGTAATTGGTTTTCAATCCGGATCGTCCAATAACACTTTGAACGGTCGCGATTGAGCTCCGTAACTTCTTCTTTACAGAATAGCCGTAAAGAAGATTTTCTTGCAGACAAAACGAGACGTGTACTCTTAAGTCTTAACTGCAGAAAGCTAGTACATACATGTCTAAAACAAAATTTTGGTTCCACAGAAAATTCTTCCTGAGTCAGAGCCTCTTGTATTTTGAAAGAATAGTTGCACTTAAGGCTGTAAACGAACCGAATCGAGCCAAACCCTGTTAAGTTTGGCTCGGGTTCGTTAAGGTATGAGTTCGGCTCGAGTTCGATTCGAGCCTGAACAACTTGGCTCGAGTTTGGCTCGTTAAAATTTTTCAAGGCTCGGGTTCGACTCGGTTGGGTTCGTTAAGGTACTAGTCTGGCTCGAGTTCGGCTCGGGTTTGATTCGAACTTGAACATCTTGGCTTGAGTTTGGCTCGTTAAACTCAAATGAATCGAGCCAAGCCGAATCTAAGCTCGAATTGAGCTCGTCATGACTCAGGTTTGGTTCGACTCAGCTCATTAAACTTAAGTAAACTCAAGCTCTTTTATTGATCGTATAGAATTTAGGAGAAAATAAGTATTGAATTATATATACAACCTTAAAAATTTTTACATTTACGAATAGACCCCTATTGAATTATTAATTAAATTTAAGTATAAGTTCGCGAACCTAACAAAGCCAAATACCATTAGGCTCAAGTTCGGCTCATTTACGGAATGAGCCTAGAATTGAGGTTCAAGTTCGGTTCGTTTAGCAGACGAATAGAACTCGAACGAGTTCTTGCCGAATCGAATCTCGAACAGTTCGCGAATGGCTCAGTTCATTTACAGCCCTACTTGCACTGTCCTGAAAAGATCACTTTTTGAGATATTTGAACCTAAGTCACATAATGTGAGTGCACACGTGTGAGTGCAAGGCATATTTCAAAAACATCCCAAACTAAAATTCGTGGGAGAGCGCCAGCACAGAGTGAGTGAGAGGGAGAGCCGACGCTGACGGTGAGGATTATGCGACTAAGATCCGAACCCTTAGGCCCCGTTTGATAATGGGTTTGAAGGTTGGGATGAAACTACTAATCCCATGGGAGTATTAATTCTTTGTTTGGTAACAAAAAAAGGTCCGAACTACTAGTCCCTTGGGATGTCCAAGTCGGGCATTATGGGGTATTAGCAATACCCCCTGGGACTTGGTATTAATAATCTCAACTCATCCTCTCCTCATTATCAATCACTTCTCATTACCAATTTCTTCTATCAATCAAATCTCATCATCTAATCTCATCTCAAATAAACATAATATTAATAATCCCATCATCTAATCTCATCACAAACAAACATACTCATTATCAATCTCTTCTCATTAACAATCCATTCTCATTACCAATCTCAATCCTAATTCCATTTCCTTACGAATCCCATCCATCTATCACTGCTATCAAACGGGGCCTTAAATAAAAAAACAAAAGAAACTTTACCTCAATTGCGTTCAAGGTAGAATTCCAGAGGGTAGGAAGTGCTCTGCTCCCAACATAAACATCTCCCTCTATTAATAAATGCTCGTACCGTACTTCAATCTTCGGAATATCAATTCCCACCCTGCAGCATGCATGTCCACCAAAATCATAACCAATTCGATTCAGTCCAACATAATTAAAAAACAGAAATATTAATAACCACCAAATTTTACCAAAAAAAACACAAAATCCTCAACAAAAATTTTCCAAGTACATTTCATTGATTGCATATATTACTGGAGTAGTATAAAGGAAATATACGTGCGACAGACCTATCAGTCCTGTCCCTGAGCCGTTGCAGAAACTTGTCGTTATCGTCTTCAACAACCTTGAGTATGCTCTCCATCAATTGCTTCTTATCCTGCACACCAAGCTGAGTGACGTCAACCTCATCCCTGACGACTCTGCCGTTATCCAGCACTTTACTCAGCACCCCCTTCCTCAGCCGATCGTACGTCGGCAGCCGCTCGATAGCCGCCCACCGGAGATCCTCCTCGTCGTCCTCGGCCTGACGCCGCCCACTCCGCGTGAACACGTCCGGCGGCGGCTGCCACACCTCCCGGAAGCTCGCCGACGCCCCCGTCCAACTCCGCCTGCTCCCCGACGCCGTGAAGCTCCTCCTGCTGCTCGTCGATCGGGCCAGATCGTCTCCGGCCAGCGCCGACGCCATCCTGTTTTTAAAATAAAATATTCTTATCCAACTATTCTAAACAATACTCATTGTTCACTCAAGAATATTTGTAAATTGTGAGATTGACACCAGATATAGGAACCTTTTCGACGATCAGATTCGAATGCGTGAAATAGATATTGCCTTTTCCGATGTACCGGAACTATGAGAATATGGCTCCGTTAACTCCCAAAACAATGAGAAAAGCGGCGCGCGGATCCAATCGACAGGCGTGAAGAGGGTTCTTAATTGTTGGAGAGTTGCCGGGGGAAGGGTGACAGAATGATTCCCCGGCTGGCGAGGAGAGAGAGAGAGAGAGATTGTTGAGAGAAGGAGAATGGGTGGGGTTAAATATATATTGGTGTGTGATGAAAGGAAAAATTATTACTCCCTACTTGCAATCGGGTACCGCTTCGTGGTGTTCCGAAAATTTTTACTATCACAAATTCACGTAGAGTATATGTGGTTTTAAATTCAACGTAAACACGAAACTTTTACCACCACAAATTCACGTGGAATGTATCTGGTTTCAAAATCAAATAGAAGCTTCTGAAGCATATTACGTGACGGTGTGATTTTAGGAGCACGGAATAAACACCGGTGGAAAATGACCACACTTTTAGCGGGAAGGGAGGGCTATTATAAAACGAGGAAGTTAATTAGATTTTAAATTTAAGTTAAAATATTGACAGAAAGCGAGATTTGTACGCCATTTTTTCCAGGTAAATTTCACTTACTTCCTCTGAGCTTTCTGACAATAACAGACACCTTCCCTCACGTTTCTCAAATTACACTTACCTCCCCTGTCAATCTTGTCGACTAACTTCTGTCAACAAAAAGTGTGAATACCCCTTTATTTACCTCCCCTGAGGCTTATAATAATATTAGATATCTCCCCCGAAAAAAAAATATATATTTTTTTTGTAATTGCTTTCACTTCTATTTTTTCCTTTCTAGTACAAGACAAAAAAAGTTGATTGAACATTAAACTAAAGTGTTCTAACCTAAATTAATTATGATATGTGTAAAGTAACCCAAAACACTCTGAATTTTAAAAAATACGTTGAATTAATATACATAACCTAATGTTTGTTTGCTTTCTCTCAAAGAAATGTTAAGTAAAATGAACTGAAAATCTATAGTTTCGTAGAGATAGAGAGCGAGTATGGGGTAAGTGAGACTTTTTCACTCTCCTTTCTTTTTTTATTTTCCGTTTGATTGGCATGGGTTGTGATTGTGTGCATTGAGTTCACTTTCTAACATATCTAGTGGGGCCCTTTAACGCCAAAAAATGAGTCACATCAGCCGATTTAAGAAGGAAATGGATAAAAGCTAATGGCAGGTGAATTAATTTGGGTATTTTGAAAGTCCAGGTGTTTAATAGAAATAAAGTGAAATTCAGGTATTTCGGTGACATTGGAGTGAAAGTTCAGGTGCCATTTTAAAATTTTCCCGAAAATCAATTGAGCCTCAGTATTTATTTCAAAAATTACAGAGGGGGTCAGTGTAATTAATTCTAAAGGAAAAGGAATGGGGGAAGAGGCACGAATCTCGAGGGAGATTTTTTGTTTCTGAATTATCGCATTGGCTCAGGTACATGTGTTGGCTGTTAAGAATTCTAGCTTATTCTTTCAGCTAAGACTTTTAGAAAAAGTTGCGTTTTGTTTTTATTTGAATTTTTTTTTGTGTTTATTCGTTTTGTGCTAATTTTTTTTGATTTTTTGATTCGTCTCAACGTGAAAAAACGGAAAAGTAAAAAAATTTACTTTTACCCAAATATTTTAAAGTAAAAATTTACTTAAAAGTGGTTTTTGTTCAAAATATTTAGGTAAAAGTAAAAAAAATATTTTTCCGATTCGAGACAAATCAAAAGGTCAAAAAAAAATTGGCGCTAAACGAACAAAAGCGAAAAAAATTTAAATAAGAACAAAACGAAAAAATAAAATAAATTGTTAGTGGAACAAGAAGGAAGGTGTGTTGTCTTCGGCACCTTTTCCTTTTTTTGTTGAAAATATAACAACACATTCTTTAAGGTACCACCTGAAGAAGGAAATTAAACTATCCAACTTGGGAGCGAGTGATTATTCATTGCATTCTTTAGGATGAGATTAGATGATAAGATTATTAATATCATATTTGTTTAAGATAGGATTAGACGATGAGATTGAATTAATAGAAGAAATTGATAATGAGAAGGAATTGGGATTGGAATTGAACTACAAATACCAAGTTTCAAGGGGTATTGTTAATACCCTTATGAGCCGGATTATTCATACCATGGAACTACCAATTCAAACCAATTTTAAAAACGAAACAAAATATTATTATACCATCACTTTAGCAATCCAATCCCAAACTCCAATCCTTTTATCATTCGGCACCTAAGAGAGGGTCCTGACTTAGGCCACGGGGCTTCATCTGTCATCAATGCCCTTTGTTTTGGGCTACTAGTAAAGTTACAACTTACAAGTTACAAGTTACAACTTACAAGTTACAAGTGTGATAATCAGTACCGACTTGGACCCCGTGCAACCACCTCCATGAAAGTCAAGACTGATGGATGTCTACGCCCTATCCGCCCCCCATCCCTGTACAATTTCCCTCTATTTTCTCAGTCTTGCCATTGCAGTAACGATTTGCAGGTTTTTGGATCTTGAATCTCAAATGAAAAGTTAAATGATTAGATTAAGTACTTATAATAGATATTAGATTAAAATAATTTCTTTCGTAGAAGTTCTTGAAAAAATATTTTAAATTTAATGAACGATTCGAATTGTTTCACATCACAATCTATACACAGATTGTCTGTGTCAATAGCACCTTGCTTCAATAGTTTGCTCAAAAAGTCTAAAGTGATAATGTCAAATGTCGGTAGAGAAAAGAATGGACATTAATTACGGAATGGAAGGGGCTGTAGGGCACCCACCGCACTGCACCGTGTAGCGTAGTCGATCCAACCATCCATCTCGATGCGGACTGCAATTTAATCCGAGTTTCTACAAATTTTAGCCGCCATTTTCGAGATAGACCATTGCCAAGATAGAAGACCGAATTAGCCACACTACACATGTAGTGAAAGGGTGCACTACAATACCTCGGGTCCATTAATTACCCTACTTTCCAAAAGAGACAAATGACTTTCCCCCCGGGATTCACAAAGGCCGCAACCATTTTCCACACTAGGTATGTCCGTAGATTATCCCCCTACCAAAGGATGGATAATAGCCTTCAATCAACTTTCAAAGACTTTTTGGAGGGAAAACAACTAGTAGTATTTGATTTCCAAGCTAGGAAACACAAATCACTGGATAAAAATAATTATCTCTTCATCCTCAATTCAACGCTACAAATAATTCTCATCATCTCTAGCTTTACCCCATGTTTATCTTAATCTTGTGCTCTTATAACCAAACACATTGTATATTTAGCAAATCCTAGGCTTCATACACTCACATTTATAAGCCCGTGGTCCTTTTGTGTTCACTCTATTTCTATCTTTAATCTCATCTTTTCGATCATTTTTAAAAGTAATTCGATGATAACACGTGTCACATATGTTCATGTCAGATGACCGCATCGCCATCACTAGATTTGCATAAATATGGGTAGCAAGGAACGGCTTATGGATTTGGGTGGAAACATGGATGGATTCAAAAGTTTTTAGGATAAATTTGAGTGACGCCTTCTGCGGTTCTCCTTAATAACAGATACCCCTCATGCATGAAAAATGATGATAAATCTTCATTGAAATCGATGTTCAATTCACCAGCACACAACCAATTACTGTTCGACCAAACAGGTGATAGAATTAACCACAAGTGTCTAATATGGGCTAATTCATCCCTTTTAATAATATGATAAATTTTAAGAAAAATCTTCAATTCTCAAATTTTTTGACCCAAAAATTAAACTTTTTGGTTTTCAAAACGAAAAAACAAAAAATATACTCGTTTTCAAGAAGAGATGAAAATAGAGTAGGAAATGAATTCAGTACTCAACTCCAACTCTTCAATTTGCAAGTTGGATGCATTGCTCCGACATCTAATCATTTAATCAATTTTATCGCTGATGTATCATTCATTTGATTCAGATGTACTATTTATCTCAGTTGGGTGGTACAGGTCTTTTGACTCTTTTTATATGTCATAATGTCTAATATAAATGAAATTCTTGCCCTTCAAAAAAAAAAAAAAAAAACCTCAAACTCTCCAACTCAGATGTGGGTCCCTCCAACCAAAACAAGTTGACGGGGTGCACATGAGCAAACAGCGGCATCGTACTCTAGTTGCAATTACTAGTATGATTTTAGGAGAGAAAGCTGCCGCGCTCTACCCTACTGTACATGTGCGTGTGATATGTCCCTGTGCGGTTGGAATGTGTCGTGTTTGTCGTGTTTTTTCCTGATTCCCTCAATTCGGTCCCAAGTTTTGTTTGCAGGTCAATTTGGTTTATGTTCCTTTAACGGAAATGGTCCCCCTTTTTTTTTTTTGGGTTTCCCTCTCTTATTTTAGGTGGTGTTCTATTTTTTTAAAAAGTAATTTTTTTTTAAACAAAGGTAATTTCAAACTCAAATATAATGAAAATAAAAAATATTTTTTCAATTTTTTTGCACCGTTGAAAAGATCTTAATAAGATTTATCAAATAAGATCTATATTTGTAGGAAAATTATTTACATAAGCATATAATTTTTAAGCTTAAAATTACCTTTTTTTTCTACAAAAGTTGAACGGACCCTTACTCCTCTTTGTTTTGTAACTTTTGTTCATACAGTACAACGCGTGTGGCGATCTATAGTAGTTTTCGCAGACGAAATTCATATTCTTTAATAACTTCAAGGGGTTGGTTAAGTGATATTAGTCTGCGACTTAGGTGTTTGCTAATTTCTTAAAGTCTCAGATACGATTTTAGCTCATTTACAACAACTCTTGGGGCCACCTCACACGTAAACGTGTGAAACAGCTGCGGGAGGGACTACAAGGATTAATCCGAAATGCGCTCAAACTGATCCGGGCCATTCTATATTACCAAAAAAATAAAAAAAGAATCAAAATCTGTTTTTGAAAGCAATTCAAAGCCACCTTTTTCCTAAGTTACTATTGATGGGTCAGGAGTATTCGGGATCTACCATGAAAATCACCTAGTACTAGACTTCAACAAGTAATTAAGAACTACCTTTGAAAAACTCGTAAAAGTCGAGGCAAACACGCAAGGAGTTGATTACTCCACCTTTGAATTAAAGTGTACTGGTGACAAAGGCCAAGTGTATCAGTGTATGATTGATTGTCATTTTCGGTTGTCCATTTCTCCCCCTCAGAACTCACAAGTCTGGCCATGCTTCATTATTTTACTTACCCAAAACAAACAAACAAAAAAAACGAGAGTCTTGGCATGCATTATGCATTTGTATTGGTAGTTTACTACTCCGTAGTTCGTAATTGATTTTCACACTTTTTTTTTTATATGATTGTAATTATTTTTTGTCTATCTCAAAATTGAATCTACGACATTGCCCTTTCATATGTAAAAAAGACTATACATCAAAGGGTGTTTCTGTAAATTTATATGTCACAAGGCAAAAAAGTGTCATTAGTAATACACACGCGCATATATATATACACACACACACTCTCTCTCTCTCTCTCTCCATCACAATTTGTTTATCCGTTTTTACTACTATTATTTTAGACCTCTCGAATTTTCTATATTTTTCGTTCTTTGTTTCTATTCATTGATCATTTTCCACGCATTGTGTGTGTTAGTTAACCTAGTTTGGCCAACTCAACACTATCTTCTCAAGTGATGATTTTTCAAACAACGCAACTGGGGACACATTACGGTCCCAATTAATAATCCGGATTTCAAATGTGTTTATCAAACTCCCAAAAGAAAGTTGAGCAGACTTCGTTATCTATCTAAACGAAACATATCTATCACAAGAGATATCAATATCCAACAAGAGAAAATGATGATCATACTCCAATCGTTCATTTTTCTTTTGTCAAATATATTTCAACCAAGCCTTTTTACCAATGTCCCAATCATCCTGAATTTTCGCATGAATCGTACAAAATAATAGTTTGAATTGACAAATAAAACCGTAGCGGGTCCGTTTTACTTTATAATAAGAGAAGAAACTTACATAAGGATCTTCATGACATGAGAGATGCTTCATTCATCTTCCTCGAGTATGATTTTAAATACTATTAGATTACGTGCATGTACACTCCAAGTCCAAAAGAACGTGTTCAAAGATATATAAGCAACACACGCAACTGAAAATTCGAAGCAAGGATTTGTTAATGGAAAAAAGTGAAGCAAACAAACAAGCGCATCAACTCCTGCAAAAAAAAAAAAATTAATAATGACAATAAATGCAAGTTTTAAAAATTAAAAATTGTACGTAGTTGTGTATTTTGTGTTGAGCGAATCAGTACGCTGTGTTGTGTTCCTTAGGCCCAAGTTTGGTCCTCGCTCGTCGCTACGTGTCTTATTATCGTAACAGCGACAACACAGTTGTAGTACTTTTTTTTGCAATCAATGGTAGTGCGTTCGTTAAAAAAAAATTTAAATTAAAACTTGCTATTGCCTGGTCATCAAACGTGACTTTAATTAGTTTTATGATGATAAAGTACTCCACGTGTGTAGCCTAAACCGATAGGAACATTAAAAGTAATGAGGGTAGGCTGTCGTAACTCGTGCGTACTAATGATTTTCAAAGAAAGATTGTTAGTAGTAATTAATTAAGTATATAAAACATATGTCAAAGCATATCTGAAGAAAGAACATCCTCTAGTTTGTGAAGTTATCTCCTATTATTTTTTTTCCCCTAGTTTGGAGTAGATCTCTGGACAATGACTTCAGGGGAAATGTCAAAATTACCCCTTATGTACTGTGATATGCTTTGTTTTTATAGTCCAACTACCGAGGGACTTTCTTCTTCTTTTTCTTTTTTTTACAAAAGGGAGAAGATTTTATTAATCTGAGAGGCAAAAATATGTCTAAATATCATAGAGAAAGGAATCCCATGGGGGCAAGTTAGTTGTCCACAGATCAAATAAACTACAAGAAAGGATTTTCTTTGCACAAGTATATGAAGCCCTATTACAATCACCAAGGGACTTTCTCATAAAATAGAAATTCATCTCTATATATTTCTATTTTCTAATCTCCATTTTATTTGTATTGATATAACAGTACTAACACTTACAGAATTGCTATTAATAAAAAGAGATTCATGAGACTTTCAAAATAAGATCCGTATTGATGGTCTATTTTTGATATACGTGCCCTTCAATAAATTGTTTATAACTTACAATCTATTTAATAGAACTAATTGAGATGTATTAAAAAAAAATCATATTACATATAAAAAAAACATCTAGGAGTTTTGTCTATTTTCTTTAGAATTCTTGACTGGAAATTTTAACTTTTAGATCAAACACTTATCAGTATCTGATTAAGATGAATTTTTGCACAGTCTCTTAACAAATGGATTTGGACAAAAGGAACAGGTTTGATTATTGATTATCATAGTAAAACATGGAATGAGCATGCCCTCGCGAGTGTGAACAAAGCAAGGGTGAATAAAATTGCTGGGGTGTTATTTATTGGATGAATGAAGAGAAGATCATACCACACTAATCAACCTTAAAGATGCTAAAATATTTTACAATTTACAATATTCTATTTTAGAAGGTAATTGGTCAACCTTAAAGATGCTAAAATATTTTTCAATTTACAATATTCTATTTTAGAAGGTAATTGGTCAGTTGTGCATAGCACAGGTTGAGCGTTACTTATACATTACAAAACATATAAATAATTTTATAAGAGGTGTCAAATAGTGAAAGTGGACCGTCAATAGAACCGATGGAGTATATTTTAGAAAAATTCTAACTATTCATAGGTTTGTACCTCAAAATGAATAAAAAAAACTCTTTATATGCACATTTGGAATTTTTTAAAAATATCCTATTTTAATCAGTATACTAGAGACTTTTGCTGGAAAGTGGAGTAGTAAACGCTCTTATCCGAGAGAGCGAGAAAGAGAGAGAGAGAGAGAGAGAGAATAATGCATGCATTTTGGACTTAGGAGTGTCTATTGTCCACCATGTCCTGAAACGAACAACGGGTGGTTCCGCCTCCACTGTTTTTTTCTCCCATCCAATGACGAAAAAGTTGTGAAGTCCATGGATTAGACACCAAGATTCTGACCCGCCCAAAGTTAGGTGGATTGGTGGATTTATTATTTCTAATATAATTCATTTGGGTTTTATTCTTAGAGTCAGGTCGCGAGAAAGTAATTTTTTTGTGAATTCTATCGTCTTGGCGTGAGTAGCGTGCCATTGAGTTGGTTAGGAAAGAAACTGGTCCGAACATCTTTGACCGTTGAACCAAGACAATAAAAAAGAAAAGAAAACTTGTGACTTCACTATTAATGGTGCTAGTTGCTAAACACAAGGCACTATTCAGTTCCATTTGTATCTTCCTCAAATTGCATCAAGTGGGACACTAGCTAGCCCTAATGTTCAATGCCCCAATTAGTACTGAGAATCTCAGTGGCGGAGCTGTTCAGTGGTTGAACGAGAAATTTTTGAGTGTGGAGCGGATATATTTCACATGATGCCCGTTCAATTCAGCACATTTAAGCAGTCCAAAAGTGTTTTGAAATGTCCAAATTTTAAAAAAACTTTTTCAGGGAAGAGACTCTTCCCTAAAAAAGTTTTTTTAAAATTTGAATCGTTCAAAACACCTTTGAACAGCTCAGATACGCCGAACGAGTATCACGTGGTACCCACCCGCTATTGAAAAATTTCTCGTGGCTGGGGGTGGCCAAGGCCCCCCTCCCTTTTTGGGAAAAAATTAGTTTGAACTGGGAGGTGAAAAAAGGTTTTCAAAGTCTCACAACATTTTGGGGTTGCTGTGACTACCTTCTTCGTCACTTTAAAATTTTCCGTTTCAAAAACAAAAACAAACAAACATTCTTTTGAGTTCTCTCTGTATCTTCCTCGCACAGAGTCTCCTCGAACTCGAAAGCTAATTAAGGCTATCTCTTTATCTCTCTGTCTCGCCGGCAATCAAATCTATTTTCTACGGCTCCCGGCAGAGTGAATTGATGAACGATGAGCAACAGCTACGTCTTTATCTCTCTGTCCCTCAAATAGAGATTATAGGACCGTCCATCTTGGACAATCAATTTAGTGCTAGAACTGTGCTATACACACAGATAAATAGGTAACAAATTTTGCACAGATTTTTATGTAAGGTCCACTATGGGTCTCACACAAACAATCCAACCCATTCATTAAATATAAAATATTTTTCCAAGGGTCTTTGTGAAAAATCTGCTCAATCCGGTACCTATAGATACTCGATCTAATCATCAAACTTTTCATTTGATATTCAGAATAATGAAGTGTTAAATGATTGGATCAAATATCTATAAGTATCGAATTAAGCTAATTTTTTACGAGGGCACTTGAACAAATGTTTTACATTTAATAAATGAATCGGATTGTTTGTGTAAGACCCATGGTGAGCCCCACACAAAAATCTATGTAGAATCTGTGTACAGCCAAGTCTGTGTCAACAGACTTTAGTGCTATGTGCTTTTGTGATTTCATGGCTAAAAGATTGTTTTGACTTGCCCCCTTAGATCATAAATCTTAACTCCGCCATTGAGTGAGATATCTCTGAATGTATGCGATCACATGATTATGTGTCCATAACTAAGATGCTTGATTTTTTTTGCCTCATTATTAATTCTCAAATTGAAATTGTGTTGAAAATTCGGATTTCGGAGACTTGTGAAAAGAAAGGAAAATATAAATAAAAACACGAAGGAACAATGAAGTGAAAGAAGCTAAACATATTTATTTGGTTTTCCTATGAATTTTTTTTTTTGGGTAAGTAAGGTTAACCAACAAAAATAAAAAATTAATCCCAACATAATACACAAGATAGTTGCGACGATTTTGTATATTTCCCAAAATTCAAAAAATAAGCCTGGTTAATCACTATTAATACCTCGGAATAAGTTCGGGATAGTTCTACGTACATACCTTACTCCTAACCCCTGGGCTATATACAAAAAGCTAATTAAGGTCCCGTTTCGTTAAGATTTTTATTTTTTAAGTACTTTTTTTCGCTTTACGAGACAAATCATTCTCTTACAATTCATCACCTTTAATTAAAAAATAAGTACTCAACTTGTTTTAGTTGATGAAACACACCCTAAGAATTCTCATTATAGGGTTGAACTTAAAAAAAAAAAGAGTCTGGTTTTGGCCGTTTTGGAATTTCAAAAGGGGCCACATAAGAGGAAAGCTACTTTAATAATAGAGCATAAGAAATGGGTCATTGGAGAAAAATGGATCAGCTAACCACCATATACTACCTTGGGCAAAGGCAGATATAGAAAGACTAGTGTTTGCTCGTGCCTATAGCAGTACGCATTTCGGTTAAAATTGCCCGTGCCTACGGCTCTTGCTAATAGGTGGCTCAAATACTAAATCGATTCATTAGTGTATAGTATATGATTCTCTTCTTAATGGCACACAAGAAAATTACCTGTGCTTACGATACTCCCCAAACTAAATTTTTAAGCTAGCTACAAAGAACATTTCTAACACCAAAAACTGCCAACGATGATCCCAATAGAGCATTGCCTTTGCTTTTAGACACCAAAACTCCACAAAACAAACAAACAAACAAACAAACAGAGACAAAAAATCCAAAAAAATTCCAATCCCAACAAACTCCAAAAATTTCCAAATACCTTTGCTTTTAGGGAGCTTTTCTTTACCCACCGTCCACGCAGCTCGTAGGCTTTCTTCCAAATGGATATGGTTTCTTTGTTAGACCCCTTTGTTGACACCAAAACTTCAAAAAAACAGAGACCAAAAATCCAAAAAAAATCCCAATAAACTCCAAAAAATTCTAAATACATTTGCTTTCATGAAGCTTTCTTGGCCCAGTTCCTACCGTCCACGAAACTCGACAGATTTGAAAGATTTCGCCAGGTAAGGAACATTCCACGTAGCTTTGTTGGCCTAGATTTGAAAGAGTGGTGTCGATCGAGAGAGAGAGAGACCCAAACGCCAATAGAAGCAAGGGTTTTTTTTTTTTTTTTTTTATAATATGCTTCCGACAAAATCTGATTTGGGGAAAAAGAATCAATGGCATTTTTGTAATATATTTGTAAGAGTGTGGATGTTTTCTTAAGAGAATTGGAGAGCACACATCAACCCTTGAATCAAATGAATCTTAGCCCTATTTTCAACTTGTATTTGTGTGGTCCTCACACCTTTGTGTTTTATTAGGTAGATTCGGGTGAAGGTGGTGTTATTATACCTGGTTCCAAGAGGATATACAATCCACGGGACACTAGTCACATTATGTCCCTCTTTTATTCCGAATATCAAACACCGGATATAAGTAGTTTGGATATATATTATTTGGGGTGATAATATATCCACCCTCTATATTCCGTCGGCAAACGGGCCAGGGTCAAGCCCATTCTTTTAATGGCTGACTACTACATGCCGTGAATAAGGTTTTGAAGGCCATACCGGAGATGGTACCAATTTAGACAAAGGTTCTGAAGACCATATCGGCAACCTCTCCTCTCTGTTATTCGTTCAACTCAGACTGGTGCAGGAGCACAAAAATCATCCGGCTTCCGTTGAAAAGTTGCCAGGAGACTCGGATCCATGCAAGAATCTCGCCATGAATGTCATCGTCTTCTATTTTCCTTTGATTTCTGCATTTTTTTTAAATTTTTGGTTCATCTTGCCGTTACTCTCCAGTGCTGGCCGGAACTTACTGGCAAAAATCAACCGGGACAAAAACTTACCTTCGTGTCTACTTCACCTGTCCTTTTATACATTAAGCATGTTCGAATAACCGATGTTCAGTTAAAAACGATACGGTCATGATTAAATATCCCTTGCATTCTACATCCCACAAAAGATGGGATAATGCAATGAGATAACATGTGATCTGGGATTAGTAGTCCGATCAAACATATGGGTCATAGCGTACAACTGATTCAACCATGCAAAGGAACCCAGACACATATCAAACTAGCAAATCGCAAAGGTTTACGGCTAACCAAATACCAGAAACCAGATCAGTTTTTGCTAAATACATTCTGAACAAACCATAAGAGAAAATCAAAAGACAGCTAGTTAGAGCTTGCCGATAAACTCTTTGGTGGTGAGAGAACAACAAATCCCAAGAGCAAACTTCAATGTCTGAATCCACTTTTTCCTAACAAGTTCAGTAAATCATCATAACACGAAAACATCCACAACATTAGGCAGAACATATCTAGATTGCATAAGCTTTACAGTACACCAGGCATGCATCTCATGGAATATTTATCCCGCGATTGAGATGTTTCATACCTTTTTACATAGTTAAGACACTAATAGGCAAATGACATACAAAGTGGTTACACTCTAGAAGAAAGGCAGATCAGTCTCCACTAGCACAACCCCTGCAACCGCAATGCACACACTCTATAACCTTTTCCTCTCTCAAATGCTTGGGGACTCGACAAACACAAGTTGTTTGGAAGTTGTGATCCCTCGGTTGCATGCACCTTAAACAGCATAGACGTTCATAACCAGGCTGCAAATGAAGCACAAATTTACAAGAATATATCACAATTTCTTTGTCAAATCAACATTTCCTACCTTAATAGTTGTAACGTAATCGTACCAAATATTGAAACCAGGAAACGCTGCTACAATTACAAAATTCTTATCTCAGGCTCTGTTTGTTTCAATGTAAAATGCTTTCCATGTAAAATGTTTTTTTAGAAAACAAACTTCAAACTTTTATTAACCGGTGTTTGGTTGACACTTGAAAAATATTTTCAGAAATCGACAAAATAGTGTAGAGAGACAGAGAGGGGACTTAAATGGTAGTGAGATCTGAGAATTGAATGTGGGCCATGACTAACGATCGAGGAAACTGAGTAGTGAGAAATGAGAATTGTAGAAGAAGATGGTGGGTTCATTTCGGAAAATAACTTACAAAAGATTTAAGGGTAAGTCATTTTCATCCAATTAATGGAAAATGTTTTACATGTAAAATGTTTTCCTCATTTTTTACACAACCAAATACCAGAAAATAGGTAAAACATTTTACGCCCAAACAAAGTTATACAGGTGTATTGGTTCTTTTCTCTAGACAAAATAGATCAAAACAGATGTAAGCATGAACTGGGAATCACAAGATTTCTGATAGCTGTCGTCCGAATTTGAAATGCTACTTCGTCAGAAACAGGAAAACAAGGGAAGAAAAGGAAAGCTAAGCAAAAACCCAATTTAGGGAATATTCGAAGGAGGAGACGACACAAACCTTCTTCCATTTTGCAATCAAATTAGGGTCAGCATAGCCTTGGTCCAAGCAAAACTCGTACAACTCCTTTGAGATTTCCTTCCTCCTGTGGTAAAGGTCGAAAATGTAGCGACTCTTCTGATGTGCTATTTTGAAAATAGGCCATAAAGCTTCACATTTTCTTTTCCCATCATGGGGATCATTCTCAGCTATCCAAGACATTAAATAAAAGTGCCACGATTAGTTTCAAATTGTGGAGAGATCAAGATTAACAAACAGTGCTAGGGCCTAGGAGAGTAACACAACAAAAAGCAGATCAAAACCTTCTCTCATCTTAGCTTGTAGTTCACGAAGAGTTGGTTCAATCAGTTCCCACCCCTCTGGATATTTGACACGGTTTGTCTTCACCTTTGGCATTTTTCTGACTGCAGCAAAGGAACAGATTGTCAAGGACGAGGAAATAATACTGTACTGATCTTTGTCCTAGGAATGACCCACTGCATTTTATCTCTAAACATTTCATTTTCCCTCTTCTAAACAGAGATTAAAAGGCAAAATAGGAGAAACACACATGTAACATACTAATGTAGGGGTATGAAGACAAGGTAATAGGAAAACAAATTACCCATGAAGAAAAAACCCATTTACATAATTCACCTACATATCTACTATCTAGTCACATCATCCAAAAAAATCTTTATACTAGGATTGCTCTATAAGAAGAAACTCAGTCTAACATTCATAAAGCAATGTGTCTCAACAAAACAACTGCCAACAAAGTCTTAACAATGAATGTGAAACCAATCATAGTTGAAAACTTCATGGAGTGACAGAAAAAACATGCATGGGACTTGGGCATATAACTAAAGAGCCTAAAGAGGGAATCTGGACTCATAGGCCAAAGTAGCTATTTGGCAAGATTCTAACAGAAAACTAGCCCAGGCAGGCAGGAAATTACTTATTATAATTTTTTAATGATGGTTTTATGTTTCTAAAATCAGCTGATTTTCTGAGGTAGATGACTTGGAATGGCATATCATTTTATTATTTCCCAAACTATTTCCTCTTGTTCCTCCAATGTACAGGAGACATGCTCATTGGGGGAATTTAATACATTTTCATACTAATTTGGAGAAACATATAAGCTTTCTAATAATGTTCATGTTGTATGCATAGTAGTTTTTGGCTAATTACAGGGACCTCAGATGAGTTTTGACAACTAGAAGGATCACTCCTGTGCACTCTGAGATTACAATGCCTTCTCCACTTGTCAGCCAACTGTTGCTAAGTTGCCATTTGCCAATGAAATACGTAATTAGGCTCGCAATATAAAATTATAAGCTTGCGTTAATATATGAAAATATGATTCTCTCCAACCCAACACATGCACACACACACTCACTCATACACGCGCTTGCGCTTGCATGCACACAGGTGAAAAATAACTGAAAATACTACAATACCCAAATCAAAAAATGCAGCAATGAACATCGTCACAAACGCGAGCGCGTGCACACACAGTCACACACACACAAAATGCAAAAGAAAAACAAATCCCTTTATAACATTGCACTGAAAATTCATCAGTTTCTCACATCAAATTCATCTAAACAACCCCTTCCTTCAACTGATGAAACCTAATTCATCTATTTATGCCCCATACACCACACACATGTGCGTACTACATATCTGATGTCTTGTATAGGGTATATAAGATTCATAACATCCGTCAGATAGAGAACCGGCACCAAGAATACCTAGAACTGCTTTACTGTTGAAACATATTGTATCTTGGGCAAGTCACTGTATGGTGCCGAGGTTATGAATTGAACTGTTCCCTAAAAATAAGTGTATTTCAATTTCTAACCCATTCACCCATAACCAATCGAAACCAAATACTAACAACATCAAATCAACAAGAAATAGAATTTTTTCTAAACGGTAGGATGAACATAATTGGAAAACAACTACAAAACGGTTCTAGATGACGATATGTACTGCAAAAACAAAAACAAAAACCCAATACGAAACTCAAAAAAAAAAATAATGGAACGACTGGAGTCCCATCAAACAATTCAATTATCTTGAATGGACTCAAATCAAACAAACAAGTGACACCACAATCCAGGACCTTTTGTAGCTTTAAAAAGCTGGGAAATTTACGCGCTATGTCATCTTTCACACGCACAGAGAGAGAGAGAGAGAGAGAGAGAGAGAGAGAGAGAGACCTGTTCTTGTCGTCGCCTGGGCTTTGATAAATTTCGGGGTGGTTCTGATTCTGATCAATTTGAAAATTAGGGCTATGTCTGTATTGAAGATATATCAGAAGAAACCCTGCAGCTTTATCTATATCACAAACTACACCCCCTGTTTTCAATGTAAATCAGTTTAAGCCCACACTTTAAATTTGACAACAATCTAAACCCCTGTGATAAATCCTGCCTGACTTCTCAAACCCGATATGTACTACTGTAGTACTGTCCCAACCCAATTAAACATTTTCTGTAATTTTGGGTCACCAAAGTCACCATACCATGTCGCAACGAATCAATAAAGCGTTGGTCTCTTGCCAACATTTGGGTCTTTAGTAGCCTTAGCTTTTTAATTTTTCCTTCGATAGCCCTTACTTCTTTTAATCTTTTTATATTTTCAGAGATTAATAAATTTCTTTTATACCTATAAAAAAAATGAACCAATAAGGTTTCAAAGGGTCGTGTCGTTCTGTGTGAAATTTAGGGACATATAACGACTAAGCATTTACCGATATTCGAATCCTTAAAAATATGTTTCAAACAAATTGAACAGCTCTGATTATTTGGGTGAGACTCCAAAATAGGTCCTACGCAAAACTTGTGTCAAAATTTGTGACAACTATTATGTGAGCGAACCAGCCCCAATAAAATATATTTGTTTAACATGCTTGCATTGTACATGCCTAGCTTAGTCTATCTATTAAACGTGATGTGTCGTGTCATATGCCATGTTATGATACTCAAAGACTAGCACAGCCCATGGGTCCCCAATTAGTACCGTGCCCGTACTTAGTGGGGACTTTTTTTTTTTTTTTTTTGAAGAGCAAGAAATGCATAGATATAAGCAAACAATTACAGGGGAATACAACAAACTTAAGCGAACACATTATACAAGTTTACGACAACAAAAGACTATGAAGCCATAACGGTCGCACCAACTGTTGTAGACCCGGTCCAAAAAGGTATGTCCCCCAAAGCTGCACTAGAGATCAGCGCCCTCTTTGCTAGGCAGTGGGCCCGATACACATCTTTGCGTTCGACCTTTGAGATTATGCAAAAATCTAGTATTCAAATTTCCAGGTCAATGTTGCGCAACAAAAAAAGTGATCCCGAAATGGGGTTCAAACTGTCCTGCTATCTGCATGGTAGCATTTAAGCACCAAGTATAAATATAAGTGACATTATAATGACAGTGCAAGGACCATTTGATAGCTAAGAGGATAGCCATAAGTTCAGTTGTAAAGGGCTGGAACTGTCGCATGAGAACGAGAGGTCCTGAAAAATTGAGCCATCTGCAAATGACACGCAAAGGCCCAGACCGCTTGTCTGGTGACCTATTTTCCATGCTTCATCCAAACGGATATTGATTACCCGCTGGTGGAGAAGAATGTGAGCAGTGCAGGGTATGGCTTGAGAATAAATGATGGCGACGTTGGCATTGTGGAGCACCCTGTAATTTCAGTCTTTCGTGCTAAGCCCAGAGGGATGACCCCTTGAACCAAAGAGCACTGTATGTGGCCAATGCCAAAGCCGCATTTGGGAGGAAGGGAGTGTCAGAGAACACTTGCTGGTTGCGAAGTTTCCAAATCTCCCAGAGAGTAGCGACGAATTGGAAAAAACGGTCTTGGTGATTCGAGGGAATGGTGAGGCGAATGATCCAGTCCATTAACCATTCTTTGAAAGCTAGGCCCTCAGAGATATAGATAATGAGGTGATAGGGAAGGTGCTGGTGTTCCACACAATGACGGTAGATTGGCATTTCCTCTTCGATGGAGCAAAGAGGGCAGAGCAGTGACAGATACTGAAGCCGAGAGACCAAATTGCAGAGACTGCTAATTGCTAAAATACCTTTGATACATTTTGTAGGGGAGCGAAATATCCGAAGGTCCAAAAGGTTCAAATGAGTCATAAAGGATTTGCTGTGTAATCCTTAAGCCAATAGTTGTCTCAGTTCGTCTGTCTCCAAAGGGACCCAGATGCAACATCTGTGCTCATGTCGTCCTTGGGTTTATCCGAAGGGTAAAAAGATCCTGATAGCCTCGCCGAGCTACGATGTAAAAGCCGAAGGATACTATACTCCTTACGTTCGGATGACCTTGTTTGCTCGGATAATTGTTCTATTCCACGGTTCGTTGTTTCTTCGGTTGTGATGGTTTCGCTTGGAGGCCGCTCTTCCAGAACCTTCAAGAAGCTTCTAGGGAAACGTGGAAGAGCTTTTTGGGTGAGTGAGATGACATCTCTGATTGATGTGACCCTTCTAGCCCTGACTGGACGGTTTCCCAATCCCCAACAGGCGGCAGTCAATTAATGTCTCTGACTCGTGACGTCATCCGAGCGTAACTTAACGCATAGGTGGAGGGGACAGCCTGTTCTGTATTATCTCTCTCCATCGTCGCCTATAAATAGATGAGGACCTCCTCCAAGATAGAGGTTCAGATTTCTTACATTACTTCTCTCTCTACAAAGTAAATTTCTTACAAAAACTTCCTTCCTTCAGTTCCCCTTACTGACCTTATCGTCGGAGCTTCTTCCCGGAGGAACAACCCCCTCTGGTTTTGCAGGTACATGAAGATCGACGCCATAGTTCTCTGTTCAAACGAGTCAAACGGTCAACAGAAAAATCAGCTCCCCACACATTTCCAAAGAAAAACCTTGATTGAGTTGATTTGTTCCGGAAGATTCAAGCTCCAAAGAGTTTTTCAGACATTGTACCCTTTGTGTAAGTGGGAGGGTTGTGCATGATCAGCTGAGGCTGAGGAGCTGTTCTTATCATCATGTAATGAAAGTTACCCAGACTTGGTAGAGTAGCGACCCGAAGGAGAGTGAGGCCAAACACGTTGATCAGGGGAAGGATGAGTAGTAGAAGATCTCTGATTTTTTCGACAGATGGTCCTTCCGGGGTTACAGAGATAATGCTAGAGACCTTGAGTTGTTCAGTGCCCATGAAAGGAACTAGATGGCTGAGGGGTTGAGGACTATGGGGTATCCACCGATCAGTGTAGAGATTTATGGATTCTCCGTTCCCCACAATCCAAGAGATATATTACGAGCAATAAGGTCACGCCCGTGTAGAATGCTTTTCCAGGCCCACGAAGACTTGGGATGGGCCTTAAGCTTTGAGAATAGTAGTGTCGGCACAATATTTGGGAAGGAGAATTTTTGACACAAGGAGGGATGGGTAGCTTGGTTGAGAAGGGGGAAGTCCCTGATTCCGAGCCCTCCCTCAAATTTGTAGGCTGAAATTTTATCCCAAGATAACCAGTACAAAGGTTTGCGATACCTGGACTTCCACCAAAAAGCCGCCGAAATAGCATTGAGTTTGTCCACAGATGGCCAATGGAAGTTTGAAAGTAGACCAGAGGTATATGGGTAGTGAGGATAAAACTGATTGGATTAAGGTCAGTTTGCCGGCTTGAGAGACAGTTGTCTTCCATCGCCAACGCTGCCTGGGTTTTAGAAAGTATTAATTATATGGTCTGTCAAAACCTTGACCACTGACTTAGGAGATTTTTGACCAGCCAACCACAAAAAGATATGTGGAGGGGCCTGAAGGATTGACATGTGGCCAAGGACCCATGCGGGACCCCACACGGCAAGAAGATGGGTCCACGCAGGAGAACAACAGGTCTCGCGGGGTGGGCAAAACCCTCACGGGTAGAGTAATCCACGAGAAACATCGTGGTGGGGTCGCGCGAGTCACGAGACCCCGAAATAATAGAGAGATCTCAGTAAAACGTCGAGTCCTACTTTGGTCACGAGGCAGGGCCAGGGGAACCTCAAGACAGAGACGATCGTTGTGGAATCGCAATCCTACTTCCACGGGAATTGAAAGGGATTTAGTGGCATGGTGGCTTGGGAAGGTGGCATTGTTTTTTTTTTTTTTTGACACATCAAGAGGTAGCCCCAAGTAGGAAGCTAGATTATTAACTACGGGGAATGCCTAGGAGTGTTAGGACTGGAAGTGATTGAAGATTTCTGTTGATTGATGCTTTGTCCTGAAAAAAGGCTAAAGTGTTTCACGGTATCTCGCAGAGTGGCACAGCTTTGCATGGTAGGTTGGAAGAAAATGAGGCAATTGTCGGCAAAGAAAAGAAAGGTGAGGGAGAGAGGGTCCATTTCGTGAGAGTTTGAGGCCTTTGCACATTTGCGAGCGATCAAGATGATTTAGAGCACATCATTGCTAAGGACCGAAAAAGAGAGTGGAGAAGCATTGGTGCAGGAGACAAATCTAATGCTTAGAAAAGCCCATTTTGCGAAGAATTGCTGACAGAAAGTTCCAACTAACACGGTCGAAAGCTTTGCCCATGTCGAGCTTAAGGGCTGCCAATTGTTTTTGACCGTGCTTCCGAGTGGCAATGTGGTCAGGCTAGCAAAGAACCGTCGGCAATCAATCAACTGTGTACAAAGGCATTCTGGGTAGGGGAGATATAGGAAGGCAGGATGTGTTTGAGACCGCACACTCTCATTCCTTCCTCTCTTCTCCCACTGCTATCAATGGACCCACCAACTTACTTTTATTCTCAACTCTCTCTATCTACTAATAATGATTCTTGATTATGGACTAAAAATTACTACTATTGTGGAATTTCACATTGTTAATCTAACTAAAAGATGAGATGACGAATTTTGATTATCTAATTTTGACTATACAATTAGAGATACCCTACGGGCGGAGCCAAGATTTTTATTAGTATTAGTGGGGTCAATATGCAAGTTATCTTTTCCAGTGTAGTATTTACTAATCCCAAGAAATGCACTGTTAAATGTCATTTTACTCTGCAATTGGTCCCGAAGACTGGTTTTATATTTACAAGTATTTTTTTTTGGAACCAGAAGACTGGTTTTATATTGAAAATCGTGCATGATGGCTTAATTCGTAATGCTATCAACTCTCGACTTGCGCACAAATTTCGTAGTGAATGAATTCGGTTTAGTAGCCTGAGTAGGAGCTGCATCCTCTTGACAAAAAATGAAGTCAGCCACCGGTGATTATGTACTCGTAATAGCCTTTCGATGGAACGCAACCTCCTGCTGCTATGCTAGCACTTGAATTTCAGCAAGGGTCACAATTGAGGGGTTTGGGGGCTGATGCCCTTTGTTTTTCCAAAAGGTACCCCAAAAAAAGGAGAACGCTTGAGATTTTTATGTATTTGAAGGTCAGTAGGGACAATTTAGGAATTTTTTTCTAGAGCTTAATAGCAAAATTAGACTGCAAAGTATCAAATGTCCTTGTGAAAAATCAGAACTATCAAACCCTACCAATGTTATATGGAATAGAATTCTAAAAAATGGTAATGCTTCAGAATTGATTCTAAGTCTAACCGGTAATGGTAGACTAATAATACGTACACGACTAAGTTTCGGGTCCTTTGAACTGTTTAGTGTATTGTTTGCGAAATATAATAAGTATCGGTTTCCTTGAAAATAGTACTACATGACTGGGTTCTATTGACGACTTGTTGCCCTGTCTATGAACTTGTCTATTTAACTTGAAACATATCAGACCGTGAATCGGCTTAGGAAGGGCTTTGAGTCTTTGACATTCACATCTCGTCAATGGAGTATCTTTCTTTTGGCCAGAAACAAATCATAAAAATACCAAAACAAACCCTCTTACATTATATTTGAGGACCAAATGGTATCCCTTTTCGGGTCCCATCAAGAAGTCATGGGACTGATGATATCTGATGTCTGTGCACGAAATTTCCCGCATTTTGCAAAGTTTGAAAGCAGTAGGAAGAAGTTGCCATGGTGGAGACGAAAAATAAAAAATAAAGCGAGCTCTCCAACATCCAACCTCTGTGAAGACTGGTAATCTTCGAGGACATATGCCTTCCATGTTCTTCCAGAGTATTCCCAGCAATAAAAGGTAACTGCCATATTTTGCTTCTGCATTTCTTAAATTGTGTTGTGTTAAAGCACAACCAAAAAGCTCTGTGCGTAGAAACAGACACAACTCTCACAAGAACGGGGTTGTATCCGAATCTGTGTCCCGTAAATGTTGGCATACCTCTCACAATATGCATTAGTATCACACCTTGAACCAAAGTAAACAGTAGATCGATACATACTTTCACACCATTGGCACATTAGTTTCAGCAACTTAAGACCCACTCAATCCTCTTTTTTGAGTCTTTTTACGCATGAGAAGATGAAGAGCGATCTAGACCCACAACTGAATATGTGTTACTGTTCTGGAGACAAAAGAAGGGCAAAAGAACAACATACAATGTGCATAATGTTAAATAAATAACAAACATCGCTTCTAACGAACAGAGACACTTACATACAGATTTTCATCAAAGGAAGCAGCTGTGTTTGGAAACAATTCTCAAGGGGAAAAAAAGAGAACTCTACAATTGAGGTTGTAGCTCTTCAAAAAAAAGGTCGTCCATTGCATAACATATGGCTTAAATATGGTCAGTCAACTGGAAATTCAGCCAAAGCTCCAACGGTGTTTAATAACGAAATAGTGCTCAGAAATCTAATATCAAATGCCCTGACGTTTTTTAAAAGGAATTCAGGAAATTGTGTGTAATATTGTCCTCAATTCATCAAGTCATACATCCTTCAATTAAAATATGAAGCAGGATACACTAGCAATAATTTGAGCAAGTGAATTCCATGGAGAACACTCACATAGACGATTCACAAATTCTTCAGAGAAAGGAGATATGTATCAAGAAATTTCAGATAAAGATTTCTCTTAAATACAACAGTGCAGCGATCAAGCACGAATAATACAAGAAAACCTAAGACCAAAACTTAATGATTTTATGGTTTCAGATATTTGCTGTTGCAAACATCAAGTTCCCTTACAAACCCAGGAGTTGCACTAGTGGTTCAAGCAGATGCCCAGGCTTTGGGAGTACTCTTCAAAGTCTAGGGCTAGATTCTCCACTGGGTGAGTATCCTGAAGTAAGTGGGGGGTCGTAACTGGTGAGGCCATGCTGCTCCCCCAAAGGTTTGAATTGCACAGTTGGGTCCATATAGTGGCCTGGCTGTAGGGGTTGTTCCTCCGTTACCAAAAAAAAACAAAAACATCAATTTCCCTTCCCTCGTACCCCTATCAATTACAAGGGTGTGTGTGTGTGTGGGGTGGGGGAGAGAACTGAGAGCAGACACGTGTGTGGAAGAAAGAACTCCATCTTTCGTTGCAGACAGAAAAATGTACAAATAGAAAGCTACAGGCATTTCAGCTCAGGATTCAATATGGTAACAAGAAAGGACCAGATAGTGTAATATATGATAACTCAACTTTTACACTAAAATTTGAAATTCAATGAGAGGAATAGCCATTCTACAACTTGTGCCCCTGCGATAATGGGGATAGTGCCGTCCATTTTAGAAAATCTAGTTCTTTAGCAGTTATAAGTTAAGCTCAACACTAAAATACTAAATAATTGTAAATTCCAATCCCATGATGAAACAGCCATCTCTCATGATTGCATCAACCTTCAAGACATTCTATGAAGGTCTGATTGACCGATGTATTTTCTGATACCCTGGCTTTTCCATAACATTTCCATACCGAACTTGCATTATAAATTTATAACCAATATACCAGCTACAAGAAGGGAGGGAGAGGAAGGTAAAATACCTTGAGTAAAAACATTTTTTCTTAGAACAACTCAAATTCCAGATGCTCTCCTGCAGCCCCATACTCCAAATATTTTCTCCCTTTTACAGTTTCAAGATCACAGAACTCAGGCAATTCAGGAGGAACGGCACACCGTATCAGAGCCCAATTCAAGCCATCAAAGAAGGGGTGCTGCTTGATCTCAGCAGCCCCTCTCTCAAATCCCAAACGATTCTCAGGCTCCTTAACTAACAGCCTTTGGATGAGATCCCTCGCGTGGAAACTAACAAGTGGGCTTTCTGGAAACTTGAGGCACTGTAAAACCACATTAGTTAACGTCTCTTCATTCCCAGAAGCACCTTTAAAAGGTGTCCTCCCATATAAAAGCTCGTATAGAAAGATACCGAATGTCCACCAATCAACGGCACTCCCATGGCCCTCTCCTTTAATGATTTCAGGAGCCAAGTACTCGTGGGTCCCCACAAAGGAGTTGGATCGGGCATCCGTTGGCTCAACTACAAGCTGTGGCAGTGATTTGACTAGGGCTGCCGCCAGGTCAGCTTTTTGTTTCTTTGCTTTTGCAGCAGAAGGTAAAAATCTGGGTCTGAAGCATGCAACTTGACAGGAAGGCTCAATACAAAATGGATCAGTGCAGCTGGACCCTGTACATGGACCTGAAATCTTCGGGGGATCCATAGCCGACAACGACGATTTCAGGAGAGTTGGGCTTACAGAGCATCTGAGTGACAGGTCAAAATCTGTAAGCATGATGTGACCATCTTCTCGGACCAGAATGTTTTCTGGCTTCAAATCTCGGTAGATAACTCCAAGCATATGCAAATACTCCAAAGCAAGGAGGACTTCAGCCATGTAAAACCTGCAAATACAAGGAAATGTTTTGAGGATTAAGTTATATGCTAGAAAGAATGACGAGAAAAGACCTCATAATAAAAGAGTCCCTACACACTTTGGTACTCGAATCAAGAAATAAAACCCATCACTGTTGGCCCACATTCTGTTAATTTTCCCAACACTCAAGTATATTTAACCAAATGCTATGCTTGACAGTTATCTATACAACTTGTTTTGGAGAAAACATTCTGTTAAGAGACCTCAGATATATTATCTTACTGTCAGGTTACATCAAAAGAGAGTTTTACCTGCCATTGGTTCATTAACCAATACAAGTTTCAATTGGGACATGAATATGCATTACAAGCCAAAAAGAAATATGCAAAAAACGCAAATCTGTCTGATTTGGAAGCCAGAATTTCTGTTCACATAACTACGACATGCTCCTTGTAATTATAACCAACCACAGTGATATTTTAGCAATTAGTTTCAACTTCAAGACCCAGAAGACGATTAGGAACACACCAATCCTACAATGCGCTTGTCAAGATTCCAAAAGAAGCCCTTCTTCTACCCTTGTTTGTTAATTAAAACAAATAATTGCCAACCATGTAACAAAATTGATTACTTTCAACCATGTTCTTATGCAGAAATTTGGGATAATACAACTTTAGATCTTGAAAGTTTGACAGATAATACAGCAGCTACTGCATTTATAAAGTATCAAACAAATTTTAATTATCTTGAATCAACAAATATACGCGCTTCATACGATTGATGGAATGTTACTATAATTACTAATTACATAAACCAGCTAAATTGAAGGAGCTGCAATCAGAGAGAGACTGTACAGGGAGCATGCAGTGCACATACTTCAGATAAAACCTACATAAATACATAATAAAAATTCATACTCTTCAGCAAATTAGCATGCTGACAACGCATTCTTTTGGATGAACATATCAGTTTTTATCAAGTTGTAAACTGGTCTGAATAAACCAATATAAAAGCTTTCAACAAACTGTTTTCCGTAATGACATATTAACAGTTTAAACTTTTAAGTGTGTGAACTGTGACCTTTCTTTCCCTGTCCAGGATAAATTCAGGAGTTCATCCAAAAAACCTGAAAATGCTACCTATATGTACGATGACTTCGTAATCAGGGTTGCTTTTTTATTGTGTCTTTCGCCTTTCTCGTTAAAGCTTTTCAGTACTTTCAAAGCCAGAAAGAGAAAAAAATTCATTTTCCTACCTTGCTGCTTGCTCAGGAAAATATCTTTCAGGCTGCTTCTGCCGGAGAACATGGAGATCTCCACCAGGACAATACTCCATAACCAGGCATGACAAATTATCTGAGGTAAACTGCGCATATAGCGTGGGCAGAAAAGGATGATCAAGAATTCTCAGTATTTCTCTTTCAGTTTGGGCCCTTGGCAACTTCTTTCTTCTAGCCAAAAATTCATTGTCCATGACCTTAATGGCAAAAAGGCAGTTTGTTCCTATCAGCTCAGCAAGATACACCGTGCCAATATCTCCAGAACCAAGCTTCTTCAACAGACTGAAATGTCCCAAACCTAGAAATCCATGTTTGCTGACATTGCGGATGGCTTCCCACCTCATGTCCTTTGACATGTGAGGCCTGTTGCCACAATTAGACCCGCTAAGGTTACTTTCTTCACTGATAGTAGTGCTTGTGCTATACTCACCAAAGCTACTTGTCGAACTCTGAGAGATTTCCCCCTTTTCCTTAGGGTTCAAGTTCTTGACAGGTTTTTCAACCACAGCTCCGCTTTTGTTACTCTTACTTGAAGTAAAACCCACTTTAACTGCACTGGAGTTCATTTTGCTTGAGCTGACCTCAGCACATACAATTGCAGTGTTGCATGATGGCGAATCTCTATTGGTCTCGTTTCCCACATTGGTAAAAGGACAGCGGCATCTTTCGCAAAGTATAGACCCAGTGCTAAGATTCAAGCTACTAGTAATATCTTTGCTTGCATTAGAAGTGGAGCCAACAGTAGTGGAATTCCGGTTCAAGTTCTTCTTAACAATCGGCTTGTACTTGCGGACTGGCTTGACCGGATGTGGAACCTTTCGTGTAGGCTTGCTTCCCTTATTTCGCTGTAATGCAGTAGATGGAGATAGCAGCGTCTGCACCCTGCCTTTTTGTCTTGACTTTTGTGCTGCCACTTTGTTCCCTAATTTGACTGAGGCAGGAATACTACCGACCTGTATTTCACCATCAGTAATCTGACAAGACAGAGAAGAAACGACTGCATGCTTTTCCTCAGAGAACAGCTCCAACTCTGGTGTTTGATTCTGAACTTCTGTTGACACAGGTGTCTCATTTTCCATCAGTGTGGACCTCTTACCCTTTTCTTTGGTTTCCAAGGGGAATTGAGCTGAAGAATGATCACTTCGGTTTGCTGTTCTCATCTTGGGTTCTGGTAAAGAAGGAACAACTGCGTGATTTTCTGGCTTTTCCGTTTCAGACTCTGATGTCTCACTCCAGATTTCTATTTCCACAGATGCTACTCCAGTATTTACTAGTGCCAAATCCAGTGGAGGAGAAGAATGGGCACTCTGGACAGATGATTTCATCTTTGACTCCCGACAATACTGAGGCAATTTTTCAGAGTGGTTCCAAGAGCAATCTTCTGGTACCAGAGATATTTCAAGACCTCCCCCATTACTGCTGCTTGGGGAACCACTGGACTCACCAGCTTCAACTACTGAGGACCCATACAAATTTACATTCTTACAAACTTCTGAGACCCTAGGAGAACTTGCTGTTTTGGCTAACCTTTTCATGGCAGCCATTTCAGATGCCTGAGAAATACATTGCCTCCTTAGTGCCTGTTTCAGAGACACTGGTTCCGAGAACCCGATTCCTGGTGAACGAGGTACACCCACACCAACTGGTTTCTTCAATGCATCTTTCCTTGAGGGCACTGTGCTTGCCTGTTCTGAAATATGCAAACTCTTTGATGATGGTTTGAGACTAATTGCCTCAAAAAGCTTATTGATATCATCGTGTAGAGAATTATCAGATCCCAGCTTCAAAAAAGGATGTTTTTGACGTTTATCATGTGCTACTGTTTGATTAATACTTTTAGAATATTCAACCCAGTTCAGCTCGTCCTTAGCTTCAACGATTTCACAAGTACCAGAAAAGGAACCCATCAACTCAAGGTTTATGCAGTGTATCTGTAAGATACAATTATTAAGAAAGTTGAAGACAGCCTATCAAACTAAATTATTCCGTTTCTTAGGAACCATACGTGTCAGGCAATTGATATGAATGACACCACATGCACCGTAGAGCTTTGTTTTATCATACAAAATCCACATCTTGTGTCATTCATTCACTCCTTCCAAAAACTTCATTTCTTCACATGCACCATCAAGATCCTGAAATATAACCAGAGAATAGATAATGTTACTGAACAACCCAATCTCCCAACCGCCAGTTAATGAAATTAGAGAAACATTAGGCCAAACCAAGGGAAGTTAAGGACCCATATTTAAGGCTTGCAAATGAGCCGAGTTATTCGTGAGTAGCTCGAAGCTCGACTCGGAACAACTTGGCTCGGTTAGAGCTCGTTTGAACTCGAGCTGAGCTTTGAGCTACTCGCGAACAACTCGGCTCAAGTTCGAATGAGCTCGCTAAATTCAGGGCGACCCGAGTTCAACCAGCACAAAACTCGGCTTGACTCGGCTCATTTGCAGCCGTAATCATATTTCATGCAATTTCACAACATTGAAGAACATGGCACATCAAGAGCATGAACTTAATAATTCAACAAGGTTATGCAAAATGATCAGGCATGTGATGCCTTCATTAGAAAAAGAAGGTTTTTAGAGACATGAACGTGTATTAAAATAACATTGGGAAAATAAATTCTGAATTGGTTTTATCATTTGTTTTATTGAATTCCCCACATAACAAAGAGACAGCCATTTGTTTAGGAATACCTCAAGGAGGTATATAGCAGTTATATCCATTTTAGTTATTCAGTAATTCGTTTTAGTTATCTTCTTAATATTCTAGACGATCTTAGTATCGGTGTTTTCTTATGGATTGCCATTCCAAGCATTGTTCCCGTTGGACTTCTTATGTCAGGATATGAGCATTCTTGTTGCACTATTGCTTGAAACTGTCACTAACAGTAACCCGAAAACATTCTAGTTAACACAATGTTTATAACTACAGAAGCCAGATTAAACAAAGACAACAAATGATGACAATGTGATACTAAGAGGAGAAAAGCCAAAATGCAAATCCTCCCCCATCCCAATTAATTCTTGATTAAGATTAAGAATTCCGATTAAAGGCGAGAATGACTCTAGACTTCTAAGGAGAGCAACCTTGATTTACCAACCAATATAATAAAACCACCTCAACTCAAGCAAGTTCAGGCCAAACTAACACACACTAGTTACCTGCAATTGTATCAAGGAGTTTGTGGAGGGATACGTGGAGGATAAGGGAGAAGAAATGGTGGGAAAAACTGACTTTTTTACTTTAAGGAGAGGAAATAGTGAGAAAAACTTAACTTTTATACTATAAGGGAGACGAAATGGTGGGGAAAACTCCACGTCCTTGATACCCTTGATTCAATCTCCTCTCCCTTTTTGAGTTTATCCCACCATTTCCTCTCCCATTTTTTCCTCCACGAATCTCCCATAAATCCTTGATACCAATACAGACCCAACAAATCATTATCTTCTCAAAAAAACATTTTACAGCAATAAGAAAATAAATTAGAGAAATTGCAGCTCAGATTATTCAGCAAATGAGAACCTAGAGAAAAAACCGTCGATTCCATTGGAGGTGCACCAGTTAGGATTTTAATTGATACAAGTATCTACTACAAGAGAAGTAAACAGTATTCAGAAAATATTTCTGTTGATTACCACATTTTAACGACATAAAAATCAAGAATTTAGGAAAATCACGAATCGCAAAGACTGAACTCTGTGGAGTAGAGTTGGAGAGAGAAAATTAAAGGGTGTTGAAAGAAATCACAAGAAATTCAACAAAAAAGCAAGTAAAGTGAAAGCAGGAGCAGAAAAGTTACCTCAAAAACACAGCTTTAGATTCAGTGATCTAGAAGATGAGAGTTTGGGGGGCAATGTGAAGTACGAAAACCCTATGTGGGGTTTCAGGAGCGTTTGGTGGATAGAGATGGGAAGAGAGAGAAGATAGATGGGGGGGAGAGAGAGAGAGAGAGAGAGAGAGAGAGAGAGAGGAAATAGTAGTGTGTTTCACTGTTTCTCTCTCTAAATTCAGACCCAGAGAGAGAGAGAGAGGAAATAGTAGTGTGTTTCACTGTTTCTCTCTCTAAATTCAGACCCAGTTGTGCGTGTATGTATTTTGACGGGATGGGTCCTTGCGTAGAAGTTGGTGTAGGTCCCACGTAGGTGCCGAACAGTCGGATCCAATCCGATTCGATCCGATGGAGTGATTTCTGCCACTTAGATTCGATAGCCCTTTTTAATTAGGGTTTTCACACTCTCCTTCTATGATTATATAGATATATCTATTGACACTTTTCGATCTCAAATTTTTTGGGTATGATCTTCAATAAATTTTTTTATCTATTTCTTTTCATTTATTACTCTTATTAAAAACCTCACTCAAAATTTCCAAACGAACAAGACCTTCTTTTTTTTTTTTTTAGTAGTATCTTTTATTGCATGAAATTGTAAATTATCCTAACCTCTTGAGTAACTCATTTTACATAAAGGACAATTTGATACTTTCACGTGAATAAAAATAAAAAGGAGTGTCAATGAACAAAAGAGAAGTGTTATAAGATCATTTCTCTTTAATTATTGTCCTAACATGGAATTCATCATAAAAAAATATTTGGAAGTAAAAAACTACTTTAATTCAACCAAATCAAAGGTGTTGCTAATGCCAATATTGTTTTTATTTGTGCCAAAATTATAGTACACGCTTCTCAATCAAAAAAAGTAATAATATATTTGTCGCCAACCACAAAATTTTAAACAAGGTGATGAACATGTTTGTTGTAAATAATTGATTTAAAAAATAATCTGGTTATCGCAAATAACATTAATTGAACTGAACATATAATGTTAAAAGAGGAGAGTCGGAACGAAACTCTAGCGTGAAACTACTGGTACCATATTTTTTTTATTTTCTCATTCTGTCGGATACGATAACTATATAGAGAATATGCCAAATTCATAATCTTTCTCTATGTAGAGGTGATGATGCAGCTATAGTAGTATATCTTTTCTTTTTATGTACTAATTATTAAGCTATATAGCTTGAAATCAAAGGCGTAAAATATTTTACAAAACCCGATTACCAAGAGTTAGGGAGGCTTAAAGAATAGTCCTCGGGTTCTACTCTTTGTAAGTTTTCATCCGGCACTTTTTGAACAGTTATGTTTTCATTCTTTTAGATGGTGAATTACCTATATTACCCTTTCAATAAGATATTCATACGTAGGTATATATTTCCTTCCTAAATTAGTGGGAGTCTAATAATTATAGTCACCTAAATCATGGGTTGATTGATGAATAGAAATGGGGGGAATTATCAATTTTTAAAATCTTTAATGGATATATACTAAACCATTCTCTCTCCTTAATTTCATGAATTTTTAAATTCTTAATTTTTGTGAATTTTAGTAAATTAGTTGTAGTATATTATAAACTTACATGAATATGGTTCAACCAATTTCATGGAAATTCATGATTTATTTAAAAAATATGAATACACCATTTTTGTTCATGAAAACACAATAAATAAATTAATAAAGAACATAATAAATTAATTGAAAAACATGAATACTCCATGGTTTTAATCGACCATGAAAAAATGAATAAATTAATCGGCCATGTTTTTCATGAATACACCATGAAAAACATGAGTACACCATGCTTTATTCATGAAAAACAAAAATAAACATGAAAATATGAAAATCATGAAAACAGAAAAAACAGCCCCTAATTTGAATCCAAAGATTATTTTTTACCACAAAAATATTATTGAACACAAAAAATTTACAACAAAACATGACAAATAAATTACATATAGACACGATAACTTTGGAAGCACTGAATAGTTTCTCTTCTGTCTATTCTATACATTTGGAAGTACTTGATACTCCATGGAGGAAGGCGACAAGCAGATCAAATTGATGGCGACCCGAATCAGCGATGAAAAACAGATTAAGGGTGTACCACAACAGCAGCGACAATGACTAATTGATCGGCGACGTGGTGGTGAGAGGGTTGAGGGATGGAGGTCGCCGGGGGATCGCGTAGGGATTCTGCTCACCTCTCGCCACTGCCAATTGAAATGGAATATTTGGGTTCGGGCTCTCTGCTGCAAATTAAAATGGTGGGTGGGGGGGGGTTGGGTTTTAGAGGAGAGGATTAATTATGCCGAAATTTTGGAATCCTAATTAGGGGCGGGATGGTTTTAATTCATTGCCCAAATTTTTGGGAATCAAATTAGGAATGATTATCCTAAAATTAAGCTAGAGGACCTTCAGGATTATTTTTTAGTCCCCAAAATCCATGCCTATATATATACATATATATAAAGGGCAATCCTGAGATTATTTAAAAGTGGGAATGAAAACATAATTGTTCAAAAAGTGTCGGATAGAAACTTACGAAATGATAAGGTTTGAGGATGGATATTTAAAAACTCTCAAGAGTTATGGCTTGAATTTTTAACCCCTCGATGAAATCCCTTTCGAGCATTTGAAAAAAAATTATGCCTAGAAAAAGTAAACCTGTACTAAATAAGACGGCAAAATGTAGGGGTCCGACCGTCCGAGTGAGTCAATTACCTCTACAGTTTAAAGAAACATATGAGAGAGAATGATTATATAACTTGTTAATTTTGTTAGCTATGATGTCGTAATCTATTACTACAAACTTCAACCAAAATGATATTTTAATAATGTAAGAATAAAAATTGCCATACCGACTAAATTAAGGTGCACAATTGCTGCATGGCCACATTATACGTAGGATGGGATCCTTATGATCAGACCATGCCACGGATGACGGACCACATGCCTTTCGGCTCTATAACTACACATGGCCCTTTGCCTTTTGTAGGCTTGGTGACCCCCACCATGCATCTCTTTTATACTTCTAAAATTTTCAGGATGAAATCATGCTTTAATTAATTGTGTGACTATGACTACTGATATTCAATCGATTTTAATTTTCGCATCATGATTTACCCAACGAACCTTAGGACTCAAAGTGTTATAATCCTCGTCTCTCTCTACTTATTCGCTATATCATCTTTTACAAAAATCAACTCAATCTAATATGTGTAGATGTTCAATTCAATTTTTTCATTTTTTTATTCAGATTACAGGGTTTTCGTGAGCCCACTGGGATTTTTTCTTAAATTTTTTTTTATTAAACTGTTCAGATTTTTCGTACAGGATCCGGAATAGGTCCCCCGTGACCGTCGGTTGAGAATCGGTAAGGCCACTGTTGGTGGCTGCAGAAGGACTCTTAGTTGTGCAACTATGACTACTCATGTTCGATCGATTTTAATTTTTCGCATCATGATTTACCCGACTAACCTCAGAAATGTTTTTTTTTGGTGGAGGAAACGATAGAAATGACCTCAGACTGTTATAATCCTCATCTCTCTCTTTGCTACTATAAGCCAAAGTGGCTTATTTTTTGTTTTTATTCAAATTTTTTTCATATCACGTGGCTTATTATCAATTTTTTGGGAATTATTGCATCCTCACGATGAGAGGAATCTAAAAAGTAAAAAATTTTGACCGAAATCCAATTTTTTTGAATAAAGACGAAAAAGTTGGCTTATTGGCTTATTTTCGTCTTTATGTGGCTTTATTTGGCTCATTTTTGGCGGGAAAGCCAATGACTTATTTAGAAGAACACCACCTAAAAACCTCCGTTAATCTTTATCAGACAACCTCTAAAAATTTGAATCATCACATATATGGCAAGCCCATTTTTCATCCAACGAAATTAACCACTAGCTAGGACAGACTTAGGGGTTGTTCTTCTAAAAAAGCCACTGGCTTTCCCTCCAAAAATAAGCCAAACAAACCCAAAAAAAATGAATATAAGCCAATAAGTCACTTGTTTCGTCTTTATTCAAAAAAAATTGGATTTCGGTCAATTTTTTTTACTTTTTAGCTTCCTCTCGTCGTGAGGATGCAATAATCCCCAAAAAATTGACAATAAGCCACGTGATACGAAAAAATTTTGAATAATGACAAAAAATAAGCCACTTTGACTTATTTGTCCGAACACCCAACAAGTGAAAGAAAGATGACCAATCATTGACCAAAAAAGAAAAGAAAGACGACAAATCTACCCGACGAAATATCACTGGATCGATTTAGGTGGTGTTTCACTTTCTCCAACAAGAACTTTTTAGAAAAAGAAGTTAATTTCAAACTTAAATATAATGAAAATGAAAAAAAAATTCAATTTTTTTGCACTGTTTAAAAGATCTTAATGAGATCTATCAAATAAGATCCATATTAATAGAAAAATTATTTGAATAAACATATAATTTTTAAACTTGAAATTGTCTTTTTTTTCAAAAAATTACTTTTCCACAAAAGTGGAACACCCCGGGGTGGTAGTTGAGTTGGCGAGGGTGAGGGCGAAACTTCCTCCCTCACCTTGCTGTCATGAGCTCAAACTTGCTTCTACTGTAGGGGTGATGCAGCTATAGTATACCTAATAATTATGTATTACATGTTGTAGTGGCTTGAAATCAAAGGCGTAAAATATTTTACAAAACCCAATTACCTAGAGTTATGGCTTTAATTTTTAAGCTCCTCATATCTCGATGATATCCCTTCCGAGCATTTGAAAAAATTTATGCCTAGAAGGAACCCTATTTTGTAGGCAATGATTTAGCATAAATAAATAAGCAAGGCGTCTGGCTGAGAACATAGTAAATATATTTATAAATAAGACGGTAAAATCGGTCCCGCGCGAGTGAGTCAATTACCTCTACAATTGAAAGACACATATGAGTAAGAATGATTACTATATTATTTGTAAAATTTTGTTAGCTATGATATCATAATCTATTCCTACAAAATTCAACCAAAATAGTATTTTAATAATGTGCATAAGAATTAAAAATGTCATACCGACTAAAGGTGCATAATTGCAGGGCCACATTACGTGGGTTGGGATCCTTATGATCAGATCATGCCACGGATGACGGGCCACATGCCTTTCGGCATATTATCACACCAGAAATGATATTGGTACCGACCAATAGTGTAGGGAAAATGCATCGACGACTGCACCAGGCCGTCTCCAGTTATCGAACGGCCGATTCGAGCCGTCCAAAAAAATTTTTAAAAAAACCCGAGTGGGCCTTTGAGAGAATCAACAGCATCCAACGCACGTAGGTGCTCGATCCAAACACCCCATTTATACGAAAAAATGAGGTGTTTGGATCGAGCACATACGCACTGCCGTTGATTCTCACGAAGGCTCACTCAATTTTTTTAAAATTTTTTTTGGACAGCTCGTATCGACCGTCCGATAGCCGGAGACAGCCCGACAACACCGTCAGTACATTTTCCCTACGCTATTGGTCGGTACCAATAGCATGACTCATTACTACACATGGCCCTTTTCCTTTTGTAGGCTTGGTCACCCCCACCATGCATCTCTTTTACTTCTAAAAATGTCCCTTTCCCTTTCCCTTTCCCTTTTGGAGGCTTGGTGACCCCCACCATGCATCTCTTTTACTTCTAAAATTTCCAGGATGAAATCAAGCTTTAATTAATTGTGTGACTATGACTACTGTTATTCGATCGATTTTAATTTTCGCATCATAATTTACCCGACTAACCTCTGACTGTTACTCCCTCCGTCCCAAAATGGATGACAATTTTTGAAACTCGTGTCATTTTCCGTCGCTTATATCTTTCAATCTATAATGTTTTTCATGAGTTTGAAAACTTTGTATAATAAAATAATTCAAAAACTATCAAACAAGATCCATATTGAATATGTTTTGAGATCCATATCGAAAGATATAAGGAATTGAAATTGGCACAGATATCAAAAATTGACATCCAATATGGGACGGAGGGAGTATAACTTAATTATAACCCTCATCTCTCTCTCTCTCTCTCTCTCTCTCTCTCTCTCTCTCTCTCTCTCTC
>BPLS01000313.1:54172-76111 GCA_019656275.1 Rhododendron kiyosumense
AACTGGACAAACATCTTGGGACGGATGAGGTTTTTTTTTTTTTGTTATCTTCTTCCTGTACTTCCCTTTTTGCCTTTGGACTAATATCTACGCCGCGACTTTTATTTTTCAATAGACTAATGGCATAATATTATTATTATAAAGTTGGGCACCGAAAGAAATAGAATAGCGTATTTTTTGAGATGTGTGACTAGCTATTTTTTAAAAATGTTGGTAAAATAACCTGTTTAAGGGGAAGATAATTGCCTGGATTTCATGTCTTCGGAGCATATGTAGGGCTGCAAACGAGCCGAGTCGAGCCGAGTTTTGCCTTGCTCGAGCTCGGCTCGCCTTAGTTTTCCTCAGCTCGAGCTCGAATCGAGCTGAAATATGTGAGCTCGAACTCGGCTCGAATATATATTCAAAAGCTCGAGCTCGAGCTCGGCTCGGCTCGGCTCGAATGGCTCGTTCGGTACATGTATGGGTATTGGTATATGTATGTGTGTATATATATATGTATGTAAGCTCGAGCTCGGCTCGAATGGCTCGTTTGGCCGTATATGGCAGCTCGCGAGCTCAACGAGCCGAGCATCAAGTGGCTCAAGCTCGGCTCGTTTATGAAACGAGCTGAAAATCATGGCTCGAGCTCGTTCGTTTGCTTGAGGAACCGAGTTCGAACGAGCCGTTAGCGAGCCGAGTCACGAGCCGCTCGCGAGCGGCTCGGTTCGTTTGCAGCCCTAAGCATATGTAATCATCAGTTGACCCCACTGATAACTCTGACTTTTTCACTAATACATAATATTTTTATTTGAATTTTTGTTATTTTGACCCACGGAAAAATTCCCATATTGCTTCAACTTTGCTTCAAAGATCAGACAAAAATATCAACCTCCAAACGTTCCCTTCTCCCGGCAATTGAGTTGGTAGCATTTGAAATGAGGCAATCATGTATTTTTTTTTAACACACGTGAAAAGTCAAGGTAAATGCAAAGCTACAATGATTTTTTTTTTTGAACAGAAGCTACAATGATTGATAGCATATAACACTTCCAAATACAGTACAATATTCATTTAATCATTTCTTCCAATTAGCGAAGAGCCGAAATAAGCCGCATATTGTTCGAGTTTTTTTATCTCGCTAACCAGAAATTTTAGCTTCGCCCCCTGCTACTCATTACCGGGTTCGAATCCAAAAATTCTCCCTCCCCGCTGCAAAGATAAAGAAAACAACATAAAAGACATACCAAAGTCATGGTTTTTTCGGATAAAAAAAGGAGAAGAAGAAAAGTCATAGTTTCTTTAGGCTTCGTTTCAGAAACTTTCTTATTTTATTAGTATTTATTTTGGAGTTTTGTTCTACAAAATAAGCAGCTTATTTTCACATTTTCAAACTCAAAAATAATGTAAATGAAAAATAATTTTTCAATTTTTTTTTCCACTGTATTAAAGATCTCAACGAGATCTATCAAATAAGATCCATAATGATAAGAAAATTATTTGCATAAGCACATGATTTTTGAGCATGAAATTACATTGTCAAAGAATCAGTATTTATTTACCCTTTTGTAAGACACACCTTATTATTAGACAAAAAATAAGTTCTTATTTCAATTCTGGAACGGGCCCTTATTTCCTCTCATTATTATGGTAGTTATATCCTCATTACAAAATTCCAACTATCACTGCTAGGAGTATTTAAAATTGATGGGCCCGTATTTTCTTTCCTGTTAGTGAATGGTACACATCTACCCTAATAATTTCAGTACGGATACTGAACAAAATGGCAAAGGACCAAGACTTTTCCCATTTGAAAACACATGCATGCAGCTCATTATTGCCTATTGGATCCTGATAATACAAGCTATACCTAACCGGTTGTTCCTTGCCTTTGGTCACGATGCGACTGAAGCCAAACACAATTGAAAAAAATCAGAGTATCAGGAAGGAAATCTCACTAGGAACTAACTCTTGACAATTAACTGGTTTTGTTCAATTGGTCAGAACTCTTACATCTTATTAGAAAATCAGGAGTTCGAGTCTTCCTATCTGCGTATGAATAATCTTCGGTTGGGATTATTTCTCTCTCTATTGGAGGCTTGTAGTTGAGTTGAGTTTATAGTTGTTGGGCTTATACTTATCTCGTGGATTCTGAAGCAATTGATGTAGTTTTTGCCGATAGAGTAAAAAAATTGATGTAATTTTTCGTGATTTGTACTTTGTACTTTGTTGTTCATACATAATGGAATGAACTCTTCAATCGATTGGCAAAAAAAAAAAACACCCATCAACACCTGGTGGCTCTTTAAGGGGACTCGTGTTTGAACCCATTCTAAAATCTATAGTTGATGTCCAGCAGAGATAATGCAAAACTGCTGATGGTCGGAGGAAGGCCCAGCTTTACAAAGAAATCTGTTGTGAGTCTGATCTGCCAGAGGTTTTCTCCCTTGTGGACCAAGGCCTAATTCATTAGGAAGTCTACAAAGTTCACACTATATCATATGGATTCAATATATATTAAATAATCCATATTCATTTAAAATGTTAAGTTTTATAAGTGGTGAGCCATCCAATTCTACATTAATGTCCAACCCTTTTTCTATTTTATCCGCTGTGGGACTCAATTTTTTACACATGTTCCTAACATAAACTAAGATCTTAATCGGTATTTCTTCGCAAAAATCCCACAAGCACACAATTATATTTTTACACACGCTTAGATCCATGTTGGCCCCAAACGCACTACACCTCTTGTGTGTGTGAAGCCCCCATGAATCTGATATGTATTGTGTTTACACAAGTGTACGTGATTGTGAAGCAGTAGATATTTTCGAGGCTGTGAAATAATTTTCACGACGACGGAGAAAATAATTGTGGGCCTAATTTTGAACGTACTTTTAAGGTCCCCAAATGAGGCAGCCCAATTTTTGGGCCTTGAAGCCCACTTTCTTTGTATTTACAACCTAAATTCTCCGTTCCGTTAAGATTCTTATTTTTTTAAGTACTTATTTTTCGTTTTACGAGATATGTTATTCTCTCACAATACATCATCTTTAATTTAAAAGCAATTACTTATCTCCCTTAGTGGAATGGAGTTGACCGAGAAAAGGGCCAAACCAAAAGGAGAAAAAATAAACTAAATTTCGATGACATTTGCAATTAGTTGAGATGTCCACGGAGGAAATACCTAAAGAGCAAAATCAAATATACTTAGAGTCCAAATTTAAAAAGTGGAACTATAGATCGAAATTCTCTGGAAAAGCTTCAGCTAATGAGCGCTTTAGCTGATCCTAAAAGAATAGATTTTTCCTTGCTATACTGTCTTTTATCCGATTGAGGAATAGTATTAAATTTAAGGCCGGCCCAGTCAATTTGCAAGCCCAAGTTCTTCCTTGCCCTCAATTTTGAAACCGAAACCATAACAGATCTTGAAATAAAGGAAAGGGAAAATGACGGTCAATGACGTGTTTTGATAATTAATACCCACCAAGGATATTTTCAGTATTAACAAATGTTCTTAACTTGTCCTCAGTGGGTATTAATGACGGTCAATGACCTGTTTTAATAATTAATATCTGTCAAGAATATTTTTGGCATTAACAAATGTTTTCAACATATTCTTAATGGGTATTAATTATCAAAAGATTCAAAACAGAGCCGTCATTCTCCCTGAAATTAAATGGATACGACTCATTGTGTATAGTTTATTTGTTTCAATATAAATGTTATTGTGTGTCGATAAGTCATTGATGTATTTACTGAATATAATTTTTTTCCATAATTAAAAATTCCATAGATTCTACAAAATAAAACGATTTTGATTATTGTTGTAAACCCAAAATGAGCCCACGAAAATCAAAATTAGACCAGACTAGTGAAGTCATGAAACTTAGACTGAACCATGCCTAAATCCAGGAGTCCCTTGAACAACACAAATTGAACAAATATGCTAAGGGGCTGCTTCCAATAATCTACAAATTGTAGACTTCTAGACTTTTTGTTTTGGCCTTACTCAAATTTTTTTCGCTCCAGTTAATTTTGCGTCAAATTTTTATATACTACTCCGTGTTATTTAAGTAACGAACGGTCCATCTTCGCTTACCACGACAACGGTTGACACATTAATAAAAGAGGTCAAATACAAACGGGAGGAATAAAAAAGTCTCCGACCAATTGTTACATCGGTTGGTTACCCGAATTCTGGAAACATGGTGTACTAATGTGGCAATTTGGGGTCCCATTCAGCTTAACCAATTTGAGTTTTGATACTGAAACGATATTCCGTTCACATAGGATTGATTACCGACTTGGAGACTGCTTGTCTGCCGTTTGGGTGTAGACTGTACCCTGGTGGTTTGAGAGCCCGTTATGCTTTCTTTTTTAAAAAATAAGTATTTATTTGTAATTTTTAAACTTAAAATAATAGGCTTATTAAAATTAAAAAATAGTATGCAATATGGATTTTGTTTGAACCGAAATCTATGAAACCCTGAAAAAATTTGAAAATTTATTTTCGTAAACCTATTATTTTTAAGTTTGAAAATAATTCATTATTTTTTAAAAGTCCTTATTTGAGAATCTGGAATGGGGCCTCAGCCATTTGCTTTCGCCTCGATGATCGAATTCGTTCACATTACAGAACTCGTTGCATGCACATCATCAATATGAAAAAATCAGAGCACATTTATATAGAAACATAATAATGTGCTCTTCAAGTTGTAATTCAACGTGGCATGCTCATTTTGTTTCTTTATAAATGTGATTCGGATACAAAATAACATCTGAGACAGAACACATTTATATAGAAACACAATAATGTGCTCTTAAAGTTGTAATTCAATGTGGCAAACTCATTTTTTTTAATCATTCATTTTGTTTCTTTATAAATGTGATTCAGATCGGATATTATTTGGTAATTAATTGACTTGATTTTTTTTGGGGGTAAGTAATTGACGGTGATATTTTATCTGATCTTTTGTAATCAAAGAGTTCTACAGTGTGAACAAAACTAATCATGCAAAGATTCCAAACAAACGTAAAATGCGGTCGGAGTTAGTGAAACTCCCGTTTGCGGTCCAGCATCCAAACGACAGACAAGCATCTTCCAATCTTTTCCGTTCGGCTAAATAATCTAATTGGTTTTTTTTTTTTTTATCCTTATTCAAATTTTTATTCGTATTTGTTAGTTTTTCATCAATTTTTTTTGGGGATTATTGCATAGCTATGACGAAAGGAATTTAAAAAGTAAAAAATTATGATTGAAATTTAATTTTTTGAATAAAGACGAAAAAATTGACTTATTATTGGTTTATTTTTGTCTTTATTTAAAAAAATTAGGTTTCGATGGTAATTTTTTACCTTTTAGATTCCTCTTGTTATGAAAATGCAATAATTTCTAAAAAAAATTGACGAATACGAAAAAAATTTGAATAAGTACAAAAAAAATCAGTCAATTAATTTATTTAGCCGAACGGTGATGCTTGGACAATGACCTTGGTTCGTGTCATCACCAGTGACATCGATGATTCCCTTGTTTTAAGATAATAACAAAATGTACAGGAACACAAGTCGTGTACGTGGGTTCGCATGAATCAAGAGAACTTAACCACCGAGGTGGTAGCCCAGTTGGCAAAGGGCATCACCTCTCCCCAACGCAGGCCCAGGTTCGAGGCCCCGGAAGCACTTTGTGCCAATTCCGGTGGTGCCTAATGGCTTAATTTCGAACCCGCCATGTGGACCAGGGAGGGGGCTTCTTTGACAACTGTGCACTGAGGTGGTGCCGTGGTGACGGCCCGTCCTCATGGATGGTAGCTATGACTCGAACCGGACATTTCACAGGCGGGTTTGGAGCCCCTATGGTCACGCCCAAGGGGGGTTGCTACGCTGGTTGCCCCCTCCAGCCCTTTTCGGCTTTCAAAAAAAAAAAAAATCAAGAGAACTTTTGGTAAAAAAAATTGTTACTCCTCCCTACGCCCTAGACCGAAAGATTTAAGTGTAATTCTGATTGGATGAGAAAGAATAACATAAAACTCTAACATGTGGCACCCTATAAGGTTCATATATAGGCTCCACATGTTATGCAAGGGAAGGGGGAGAGGGTATGCCCATGCTACTGAATAATTACCCTTTACAGTGAGCTATCTTGGCAATTCAACAACAGAACGGACGACAATTCGGATAAAAAAAAAAAAAAAAGAACAGACGACAACAAGTGCGCCACGTGTACAGCGCGGATTGAGTATTGGTCAGCCAATGAGCATCGACGCACCTGTGTATAAACATATAGACGCCCGAAAAGCTTACCTCAATTTTCCCTATAGTTGTTACTCAGTCTCTCAATCGACCTCTCTCAACCGATCACCATATGGCGGAGAAGAGCTTCAAGTACGTGATCCTCGGTGGCGGCGTCGCCGCTGTAAGTAGTCTCTCTCATGTGCTGCTCGCTTGATTGTACAATTTGCTGATTCACTGTCATCTGATCGTGTGTTCTGCTCCGTACTTACTTTTGCTGTGTGTTGTTGATTCAAAGTTGAGGATATGAATCGGAATTTTGAGTTTGATCTGCATTTATTGCACATAGATCTGAGACTTTTCTGATTCGTTTGAGTTTCGTCTTGTTTTTTTTTTTTCATGGACTTTGAGAGCTACTGTTGTGATTTTGTTAGAAGCAGGAAAAGAGGAGAGACATAAGAATTCGGAATTGGAATTTGTGAAAATTGAGACGTTTCTATATGCTAGGAGAAGTGTCTGCGTGTACGAATATGTGGGTGTGGTTGTTGAGCTCAAGTGAGCAAGATGACTGGAGCTGAAATGGCGATTTTGAGATGCACGTGTGGTAAGACTAGGAGAGATAAGAATTAGAAGCGAAATTGTTCGTGAGATGGTAGGAGTTGTACGTATACAGGATAAGTTGAGAGAAAATAGATTTAAGGTGGTTTGGGCATGGTTACAGTAGACATTTAGACGCAGTAGTCATGAAGAGTGACATGATAGTAGACTAGTAGTGGACAGTAGGGCTATGGGAAGAGGAAGATTTAAACTGACTTTGAATGCTGTGATACAAAAGGATTTGGGCTTATTAAATCTAAGTGAAGAGGTAGCCCTAGACAGAGCTCGATGGAGAAATAAGGTTCATGTAGTCGATCCCAATTGGTTGGGAACACAAGACTAGGTTTGGTTTGGTAGTTGAGCTCAAGTGATTCTACTATTTTGGCCTAACAATTAGTTCATGTTTGTACTGAAAGTAGTTTGTAAAATTTTGATTTTAATTAGCACAATATTTGAATGCCTTTTTGTGACACAGCAATGTTGCACCAAATTGATGTTCTCCCATGCTGTATTAGAATATATATAATATTGGGAAACAAACATGATGTGCTTGGGGCAACTGCAGGCCTTTTTAGTTTGAATAAATATACATCTGATTGGACAGGTTGGTTGGTTGTTGATAAGATATGCCACAAGAGGCACAGCAGTGGGTGAACTATAATACTAGTAAATTAACAAAATTTTTTTTGAAAGGCGTAAATTAACAAAGTTGTGTGCGAGTTTTCAACTTCATGTATAGATTCATTGACATTGCACTTTCACTAACTTTTCGTCAGTGGTGAACTATAATACTAGTAAATTAACAAAGTTGTGTGCGAGTTTTCAACTTCATGTATAGATTCATTGACATTGCACTTTCACTAACTTTTCGTCAATTGGTTTACGTACGAGTTCTTAGTTCTTTACAAGTTGAATAGGTTGTTCGTGACATTGACAGCATAAAATTGAGAAGTTTATTTATTTCATTATGTTAAAGGATTTTGTTAGTAAGTTAAATTTGATGACATAACACTCACATTGACAGGGTTATGCCGCAAGGGAATTTGCGAAACAGGGAGTTAAGCCTGGCGAGCTTGCGATTATTTCCAAGGAGTCGGTATGCCATTTTTGCTCCGTTCTATGATTTCGTATTTAGTTACCGGTTGCATTGTCTAGTAATTATGTATATTCGCATCCGACGCATCAGCAGCTCATGATGATAGAAGTTAGTATAAACTATAAAGTAAATAAATTACACAGACATGTCATCACCACTACTTATAAACCAAGATTATGATACAAGACGATACGACACGACATGTTAGGGTCACGAGAACAAACGAAAATGTCTATACACTTGCAAACGAAACTCAACCATTTCTTCCCGTTTTACAGTACAATGTAATGATTATGTTATTCTGTCAATGTAGTAAGAACTAAGGACTATTCCTTCTTATATCTCAGAAATCTGGAGTGAGACTCTTAATATCTATCTAATTAGGAGGTTCTATTCCCTTATAAAATGGAAGTTTTAAGATTTAAGTTGCGAAAATTCGAAAGTCTCAAGGAGGATAGATTAAGTGGTGTACGTTCCAATGGTTTTGATTTGAATCATTGACTCACGAGTTAATTTCTTCGAGCATGAAACAAATTTTATCTGTCAAGCAAAGTATGTGTAGTGTGTACCCCAAGCTTTCCAAGGCACATCCAGTTCTCAACAAAGAAATACAATATGGCAAATGTAGGTCTAACATGAGCTGGGGGTATTACTATGTGCGTCGGTATTCGACATGTGTCTGATATATTGATTACAGCTATTTGACATGTGTTTGGTATACTGATTGCACCATATTAGACGCAGATTGCACCTTCTTTGACTAGCTCTGAATCAACTTTTATTTGTAAGAAGAGAGTGAGGTTTTTGGCTTCTCATTGGTAGTGACACTTTTGGTTTTGTCGTTGGGTGTATTCGAACATGGAATAATTGAGACTAGAATTAGATCCTCTCAAGGAATTTATAGTGCATTAAGATTTGACTTGATCGTGGAATCTACATGCAATACACAGTTTATGCTGCATATATATTCATCTATTGTATCTAAAACAAGTCAACCTCTCTGCCCAAAGAAAAAGAGGAAAACATGTCTATCGAGGCCCTTAATGAGTTAATGTCCATTAATTGTTCTTAATATCTAGGAAATTAGTCAGTAGTCCATAGTTTTAGGTACTAGGATTGATGTGTTTGTTTTTTGTACTAGAGCGAAATGATTGTGTCATCTCTTATTTTCTTACCTTGTGATTGGGACTCCACTTGATTATGTGAATTGCATTTCACACTTCAAAGAAAAAGGGATTCAAATATATTCTGGGGCTTGATGCAATAAGAAATTACCTGCTTTTGTAAAAAGATTGCTGGTTAACAAGAAAAACAATACTTTCTACCTATGCGTTCAATGTTTGTTACTTGTTGTCCGCCTATGGTTGATTGTTGCCATTACCTCTGTCATAAAACATTTGAGGAGATAGAGCTTCAACTGCTGATTTCAATACTTATTGTATTTCCAGTAGTAATGCATTTATGCTGAAACGTGCTTATTTGGTACTCTAGGTTGCTCCTTACGAACGTCCAGCTCTTAGCAAGGCATACCTGTTTCCTGAATGTAAGTCATCTGACTCATCTCTACACCTGAAGGACAACCTTAGTGGATTTCTGGTTATTGTTGTGCTTCTGTTACTTGTGTGACTCCTTCCACTTTAGATTTCTTGAATCATACTTTGGATTGAATTAATGGCCAAGACTAAAGTTGAGAAAATCTGGCAACAGTCTAATTTTTAACTAAATGCTTAAATCACTAAATATGACGTGTAAAAGCTTTTTACGTGATTGGCAGCTCATGTCTTTTTCTTGATCTTCCAATTGATTTGCTTGGTATCTTCTTCTTCATAGCAAACTTCATGGTTAAACTTGTTCTGCAGCACCTGCAAGACTTCCAGGGTTTCATGTTTGTGTTGGAAGCGGAGGAGAGAGGCTGCTCCCTGAGTGGTATGCCGAGAAAGGTGATACTTATTTGCACACATTTCCAAGTGATCAATACATTGATGATATTGGGCCCTTCATCATTTTTTCAATGAGAGAGCCTTAAAACAGAAGTTCCTTATGGAAGCTCGACTTATGTTACAGGAATTTCGTTGATCCTTGGGACAGAAATAGTGAAAGCAGATCTTGCTTCAAAGACTCTCATCAGTGCTGCTGGAGAATCTTTCAAATATCACGTTTTGATAATTGCAACTGGTTCCTCTGTATGTTAGCAAGTCTCTTAATATTTTCATGGAACCGCAAGATTCCTTTCTTCTTGACAACCTAAACTTACAAAAGAAAATTGAAATTTTCTCTGCAGGTTATAAAGTTGACAGACTTTGGGGTACAAGGAGCTGATTCCAAAAACATCTGCTACTTGAGAGAAGTTGATGATGCTGATAAACTTGTAGAAATAATTAAGCAAAAGAAAAATGGCAAGGTTGTGATTGTTGGAGGAGGATACATAGGTCTTGAGCTGAGTGCGGTGATGAAATTAAACAATCTTGATGTCTGTATGGTTTACCCAGAACCCTGGTGCAGTAAGTAGACAGACAATTGTGATGTGCCTTTATGTGATTTGAAATCCACTTGCTTCAAAATTGTTATCACGGTTCCATGTAGAATATTTGAAGTTGCTGATTTGCTTAGGCTCTTCGGTTAATCCTTGGTTTAGTGACACCCTATGGATGTTTTGTTTGTAGTGCCTCGGCTTTTCACGGCAGGTATAGCTGCTTTCTATGAAGGTTTCTATGCACATAAGGGAATTAAAATAATTAAGGGAACTGTTGCTGTCGGGTTTACGTCTGATGCAAATGGAGAGGTTTGTACTCATGTTAAACCCCTATCTGGTTGTGATGGCAGCTGTATCACTTCGAAAGCATTCTGTTATTCAATCTTTTTTCTTATCACTCAGGTTAAGGAAGTAAAACTCAAGGATGGTAGGGTGCTGGAAGCTGACATCGTTGTTGTTGGCGTTGGAGGTAGGCCTCTTACAGGGTTATTCAAAGGACAGGTTGAAGAGGAGAAAGGTGGAATCAAGGTTTGTATTCTTCAAATATTTTAGTTATTGTCCCTCTTAACTTACTTGTAGGGCTGTAAATGAGTTGAGCAGCTCGCGAGTTCGGCTTGGTTTGGTTCGGTAACGGCTCGGTTCGAAGGATAAACGAGCCAAGCTTGAACCTGGCAGGGCTCGGCTCGAACAAGTTCGCGAACATGTTCATCTCGGCTCGGCTCGAATATGCCAATATTCGGTTCGACTCGGCTCGTTTAGCCAATTTTTCAATATTAAGGCTGAAAAGTTGACGAATTCGAGCTCGAGCTGAGCCAGCTCGTTTATTCCAAACCGAATACTAACGAGCCGAGCTTTGTACATACTTGTCGAGCCGAGCTTGAGCCGAACTTTTCCGGCTCTATTCGAACTCGAGCCGAGCTCGAGCCAGACAAATTCTGATCGAGCCGAGCTCGAACATGCCAATATTTGGTTCGGCTCGGCTCATTTACACCCCTACTTACTTGGTGGTCTTCCACGGAAATTGCAACTATATGGACTAAATTTTACAGAGGATGACAGATTTGGGATAAGTGCACGACATACTTAGCGAGTTTGTGACACTTCGTTAGCAAGTCTTACATAAGACTGGAAAAGCACATATAGCTTAGTTGCATTTTCATCAACCTATGGAAATTAACAAAATACAGAGAGAGAGAAAGAGATGAGAGAGAAGAGATAAGAACAAGAACTCAACTTTCTATTTCCCAAATCTGTTCTGTTCGATGATTACAAGAGAATCCAGACTTGGCTTTTATATACATTCACTAATCCAACGGTTAAACCTAATTAACAACTAATCAAATCAACCGACTTCAAATAATCCAACTAATCTGCTGACATGTCAAGTTTAACCGAGAAGAGATTTGGTGCATTGAGAACACCCTCAGGCCACTTAGTGATTCTGACTTACACAACCCCTTCGTTTTCTATTCCTACATTAAGAATTTTGGAAAAAGAACCTTAGCATCCATATCTAGAAAGTGACTTTGCTTAGGGCCTTAGGCATATATAGGGGAAAGCACAAAATATTTTGTTTCTCTGTTCGTGAGTACTTTGAAAATTCTTGTCAACTTTTGGAACCAAGACAGTTGCCAAACATGTTTTCATTTCTGGCTAGTGGAAAATATGTATGGCACCTCACAGACCCTTAACAAAGACACTATACTGCATTTCATTGGGGATGACATTGCAGCCTATTTGTTTGTATCTTCAAGGATTAGATTATGATGTTACCTTCCTTAATTGCAGACTGACAGCTCCTTCAAATCTAGCGTGCCTGATGTATATGCTGTGGGGGATGTTGCTACTTTCCCAATGAAAATATACAATGAGATGAGAAGGGTTGAACATGTTGACCACGCTCGTAAATCTGCTGAACATGCTGTGAAGGTATGGAAAGAAGTTTGTCATCGTTATGTATTTGTAGTGCTCAAGAATCAAGATCCATAATCTACTTGCCTTGATTGCCAACATTCTGTGATGGAACAAGATAAAAAAATTTAGGTTCTTGGAGTGACCATAATAAGTAGATAATGAGTTACTTTACTCAATCGCGTTGTGTTATTCTTAAACAGAGTCCATACTGTAGAGTTAGTATCAAAACTTACCTCCACAGTGAATAGCAATTAAAAACTTAGTTTTACTTTTAAAGGTTGAAAGTTTCACCCACCTGCTTTTCAATACCCTCTTCTGCATTATGGAAGAATTTCAGAATAAAGGAGAGTGAATCGATGAGTTGAATGCAAGAACCACTCGAAATATTTCACTTCTCATATTGGTTGCGTTGGGTCTCGTCCAAAAGTTCCTCTGCACACTCTCTTTGTGCGCGTAACTATGTCAAATGTGCAATAATTCCACTTGATCAGATTTAGATGAGGAAATAATCTGTGTGTGCAGGCAATCTTTGCAAGTGTAGGAGGGAAGTCATTTGAGGAGTACGACTACCTTCCGTTCTTCTACTCTCGTTCCTTCAACCTGTCATGGCAGTTCTATGGCGATAATGTTGGCGAAACTGTGCTATTTGGAGACAACAGCCCAACATCTGAAAATCCCAAGTTCGGAACGTATTGGATCAAAGAAGGGAAGATAGTGGGTGCCTTTCTGGAGAGTGGGACACCGGAAGAAAACAAGGCTATCGCCAAGGTCGCAAGGGTCCAACCCCCGGCAGAGAGTTTGGACCAATTAGCAAAAGAGGGTCTTACCTTTGCATGCAAGATTTGAAGTTTCATGAAAAAAAAAGTAGAGAGGAGGAAAATGTTTCCGTAATTTGCACATGGATTTTTACTACTCGCTGAACCTTGTGATCTTGATGTGTCACTATGAACTGATGGTTTGTTTAGTTCTTGTGGTATTTTGTATGTACTCCTCCAGTAGTTTGCATAACCTTCTGTCTGGATTGTTAGTTGTTTAGAATCTATTACGGGGTGAATAAGCGGGGGCAAAGAGTCATAAAAGCACATGTTTTGTTTTTGGTTTTTTTATCCCCTGAGAACTAACCTGTGCAATTATATAGAATAAGCTTGCTCTTCCTGTTGATTGCAGGCAATGAGGAAGATATGAATGCTGATATTAATTTCCTATAATTAACAATTTGTGGTACCGAGATGTTTATGTGATCATGTATTTCTTAGTTCTGTTGGTATGTTTAAAACTTAAATTTGTACCTCTACTTTTCTTGTACTATATCATACACTTAGTATCAGGTTCTTCTTGATAACTATTTCTTTTCCTCCTTGCGTGAATAAGGTGCTTGTTGCATGTCCTTCAAAATCTATCAGTATTGACTCGAAGTAAATCAACAAGCTTGGCACGCGGGTATTCTAGATAGGCATTGCTTTACTTGCATATCCATGAGTTTTGATACTTGTGTCTTAGTTGGATTACTGGTTTGCTGGGAAGGCTACATTTAGTACCAGACCAATGATTTGGTTTGGAGTCGGTGATAGAGAGGTAAGGGGGAAACTGGAGCTGAAACTCATAATGTAAGCGGCATAATTTTTGATAAGGAAGCAGCTCATCTGCTAAACATCCATATTTTGTCAAATAGGTAAGGCGAAGTTCCTGCATGCGTAGAGCTGTGGGAAATGAGACATCGATATTTTGTCTGATGATCACAACGGTTAAACAATTGTTTGGATAGATATTTATCAAATTATTGAATGTTGAAGAGTGAATAATCCATCATTTGCTAGTAATTTTTGCGGCGTTTGTTTGATTTTGATTTTCTTGCTGCTTTTGAAGTAGGCTTAATATGTGTCCATGAAATTTGGGTGTGAAAATCTGTACTCTAGAACACTCCGGCTTAGCCCGGGTGATATTGATAGGAAACTTGTTCACCAGGATTATAGATTGGGCGTTCTTCAATTATGTCGATATGGAGATGGGATGATCTGTGCCCTTCATATTTGCTCAGGTCTGATTTTAAAGTCGTCTGACTTTAATCGAGCCTCAGCCTCCATTCACTAATGCGCCTGCACAGAAGAAGGAACACAGACACAATGCACAGATGGAAACTGGCCCCATAAACGCAATTGTAGCCGCTCATTTGGTTCAAAATCTTTTGTTTAGGGTTCTTGCAAAACTTAATTCAACCAGATACCGGGATTTTACGAAACATCCAATTTTGTCCATAATTCAACTTAAATTCTGAGACAAAGTTGGATATTTCGTAAAGGCCATTACCAGTATCCGGTTGAACTGATTTTTTACAGGGACCCTAAAAAAATGTTTTCAACAAAAAGGAGGCTCCGCTCATGTTTGTGGGATCCGAAGCGGGTCCCAAAACCATCTGTGCATGGTGTCAGTGTTGCTTCTTCTGTGCAAGTAGCACAACTCATCTCCATTAGTGAGCGGTGAAATTAGTCCTTTAGGATTTAGTTGAGCGTAAACTGGTTCGGACACCTTGAGTTATTAAATACTCCATCCGTTCTATATTGAGTGTCCATGTTACTATTCCAAACATTTTAAGAATTTTTTTATATCTTTCAGTCTATAATGCTAAAAATATCCAATATGAATCTTGTTTGATAGATTTCAATTAATTTTATTATACAAAAATTTTAAAATCATAAAAAATATTACTGTATAAATTAAAAGAAATAAACAAAATAAAAATAATAGAAAAAAGTGAAAGTAGTACCTCAATATGGAACAGAAGAAGTATATTGTATTATTGTTTAATTTCATTGCCCAAGGCGGTGTTTCCACTAACAAAGAAAAGGCTAAAAACTTAACACATTTTACAATATCATTTCCACTAACAAAAAAATTGTTAACAAAAACTTTTTTTCTACAGTAACTCTACCTATAACCCATTAACTTATTTACTACCGGAAACAACTTGACATTTCGCAACAACTTATTTATTATTGGAAACATCTAACAACTTTTCAACAATAAATAATAATCTACCAAATTTTCACTACCGAAAACACCCATTAAAGTCTGTGACCGTCTTTTTTAGTTTTTACAAAAAGAGAATTGCACTCAAATGGTTCTTTTTGTGTCATTTCCATCATGCGGCGTCAATCTCTCTCTAGATTAGCACTGTTTTAGTCTTTCTTAGGCATCGTTTGGCAAGAGGATTAAAATTGACTTTCTTGTTTTTTTTTTTTTGCAAACTCAGCAATATTAAAAATTATCAACGTCATTTGGCTCAAGAGTTTTAAAGCTAGCTTTAAAGAACTACCTGTATAGTAGGGTGGAGTGTCCAAATCATGAAATCATATGGTAGGCCAAGGGGATCCAGAGTCCCTACAGTGAGGGCAGAGCACAAAAAACTTCGTCAATTACTGCAATCCCAAATGAACTGAAGTTTGGACAAACCCAGACATACTGGTGGGTTTAGAGGTAGATTTAGAAATTAGAATTAAACGTACAGAAATAGTAAACTGAAAAAAATGTATTGATGGAATTTGTTTTGCAAAGATATGTAAATTGATAGGGTGGAAATTCCTCTCAGAATACGAATTGAAGAAAGAAGAAGAAAGAGGGGTTAGAGGCAGAGCCGCCCAAGGGATTTGGATGCCCGAGACTAAATTGTGGGGTGGTGCCTTACGTATTTTTAGAATTAAACAACAATGATAGAAATATTTCTTTATATTACTACTTTAGACTTCATAATGTATATTAATTGCTTTGTCACTAGTGGCCAAAGTTGTTGGTTTGAATTCTACTTGACTTGGTTTCAAAACTTGGCAGTTACAATAACATAATTTTTGGGGAAAAAAAATTTCAAAAATAAAGCTGCCCAAAAACTTGAACTCAAAAAAAATTTCAAAAATAAAGCTGCCCAAAAACTTGAACTCGGACACTTCATATGGACTATAATCAATTTACCACTGAGCTTACAAAGACACTTGTATTATAAAATGAACAAATAATATATATACTAATTTACAAATAATATTAGAGTACCCCTAAAATTTGAATTTTTTTGGATGCCCAAGACCCGTAGCTTTGCCCTGGGCTGGCACGGTTTGAGGGGAGAGAGAAAGCGGGATTCACAGGGTTATTCCCAACACATCTCCACCAAAAACGACGCCGTTTTGGGGCTACACTTTGCAGTGCCTTTCCCTGCAGGTACTCTGGATCCAGGCCAAGGTAAGCCAGTTGTCAAACAAACTATATTTTTGGACTAGCGGCCAAAAATTCATTAGTGGTCCAAAGCTCTAAAATTCTACTTTAAGGATTTTGTTTGAACGTAAAATGTTTTTCAGTGAAATGTTTTATTTATTTTTCGGTATTTGGCTATGTAAAAAATGAGAAAAATATTTTACATGTAAAACATTTTTCATTAATTGGATGAAAATGGCTTACCCATAAATCTTCCGTAAATTATTTTCCGAAATGAACCCGATGCCTTCTATTGCAATTCTCACTGCTCAGTTTCATCGATTATCAATCCTAACCCATGTTTGATTCCAATAATCTCAAATCTCTCAATCGTTTAAGTCCTTCCTCTGATCTCAATACACTTTTTTGTCGATTTCTGAAAATATTTTTCAAATGTCAACTAAATATAAAAATTTAAAATTTGTTTTCTGAAAAAATATTTTATATTGTAAAACATTTTACATCAAAACAAACAGAGCATATTAAAGGAAAGAATTATGGCAAGAGAGACAGCCACAAGGCCCACAACCAAATCATTTAAAAGACCGTTCAAGGCTGGGGTTTTCCATTACTTTTTCCAGCAAACGGCCAAACATGTCCTTGTGGGAACTGGGTTTGCCCGTCCAGTCCTGCACTGCCCATTAAATTTTACTCCAGATCATCCATCTAGGAGTAGGACCACCTACCCATTTAAGGAGGAGACCCGAGCGGATGAGGTTGCACGATCGTTCGCCGTCGATGATACGTGTTGTAGCGTCCTCGGTCGATTTTTTTTGACCTGCAAGCAAGATTCGAGAACTAATTAGAGCATCCACCATGGAGATAATAACTTTTTACACATTAAAGTGTCCATCTAGCTAAATAGAGTTCATTTCACTTAGTTGTGGAGTATTATGGGCTAGCTAACAGGTTCATTAGTAAGAATAGTTAACTCCAATTAAAATGCCCAAGAGCCTCTTTTTTCCTTAAATTCCAACAACTATATATATATATATTACCGACGGCACTATATTTGAACATCTCTAATTATTGATAAATATTTTTGTTAAATCCCGAAAGCTCTATTTTTATTTATTTTTAATCCGAACAGCTCTATAATTTGCTTTTGTTCACAACGGCTACAATACAAGGTATGCCTGGAATTGGTGGAAGTTAGCATAGGTGTATAAACTTGATGCAGAGGTGGAGAAAATCAAGCAAATTGGTAGCACGGTAGCAGTAGCACCCTTTCGATGGAATGTAATAATATGAATATATATTAAAAGTTTTAAATAAATTGGTGAAAAATAGCCCACACTTTATCACTTGCTTAGATTTAACTCTCCAGCTCAATCAGAGAGAGTACCGAGTGCCGAGCAGGCATTTACATCATGTCGGTAAGAGTTTGACGTGATTTTAAGTAAGATTTTGATCTCACCAACTAAAATTTCTGACTCCGCCCTGACTTACATTACATCAGCATATTACATTTGGTCATAGAAATAAGATCCTTTTTAATCGATCAAAGACACAAAAAAGAGAAGGATAGTTTAGGTGGATAAGAAGCAAGGTTGGTCCATATTTAATTTGAGTGAGTTATTTGACAAGTAGCTGTCTTTTATGGAGTATTTATTAGGGTTGTTCGGATTGACAAGTAAATAAGAACAAAATGTTGTCGGATGGCTCATGGGTTTGGCACAGTCATTTGCTCTCACGAACGAAACAACAAAAATTTTGACCAATGTGTGGAGCCTAAAATAGTCCTCTGTTCCATCTAGGTTTGCTTACTAAATTCACCATATTTTAATTCAGTCCTCGCGCGAATCTCAATTTGTCTTGCATCCTTTGTTTTGGAATTTGATGGAAAAATAAAAAATTACAATAGAAACCATGAATTACCTTCAAGAAGTTACATTAATATATAACGAGACATTACGTCAATCATGTGAGGTATGCAACAATCCAAGAAATAGGGAGAAGAAATTATAATACAGTAGCGAAATACTATTGTGCAAGAGAACTACGATCCTTTCTTTCGACAAGATTTGACCTCTGACTCTTAGTATAGATTGTACAAAGAGCGGACATCTAAAATGACGGCCCAGGACGTGTTTTGATAATTAATACCCAACAAGGACAATATAAGAACATTAATATTTGTTAATGCTGAAAATGTCCTTGGTGGGTATTAATTATCAAAACACGTCCTTGGCCGTCATTTTCCCTTCCTTTTTATCGAAGAATTAATACAAGTGTTTCTTTCGTATGCCTAAAAAGCTTTAAACAAGCCCAACAGTTTGGCTCTATAGTCCATGGTACATATTTTGTATTTCAGTTTAGCTATTTTAATCCAAATTATTTCTTAAGTAAACAAATGAAAAAGTAAAATAGTTTGATATTTTAGGCAATCCAAAGAAACATAACTGGAAACCCTACAGTGTCCAAAAGTATCTCTCAATAATTTTTGACAAATTAATATTTGCTAAAGGAAAAAATTTGAAAAAATATATGATTTTTGAATTAGTACATGCATGATAAGCTCAACATCAACTCCATCAAATTCAGTAGTGCTAGGCTAGGAACCACATAATACATAATTTTTTGGTAAGACCCTTCCCTTCTGTCTTATAATTCTCCCGTTTCCGTCTTTAATCATGAATTCCACAAATTTTCGTAGTTCACCACGTTTTTAAAAGACAATTTCATATACGTGCTTCCGCTTTTACTCGGTTTTAGATGTGATTTAGGTGCTGGCCAATGGCAAATCTCCAAATGGACCACTATTTTGTACGTCCGTGTTACTAGCTTTTAAAGTAATATTGCTCATTTGTGACCACAAGAATGGGGTTTTTGTTTTGATCTTCTACCACAAGAGTGCTTCATTAATGAATTTTTTTTTTGTACTCCGAAAATTTGTTCCTTGGTATTTCCTTGATGTTTGTGGTTTTGTGCAATTGAAATGAAATCCACCACTTCAATGTTGAGTGCTGTAAACCATTGTGAGATAGTGATTGATATGAAACAAAAGAAAATTTTTCCCGATATTTTTGTTACTCCATCCGTTCCTACATGAGAGTCTTTTCTCGACATATGTGTCACTTACAAAATCGCCTACGTCTCATAATTTATGATATTTTAAATAATTTTAAAAATTTTGTCAACCAGAACTAATTGAGATTTATCAAACAAGATCCGTATTGCATGTATAAAATAATATAAATCGAAAAATATAAACATTTTTTGAAAGTTCTGTAATAGTGAAAGTGGACTCTCGTTTAGGAACAGAAATCTGATTCGTTCCTAAAAGAGTGTTCATTATGAAAAAATGTACAATTTTCAAATAAAAGATAAAGAATTCAATGAATAACTTTTTAGTAAATTTCTTAACACTAAAATAAAAATCTCAAATTCCGTGCTTATCATGACACTATTACTAACTTTTACCCCTTGATACACTTTACGTTCCATCCAATAAAATCGTGATCCCTTGTCACTGGAGAATAATTTTATAACCACGAATATTCACACAAATACGTTATATATACATTAGTATTTATTTATGGATCGCACTTACACGGAAGATATAGTGTGTGAATCCCTATATAAATGTGAATAAATTTGTAAAAGTGTTTGCGGAAGTGTTATAAAACAATGGAAGAATTAATCTTGTGAAACACATGCAAAAGACTGGCCCCCTACAAAGGCTACAATTACTAATAGAGAAAATTACACTAGCTTCTCCTGAGGTAACTGAATAATAAGATACATCTCCTCCATTTCAAAAAATTAAATATACCTCCACAAACGTCAAGTTTGTTCCTTCTAACGGTACTTCATTAAACAAGAAGATAGGAATTACTACATTGCGCTTGATTGGTGAAACAAAACTTTTATTTTACGTACCTATTCATATGCTTCATCATCAACCCACCTCAATAACTACAGTCTCCTTATATCATAACAATCTTTTGATCCTATTTGACTTTGACACTATTGTCTAAACCTGAATTCCCATGATTATTATAACAAACCCCATTCTCCCACTCCCATTCGCCATCGACATACTTATCTCTTCGCTTCTGATTTTTGAAACCTAAAACTCAAATACACGAATCACATCTCGTTCCTTTCTTAGTCTTAAGCATTTGACACAAAAACTGCATTAATCTTTCAAACCAATAACACACCACCACATTCCCATTGCAAGTATGCCTTGTAACCTAAATCCTAAACTCACTCATTTGTAATCTTATTACCTAAATTCTCAACTCAACACATTTTTTTATCCCTTATTCCCTTTTGACCTAGGATATATATGTTCATTATTCTATAAGCATTGTTGGTTTCTTGCATTATTGTTTTTCGTTTGTTGAATGAATATGGACTGAGAGAAATGAATAGAAATTGATTTTCGTACTCTTTTTTTTTTACCATTTATACTCTGTTTTGTTACTTAAATCTATTACGTTACCATTTGATGTGTGAAAATTGAACAACGAAACGGATGTTTTTGCAAATTCATGTACACAAAGACAAATGACAAAGTAAGTATATATATATAACAAAAGTGTGGAAACCATCATTATCTAAATCTTACTCCATTTGTAATGTCACTTTGAATCTCAAGGAGCTGAACTAAACATTCCTAGAATCTCAATTGTTCTAATATAACCGGCTTAAACTTTAGGACAACTAATGTAATTTAGCCATTCATTGTCGAATTCATGAACTGTCAGACGGGTAGTTGGAACTGACAGCGGTCCCACTAGGCACTAACACAAAAATCCACTTTGACATTTTTCTCTCTCCATAGAATTGTGTCGTGCCTTGCTGCCCGGTGACAAATAATCATCGGCCTGTCATACCTTGGCTAGGCCGGTTAAAATCCACTTTGACATTGCACATAAGGTCTGATATCCTTTATTTCGAAAATTTATGTGCTTTGTGTTGAGAGACTTTTTGACTGTTGAGTTATATGATTTATTATTATTATTTTTTAAATCAATCCTCGGCTGGTGAAATTTTTTCCTGCTGGGTGGGTATATTCTAAGTGTTATCCCACTCGGCACATTCGGGACGTCTGATACTCTTCTGAACTGCTCGGATTAAAATCCTCTCTCCTCTCCTCTCCTCTCCTCTCGCCTCAATACTTTCTCTCTTATTTTTTTCTATCTAAATTCGAACCGTCCAAAAATGTAATGAATGACTCAGATGTACCGAACAAATACCACATGGTACCCACTCCGTATTGAAAAATTTTCCACTCGGCGCAGAAGATGTGCCTCATTGCACAGACACCCCACACCCTTCTGCTCTTAAAAACTGCCACTATTCCCCCAACCTCCAAACGACGCTACTCTCTCCGTCTCCACACCTGCTCTCTCTCTCTCTCTCTCTCTCTCTCTCTCTCTCTCTCTCACACACACACACACAC
>BPLS01000313.1:96111-142163 GCA_019656275.1 Rhododendron kiyosumense
CGATAACACCTAATCGTAATCGTATTATCTGGGTGAGAGTCTTCACAGTCATCTTAACCCTCCATTTGATTCAAGAATCCCCAAGGTACAAGTATAGCCTTACAAGTCTAGGATTCTTGCATTGATCTTCCATGATCTCTTGCCAAGTGTCAAGGTGAGACTTAGAGAGGGAGAGAGGAGAAGGCCAAGCCCTTTGCCTATAAATAGAAGGCCATTCCAAGCCTTTGAACTCACACCTCAAGCAATTAGCTCTTCCTTCTCTCTAGAAATCATTTTCAGTTTTTCTGGGCAGCCACTGTCCCGTCGGAAATCCTCTGTTTTCTCCTGTCTAGAGTAGTTTTTAGGATCAACTTCCTTCTGGAAAGTTGTAGAGCGCTTCGAAACCTTGAAGTTAGGCTCAAGAATCACCCCAATCGGTTAAGAAATGACCCAGATATTGTCATCCGAAGTTCAGTAAAATTTCTGGATTTCCATTTTCTGGACAGCTTACTGTCCTTTGCTTCATCCCCATTTTTCTCCTACCTAGGTTCGTTTCTAGGATTAACTTTCTTCTCGAAAGTTGTAGAGGGTTTAGAGAGCTTCGTTCTAGACCCAAGAACGACTCTATTCGGCCAAAGATTGACCGAGTTATTGCCGTCCGAAGTTCGGTCCAGATTCGGAAGTTTCACCACCCGTAGGATTTTCAACTTGCTTACTCGGCCCCGACTAGTTTCGGATCAAGGTAGTTATCCTTACCTACTTTTCCACGTATAAGGTAGTTTAATCTTACTCTTTTAACTCTAGTATCGTTTCAAAAACAAATGTTCTTTTAAACTTTCTAAAAAGGAAGAAGTTTGAATTTCAAGAAAGATTAAATTCGCATTTGAATGTAAGTATTTGTATTTTGATCTTACAATTGATTATGAGCATGATTATGTGAGTTGTTTGTATTACTTGTGCCGTTAAGCTTTAAGCTTTGATTTGAACATAGAGTTGGATGATCTTGTTGGATTATGATGTTTGATGTTTACTTTTGTCCTACCCCGGAGTCTTGCATGTAAACGAGACACGAGAATCGAGAAAGTAGAAACATGACACCTAGGGTGTGTTTGTAAATGTTGAAATGTTTTGAAAACCACAATGTGGCCGGACTTGCCCGTTGTGTGAGGTGTGTGTGTGTTCCAATGGGAATCCGGAATAGCGGAACCATTGTGAGGTTGTGTGTGTTCCCATGGGATCCCGGACCGGCGGAACCATGGTGAGGTATAGCTTGGTTATCCGCGGAGAGGAGCCAATGCATTGTGTGCCAATGGGAACCCGGTGCGGCGGAACCATTGTGAGGATACTCGGGAACCCGGAACGGCGGAACCGAGGTTGGGTGTGTATGGCTTGGTTATCCGCGGTTCGGAGCCAATGCTAAAGATATTTTTGAAAGGCTTGGTTATCCGCGGTACGGAGCCAATGCAAATGATTTTGAAAAAGATGGTTTTGTAAATGGAAAATGATTGACACGGTCTACGATGAGTCGCGTAGGAGAAACTCGGAGAATCTTGGACACCAACGGTAGTTAGATTGTGGATGTATCATTGCTGCTGTCTGTTGTATTGTTATAAGTTAAGGGTTAGTGGGTAGGGTTACTCTACTGAGCGTTGTAGCTCACGGTGTTGCCTTGTGGTGACCCTGACATATTATATTGGTGGCGACGCCGGTATAATGTGTCAGACCTTGTAGATAATCAAGATGGACCATTCACTTGGAGGCGTCCGGAGCTGAGGAGCTTGCTAGGATGAAGAAGCAAGAGGAGCTGTAGTTAGGAAGCCTTAGTTTCCTTTCCTTGTTGAATAATTGTACCTCTTTGAAGTATTTATAATGTAATAAACTCTTTTTATTATGTAATAAATGCTTCTTAACGTACCCTAATTTTGGGGGCGTTACAAAAAATCTAAAATTTTCAAATAAAATATAAAGAATTCAATGAATAAATTTTTAGTAAATTTCTTAACACTAAAATAAAAATCTCAAATTATGTGCTTATCATGACACTATTACTAACTTTTACCCCTTGATACACTTGACGTTCCATCCAATAAAATCGTGATCCCTTTATCACTGGAGAATAATTCTATAACCACGAACATTCACACAAATACGTTATATATATATATTAGTATTTATTTATGGATCGCACCTACACGGAAGATACAGTGTGTGAGTCCTTATATAAATGTGAATAAATTTGTAAAAGTGTTTGCGTAAGTGTTATAAAACAATGGAAGAATTAATCTTGTGAAACACATGTAAAAGACTGGCCCCCTACAATTACTAATAGAGAAAATTACACTAGCTTCTCCTGAGGTAACTGAATAATAAGATACATCTCCTCCATTTCAAAAAATTAAATATACCTCCACAAACGTCAAGTTTGTTCCTTCTAACGGTACTTCATTAAACAAGAAGATAGAAATTACTACATTGCGCTTGATTGGTGAAACAAAACTTTTATTTTACGTACCTATTCATATGCTTCATCATCAACCCACCTCAATAACTACAGTCTCCTTATATCGTAACAATCTTTTAATCCCCTTTGACTTTGACATTAATGTCTAAACCTGAATTCCTATGATTATTATAACAAATCCCATTCTCCCACTCCCATTCGCCATCGACATACTTATCTCTTTGCTTCTGATTTTTGAAACCTAAAACTCAAATACACGAATCACATCTCGTTCCTTTCTTAGTCATAAGCATTTGACACAAAAACTGCATTAATCTTTCAAACCAATAACACACCACCACATTCCCATTGCAAGTATGCCTTGTAACCTAAATCCTAAACTCACTCATTTGTAATCTTATTACCTAAATTCTAAACTCAACACATTTTTTTTATCCCTTTTGACCTAGGATATATATGTTCATTATTCTATAAGCATTGTTGGTTTCTTGCATTATTATTTTTCGTTTGTTGAATGAATATGGACCGAGAGAAATGAATAGAAATTGATTTTCGCACTCATTTTTTTTTACCATTTATACTCTGTTTTGTTATTTAAATCTATTACGTTACCATTTGATGTGTGGAAATTGAACAACCAAACAGATGTTTTTGCAAATTCATGTACACAAAGACAAATGACAAAGTAAGAATATATATACCAAAAGTGTGGAAACCATCATTATCTAAATCGCACTCCATTTGTAATGTCACTTTGAATCTCGAGGAGGTGAACTAGACATTCCTAGAATCTCAATTGTTCTAATATAAGAGCAACTTTATCAGTGAATGTAAAATAGCTAAAAAGCTATTTTACCTAAGCAAATCTTCCAAATAAACCTTACACCAGAGTAGGTAAAGGCTGAGACAAAACCCATTTATAAACAGTGCTTAGGTAAATATACCTAAGTACTATTCACCATTTGTACATTATTTTATTAATTGTTCTCTCTCTCCACCCCTCTCTCTCCCCAGAAAAGAAAAAAAAATAAAAGTAATAATATTTTAATAGAAAATAGGTTAAATAGATAGTATTGATGTAGTGTTGAGAGAGATGTGAGTAGGTACAATTAAAAAAATGCACTGTATATTAGCAATTTTACCAAACTACTGGTAAACTTGCTCTAACCAGCGTAAACTTTAGGACAACTAATGTAATTTAGCCATTCATTGTCGAATCCTGAACTGTCAGACGGGTAGTTGGGACTGACAGCGGTCCCACTAGGCACTAAACACAAAAGTTCACTTTGACATTGATTTTTTTTTTTCTCACTATAAAATCGTGTCATGCCTCGTTTTGCCCCATCGGCTGTCAAACCTTTGCTAAGGCGGTTAAAATCCACTTTTACATTGAACATGGGGTTTGATGTCTCTATTTTGAAAACTTTCGTGCTTCTGTGTTGAGAGATTTTTTGACCGTTGAATTGTATGATTTATTATTTTTTAAATCATTCCTCGGTTGGAGAAATTTTTCGCTGTCAGGTGGGTATATTCTATATTTCTATATGGTATTTTGCTCGACATATTCGGGACGTCAGATACATTTTTGGACGGCTCGAATTAAAACCGTCTCTTTCCTCAGCTCCTTTTCTCTCATCTCAACACTTTCTTTCTTATTTTTCTCTATCTAAATTTGAGTCGTCCAAAAATACAATGAACGGATCGAATGTGCTGAGCAGATACCATATTGTACCCATCCCGTATTGTGGTACCCACCCCATGTTGAAAAATTTTCCCCTCGGCGCAGAAGATGTGCCTCATTGCACAGACACTCCACACCCTTCTGCTCTTAAAAACTGCCAATATTCCCCCAACCTCCAAACGACGCTACTCTCTCCATCTCCACACCTGCTCTCTCTCTCTCTCTCTCTCTCTCTCTCTCTCACACACACACACACACATGTATATGCATTTCTAGACTATTCTTTTTGGACTCGCGTTGACAATGGAAGTCGAGACTCAAGTGCTAAAACCACCATTCTCTCCCTCCGTCCGAAGTTTAACCACCGGTACCACCGACGCCCAATCGCAACGGGAGATCGCACCGGTGTCAAGTGCGGCCGCGATGAGGGTGCAGAAGGTATATAGGAGTTATCGCACCAGGCGAATGTTAGCGGACTCGGCCGTCGTAGCCGAAGAGCTCTGGTACGTCTCTTCTTCCACATCGTGTCTCTGTTTTTTTTCTTTCTTATGGAGTGTATTTATACACGAACTGATCGATAGATAGTGTGGTGATGGGATGTTTTTCGAAGGTGGCAAGCGATAGACTATGCTCGGTTGAATCACAGTACAATTTCATACTACTACAAACCAGAGACCGCGGCTTCCCGCTGGAATCGAATCAGCTTGAATGCTTCCAAGGTCTCTCTCTCTCTCTCTGATTACTGCAATGTGATATCGAATAAGACAACGGCGATTGTGACAGGGCCAACTCAAGGCAATTTTGTGAGACCTAAAGCGGTAAATTGACTGCAAGTGGGTGGTAGCTTAGTGGTAGACACCATGTATTTGATTGGATTCAAACCTCTCTAATAGTACTAATAATACTAACTTTCGCCGAGAAAAAAAAGCCGTAAATTGATTCTCTCTAGTTTGTGATGTTTTTATATTTTAGGGTTCTTATTGGGTTGTCTTTTAAGCAAAGTAAAAAAGACAAAAAAAAAAAAAAAAAAAAACCTATCCGGTGCATTTTTTTACACTTTCAATTTAACTTTTCATACATTTTCTAAACCTTTAACAACAGTCCACTGGGCTGTCTTTAGCACTTTCCATTTTTTTTTATTCATAATTTGCATTTTTTAGCCTTTTAGAGGTGAAATACTTCAGATCTTTGTACGCAAAAAATTCTTTTTCAATTGTTAGGATAGCAAACCCTCTTTTTTTGTTTCATGAAATTGTTGATTGTAAGTAGGACTTCAGCAATTATAATTTCAAAATGTTGTTTTGGTGGAAAGCAAGAAGTGACGTTTACATGAATTCTCCACTATATTTTGTAAGCAGAGCATGCATTTGGATTTGTAGGGTCGTACGGATTTTGATTTTTAGACATTCTTATGGTGGAAGCAAGATGTAGCGGTTGAATGTATTCTCAACCATGTTTTGAACAATGCATGAAATTGGAAAGAGATTTGTGTTACAGTGAATATATTGATGCTATTTAGTTTTGGGTTAAAACTTCAACTCTTGGCTTGCTTCCTCTTTGAGTTTGACCTGTTCAACAAAACAAAAGAGAAAGAAAAGTAGTAAATTACAAGAAATTGTGTTACTCTTGTAGAAAATGGGGACTTTTAACGGCTCTGGAGTCAGTTGTTTCGGAGTTGTGTTAGTAGCATTGCTCTATGCTAAAGCTGCCATTAGTCATGACAGTACCTACTGTAGATTTCTTGTTTATTTTGTTTTTTGTTTTTGTTGTAGTACAAGAGACATTAACAAATGTCTACACAGTGTTGGCTAAATATTGTCATTTTATTTGCTCCCGGGCAGGTTGGTAAGGGTTTGTCTAAGGACGCCAAAGCACAAAAACTGGCTTTCCAACACTGGATTGAAGCTGTAAGTTATGTTTTAGTTGTCATCTTTGTGGCCTTCTTTGAAGTTCTGCCTTTGTTACTTCTTTTTTTCTTACTCTCTGTGAACTTTAGATTGATCCAAGGCATCGTTATGGGCATTACTTGCATCTGTATTACGAAGAGTGGTGTAAAACAGATGCTGGTCAGCCATTCTTCTATTGGTAAGGGAAATTTTCTTTTAGTGTATCAGCTTTTCTTCTCATTGATATTTGATGTACTTTCTTCGAAGTAGATGTTATCAATCTCAAAAAAATTAGCAACAAAGGCATCTATGTTACTAAAAATGCATGAACTCATTGATGGAATAATTTGGGGAGGCCCAGCCTGATCAAGGATCAATCGGTGCTTTATCTTGCTTTATGTCATATTAGAGACTAGAGAATGTTAGAGTAAGGGCATGTGCAACAGTTAATTGCTCATATCTGCTGCTGAACTTCTTGTCATTGGTCATAATCGGTTACTACGTCGCCTTTGTCTATCTCTTCCTGTTTTGCAAACCTAACCCCTTGGCTTTGACTCTGATGAATATTGCAAAGAATGAAGAAATAAGGGTTATACGCGAATAAAAAATTTAATTGCCTAGGCAGGAGAGAAACCTACAGTGGGACTGTTGATATGCACATTGCCTATATGTCACTTATTGTTGTCACAGAATTTTGTTGTAATTCACTACACAGGGAGATCATAACAACAACTAAGTACTTAATGCATGAGTTGATGTTGTTTTTCCCCTTACATTGTTTGGTGGGATAGAGGTTGTAGAGCATGTATTTATGTCGAACCTTTTTGGTTCTACTTATCCCAGGTTGGATCTCGGAGATGGAATGGATGTTGAACTTATAGAATGTCCAAGATCAAAGCTTCGGCAACAGTGCATCACATATCTTGGACCTGTATGTGCTCTAATGAATCTGTTTTGGCCAGATCTACATATTGAAATTGAGTCTCTGGCCGTATTGAAACCTATGTAATGCTGTATTGAACTGTTGTTTCCAAGTCAATCCTAAATTCCTACTGTATGTGACTTTCCTGTGGTTGATTTTTCTTTAAAACCAGCAAGAGAGAGAAAATTACCAACATATTGTTGTGGAGGGGAAAATAGTGCACAAGCAAAGTGGAAATTTTCTTGATACAACCAAAGGACAGCCAGGTGCAAAATGGATATTTGTGATGAGCACCTCCAAGAAACTTTATGCTGGTCTGGTGAGAGTGATATTGAGAACTAGTATAATTTTGTCAGCCTGTCTGTTAATATTACCTGAGCTTTAGTGTAATTTGGAGCCTGATATGTTATTTACTTTCAGAAAAAGAAAGGAATCTTTCACCATTCCAGCTTCCTTGCTGGTGGTGCTACATTGGCTGCTGGAAGGCTTGCAGCAGAGGATGGAACACTGAAGGTAATGAAACAGTGCACAATTCATCAACTTGAAGACATTTAAAAATGGGAATTGACATTTTCAAATCTAATTTCTCACATATAATCGGCCAATGCTTGTTCAATTTAAAACTTCCGGTCTTGATGGAAGCAAAATCTTCATTGCCTCAATGTCATAGCTGTAATCAGTAATGATCAAATGGACTTCAGATGCGCATAGCCTTTTTACTGCACTTGTTAAGTTCATATCTACTCATGCATCTATCTATGTGCCATTCTTGGTGCTAGTGTTTTGTGAAGTTGTGTGGATTTGGAGTTGGGAATGATAACAACTAACAAGTTATCCTGAAGAAGAGGAAGGCTACACTACATGGGAATTTTTCTGGACATTAACGGAAACGATATTATTGTGTTGTGTTCTGCAAAGCTTTTGAGGAGAAGTTGGACTATCTGGAAAGCTAGAATCGTAGATTTTTTGTTATCAGGTCCCACTCTCGAATCTTGGAAATGCTATTTGTTGTGCTGATTTTCAAAGAAACATGTGTAGACCTGCTTAACTGGTATAGTTTACAGAGGGATGAATCCGGTTCCCCTTAAGGTTTCGATACCTCTTTTTTCATCAACATGACTTTACTCTATTTGTGCAATTCTTGTGCATTCAGGCTGATACATGCTATACAAGGAAATGCAGGATCAACCTGATTGTGATATTATATCATCTGAATTCTGACCACTTGTTACTTTTCAGTCTATATCACCATACAGTGGACATTACCGGCCGACTGATGACAGCCTCAACAGTTTTCTATTATTTCTCAAGCAAAATGGAGTCGACCTCGACAGGGTTGCAGTATGTGATGTTCTTTTCTCCTATGTTGTTTTGTTATAGCTAGTCAATTGATTATCGTGTTAAACTGTCGTCAAGGGAGGTGGTTATGTGGAGCTACACAGGCTGTTAGGAAATCAGGACTTCCTCTGAATCCTCAGAAGGAAAGCTGGTTGTTTCGCTGATGGAAGCTGGTTAAAGTACCAGTTTCCGTGTCCGTGTAGCTTCCTTAACCTTCTCTAGTATGTAGAGCTTCTGGATATAGTAACTCCTCGTTGTTTCTTCTATCAGATACTCAAGGCGAATGATGATTATGATAATTACGAAGAGAGCAAACCGAAGAAAGAAGAGATTACATCTGAATTTTCAACATATTCAGAATCTCCTCAACCTGTTAATTCCATAGAAGAGGAATCTTTGGAACCGCCTGTGGCTTCCCAAACTGAAACAAAAAACAACTACAAAAGGACCCTATCCGGTGGACTTCGGAGCGCGAGAGCTGAGGTGCCTGAAAAAGCAATATTGCAAAGAATAAACTCAAAAAAAGCAGCCAGTTCATATCAGTTAGGCCATCAACTATCGCGGAAATGGTCAACCGGTGCTGGTCCCAGAATCGGTTGCGTCGCTGATTATCCGGTTGAACTGAGGTTACAGGCCCTTGAGTTAGTTAACCTCTCTCCAAGAACTCCTCCAACACACCGGTGGATGGCTGGTCTTGCATCACCCACAAGCATTCCTGAATCGATCTCTGCAGTCTGAATCTGCATAGTTTTTCTTTTCATCTATTACAATTTCTCATGCTTTCTGCTTGTAGTGGATGCAAGTTCCTTAACTCTATATCACTTGAGTTCTTTTAAGCTATTAATCTCATCCTTATTTCTTCATCTCAGTCTTGGTGTAAGTGTGCGTTGTTGATTCTATTTTCTTTGAGAGCAAATTGATCGCGTGTTGAGATCAAATTTAGTGCAGTTTTATGGATTTCGCCAAGATGGTTTTTGGTGGGTAAAATGATATTCACACTCCCCTTTTAACAATTCACACTCCCTCATTTGTTTTTATCCACGTGAATTCATGATATTGTCCTTGAATGCGGGAAAAAAGTGTATTGAATAAAGGGCAAGATAGTAAATTCAATTCAATGAAGGCAAAAAAAAAGTGAATTGTAAAAAAGGAAGTGTGAAAATCAATTCCCAAATTTTATAGGAGTAGTAAGGATTTCTGTTATTATCTCTGGCTTAACAGGGTCAGCCCAAATTTCGAACCACAGAAAAGGAGAAGAAAGCCCAGACTTCCGTTGAGGGGCAAATCTCCGTTAGTTAGGCCCAAGGCCCTACGGCTACAGTTCAATAACTTTCATTAACGCGGGCTTGAGATGTTATGTTAGAATCGACTTTGGAGAAAGGACTACAATTTATAAGACGTTTCCACTAAGACTCTTGATGAAAAAACATGGGGAAATGACGGCCAAGGACGTGTTTTTGATAATTAATTTGCCAAGAACATTTTCAGCATTAATGTTCTTAGTTTGTCCTTGGCGGGTATTAATTATCAAAATACGTCATGGACCTTCATTTTCCCTAGTAATAGGCTGTTTATCATCTTGTTCATACTAATCAACAAGTTTTGGTATTTTAGTTTATTATTCACACTAACTAACAACTTGTTAACAACAATTTCTTTCTTAACAACTTTTTCACTCGTATACTCATCTACAACTTATTCATTAATGGAAACAACTAGACATTTCTTAACAACTTATTCAATACCGAAAATAATTAACAACTTGATCATAACAAATTCTTTCTCAAAACTTATTCACTACCGAAACACCTCATGTATTTTAGACAGGGAGTGTCTGCACATTTCACAAACCATAGGGTGTTATGTGCACATTTTTGAACAATAAAGGTTATATCCGCACGTCCCAAAACACAGGGAGTCAAAATGGACTTTGTCCAATGAACATTCCTCTCAACCACTCCCTCTCACATGTGTGTGGGGCCTATAGATTTAATTAGTTGTGAGCCCCACACACATATGAGAGAGAGTGGTTGGAAGAGTGATTGAAAGGAGTGTCCCTAGCATTGTCCATTATTTTTAATGAGAAATATTTCAGTGCCGAGTGGGAATAACTCATGTGGTGCGCGTTCGGAACTCCTGAGCCGTCCAATGCATTTTGGACGGTTCTGATTGAAACATTTTCTCTCTTCTCACCCATCCTCTTTCTCTCTCATTTTTCTCTCTCCAAATTTGAGTCATCCAAAATTGAAATGGATGGCCTGGATGCACCGAGCGGGCACCGCGTGGTACCTGCTCTGCACTGAAAAATTTCTGGGTGGCAGCTTGCCCTAGGGCCAGCCCTGGAGATACTTATACACTGACCTTACTCCAGTCTATTCCATCTGTGTCTAATAAACTGATTGAACAATTGAGTTCCTGAATTTGATTGAGGGTTGTTAGGAATTGAACTCCTTGTTCAACTCACAACGCCCTACGGATCTTGGAAACTAGGATAACAGATATCGCAAGCAGACAGAAATAATAGTGCGTAACGGAAAAAGAAAGAACACAAGATATACGTGGAAAACCTCAACGTGAGGAAAAACCACGGGAGCCACACCAGTCCACTATGAAATCGAATCAAGAGTATAAGTCTTCTCGCAATCTCTCTGAGACTTGCGTTTTCTCTCGCCTCTCTTTGTTTTTCTCTAAAAACAAGTTAACCTAATTACATACAAACTGCAGTGTAAAATTGGTCAAATCCCATGTGAAAATTACACAACAAGTCCTTCAAATATCTTTTTCGCTACAGTTCGGAATGCTCCTAAAGTCGCACCCCGAATTGCGGCACTTTGTGCCGTGGGGGCTCCCCCCCCACACCCCCGGACTAAATCACTGCTGAAGGTTGTCTGCTCTGCACCCTTAACAGGTCCTAGTTTGATGATCTAAAATACCTAATTTTATAGAATTCTTACTTAGTTTATTTATTATATACTACATAAAAAAAGAGAGAAAAATCAGGTTGAATTGCGTTTGATCATCTATCTTTTTAAGAGTTGATAAGGTGATTGGTGGTATTTGATTAGATTATTATTTTTTGTTTATAAATATCTATAAATGTCGAGACGTAAAAGAAGAAAAATATAACCTTATCTCTATTGGAGTAATAGAAAAGAGAAGAAAGAATTTATGACTTCCAACACCACTAAAGATAGAGCTAAAGGGAGACTAACAGTTAGATTTTAAAAAACTCCAGAGTCAAAAGACCCATATAATTCATAAAAATGTGGGGGTTTCTACAGCCATTACTAGACGGAGTGCCATGCATGTACTAGTCTGCATGCAAAATGGCTCGATTGATCATCATCCACGGTTTTTGTTGAGATGTGAAGACGATTCTGAGGTTGCAGTCAAAATCGCTGGGGCAGAATTGAGTTGCAGCAATTTTTGCCCGGGCAGAATGAAGCATAATTCAGTCGCAATGAAAATTGCCCGGGCTGCCCGGACCAATTTGGAGCGGTTTTCAGTTGTAGTAATTTCTGCCCGGGCGGCCTGGGCCAAAATGAGCAGGCAGTGCTCACAGTAATTTTTGCATGGGTGGTTCTGAATTCTACCCGGGCGATCGGTGGCAGGCAAAAACGTGAGTTTTAGCGTTTTTAGGATTTTCTGTGTATTGGCTTGCTTGTAACAATAAAAGCAAAGCTAAGGTAGCCTCCTATTGTAACTCTTATACACATACTTCCATCATAGCAAAACACCCAAGCACCCCGTGGAATACGATTAAGCAATCAGCTTAAGTCGGAACCACGTAAATTTCTGTGTCTTGTTCTTTTCTTAGTTTAGATTATTTTCCGTTCTTGATTTGTTCTTCGATTGTGTGTGTTTGCTTGTAGGTTTGGACGTTCGAATCCCCAACAGTTTTCATGGTCGTCTTGACTTCCATGTGTCCAACAGCCACCCCCAACCCCCCGGGAGTTCTAGTCTCATTGGATGGTGCACTTCTAAACAGATAAGAGAGAAATTATTTTAATCATGTTCATGTAGCAATGCTCCAAGAGGCCTCTGCGCGCACCACATTTTTCACAGGTCCCACCAACCCAAACCCAAACCAAACCTGAAGTACTCTCACGGCATTCGGCCCATGAAGTAGTAGTATAGAAAAAGTAATACTGTAGTGGCAATCGTCATGCTTCTCTGCCTCTACGGCCTCTGAATCACTGGACCGCTAGTTTGTCTCTCAGATTTCCCACCTTTTTGCCTTTTCAATGGATTGAATTGAAGAATATAGCCCACCATTTGCCGCGGCGGCCTCACCCTTTGCTAGGTTTTGTCACTTGAACACCCAACAAATATTTCTTTTCGTAAATAATATTTTTAGTTTAGTACGTTCTTCTTGAACATTCTATCCAAAATATTTAAACATCCAACGCAAAAATCAAGAAATCAATCGAATGTATATAACCCAAGTAATGGATAAAAAAAATTTGTATAGGAGTATATAATTGCGGTTTCTAGAGGCTGTAAAGATTTTTGAATATCTTTATCAAAATTTCTAAAAGCCGCCATTGAGAATATAGTTGTATAATTGTATGTACTCCTTTGTGTTCCAATTTTAGAAATCTAACTTTTTAGGAAACATAACAAGAGATCCGTCCGTGTGCTTACATAATAATGAGTGGAGTGAGAGCACGCGTTCGAGTGGCACACGTGCCTCACAGAGGTCCGTCTCTGTGCTTACATAATTCAACGTTCAAGAAAAAAACTACTGAATGACATTGAACCCGAAAGATAAATAGTAGTTTCAAGTTATCATGTCGGGTTTGAGTTAACGTGCAACACAGATAGGTAAACAAGTTAGTCGTGCCATTTTTCAGGTTATGCGGTTGAACCTGAACCCGATCTATTCAGCAATCATGTTATGTACGTGTTTTCCGTTAGAAATAATCAACTCTAATCAGCTGACTTCGGGTCGAGTTTGAATTACGTTATTGTGTCTGCCATAAATTCCCACTCCTAGACTTACGATCGAGAACCGATGGTCTATTTCCCGTAAAATCAATTTAGGGCGCGTGCACGCACGAGGCTGCCTAGGTGGAAGAAAATGGAGAGACGTGTTGACGCATGGGCTCAAGCGTCCTTGGGAACATGTCCCGCCGTGATCTGGCATGACACGTGGCACTCCCCTGCATCCTCCCTCTTTTCACCGATGTCTCTACGTATGAATTTGATACATTTGAATCACCACCAGAGCGGTGTAAGTAATAATGGTGTCCAGTATGGCGTCGGTCTCGGAGGGAGTGTATTGCGGCTCGAGCTGGGAATGCGGTGGTGGTGACTCGGTGGTCGGGAGTGAGTTGGAAGCGGCCGAGGCTCTGGCTGGCCTGGCCCGTTCCGGGTTGCCGACTCACCGAGTCAAGACGGAGTCGCCGCCTCCACACTCGGGAGGAACTAACCCTCAAGAAGACGCAGCACTACTTCGTCCTCCGTGTCCCTCCGAGGTTCGTTGCTACGATTCCTTTTCTCTATTTAACCCCCTTTGAGCTAAATTTTTTACCACGTTTTGGTTCGGTCTTTTGGTTGTTTTCTCAATATTTTTAATAGATTTGAGTCAAATTGTTACATCAAATCGTAAGAATTAAGAGAATACAACAACAAAAAGACCACGACAAAAAGGTTGGCAAAAAGTTAGTCCAAAGGTGTCTAAGTAACTGTTGATACATTTTTTAGTAGGACGTATAGTGTATTTTCACTGTGTGTATGCAGATGTTTTTGAACTGCGGAAAAGAAAGATGTGTTTATTGATTTTCGTCTGTCTCTGCGTTTGGTTATGCAATGATAAGTGATTGAATTGGGGAGGTCGGTTGTTGGTGGCCTTAAATCTAGGTGAACTTTTCTAGTATGAAATTTTTGAAGCTATTTTCTATGGATAAATAAATACTGTAGTAGTTATCTTGACTGTCTGGATAAATAAAGTGTTTGAGTTAAATCTTGAGCGAGAAAGGATGACTCACAGAGTCGGAGGACAACCGTGAGATTGATTTAGTAAGCATTGGGGGAAAACAATATTTATTGGTGGTTTATTGTCAATAATACATTAATTGTCGTCAAACTGCAAAAAGAATGACTTCCATTAGAGTGGCGGCTAGATGCCGTCCCACTTTTTGAAAAAAGAAGGTAAATTTTAAAATAAAAAATCATGTGTTTACGCAAATAATTTTTTTACTAATATGAATCTTGTTTGATAGATCTCATTGAGATCTTTAACACGATGCAAAAAAAATCATAAAATTATTTTTCATTTTCATTATATTTGAGTTTGAAATTTGGAAAAAAGGAACTTTGGAAAAAAGAAGGGAAAGTGGAACGGGTTAGTAACTCTATTAACCAGAAATATGTACACAAAATTTCATACTATATTAGTTTGAATAGTCAGTTGAAAAAATATGAAAACAAATAGGATTTTACAGTTGTCGTTGATGAGTCGTATTTTGAGACAAACAAGATTAAACCAGCACATATATTGGCTCCAGGCTCTAGTAGTAGAGTATTTAAAGATAAATTACCTTAACTCTGGTAGCTCTATTAACCAACAATATGTACACAAAATTTAATATATTAGTATGGGTTGAGGCATCCACTCAAACCAATTGGCAATGAATGGAAAGGCCGCCCAAACTCATATACTAGTTTAGGAGGTTATAATAAACCAATGCGGGACAAGCTCAAACACTTCCTTGCATGTACGACTCCTGATTCGCACAGGTAGAGTTGAACAATGGATCCATAACTTAAGGATTACAACGAATAATGAAGGTGCATTGAAGGCACAAACAGTGGGGCAATTATTCAAGAGAGTCTTGTCCAAAAGCCTCTAAAAGCCTAGCTCTAAGACCATGTTAAAACATCCAACTCAAAATCAATTGGCAATGAGTGGAGTGGTTGCCTAAGTTCATATACTAATGAACCTATGAGGGACAAGCTCTAACAGCATGAATAGGGGGAGTTAAATCCTTTTACTCTAGATTATGAACACCCGATCGGAATACGAGAATTTCCACCTTGCTTGAGATCTAGTGGTGCTATCTGAAGACTCAAATGAATAGCCATCGCTGGTCAAAAAATATGGAAACATACAGGGTTTTCAATTATCCTTGACGAGTCATATTTTGAGTCAATCAAGATTAAACTGGTGTATTAATTTGCTAATACCCTTTCTAGGGTAAGTGTGGTGATTAGGCTGGCATGAAACTTTTTGGAGACATGCTCTTCTTCTTCTTCGTAATTACTGAGATGATATGACATGTTTTTTACACAACGTCATAGATCCCAAGGAAGATTATCGAATTCAACCGAGTTTTGCTTAGAAGAATCTAAACTCTGAAGTGTTTCTATCAACAAAAATTTCCGTATTACATCTTATGACATAGTTCAATTTCTTTTAAAAAGCTTGTACATGATTTCATACACTAACAAGCAAAAAAATTTAAAACTAGTTAATGTTATGAAAACTAAGTTTAGTACATATAGACCAGAGGCAGAGGCAGTAGACATGGACTTGACAAAGTTAAGATAGAGCATAGAGTATGGTACTGATCCTAGACATGGAGTCGACTTTCGTTGAGGTAGAACGTAGAGCGTGATACTGATCCTATATGTCCTTTTTTTTATCTTTCTTTTTGCCGTCGTGAGTATCGGCCTGGCTTGGACTTATGTGTTCTGTGATCAACTATGTGCTACCTAGGCCGATGGGTGTTCATGATATATTGGGCTGAGTGTTCAAATAATGCCTGAAACAAAATCAAAACTAGTAAAATCTGCAAAATAAATTTTGGGTGTAAAGTTGCACATCCATCATCGGGTGTGCAGCCGCCACTACATCCATATCAATGCTTCTCATGCTTTGTATGCTTTCAAGCATGATTGGGGAGAAACACCATCAATTTTCTTTTCGGTATAGGAGAAGAAATAGCTTCATCAAAGAAGGCATAAGTGCGATGAAGCATAAGTGCTACATATATAAGAGCAGGAAAACTCACTAAAACAAAACAAGCAAGTTAAAAGCTAATGTTGCTTAAAAACCAAAAATGGACTATTCCAGTCCTTACAAATGGAAGAATTGGGTAAGAAGGCTGTAGTTATTGAAACTGAAAGGATTTAACCTGAACACTGTGTTGATTTTTATTCGGCTGTAGTTATTGAGCTGAGGTTTTATGAGGAGCTCTGAAAGTGCTATGGTTCCTCTCTTTCCGCAAAGTAAGGAAGTTAATTGCAATATGATTTGCTGGTCTTGAATTTTTCCTTTTTGATTTGTGTATCAGGATCAAGCAGGAGTTGTTAAGCAGCAAGGTGCAGTTATATCCACCCTAAAGATGGAGGGGATGGACGTTGAGCAGGATGCTGAATTTCATAAACCAAGTCATTTCAGCAACTCAAGTTATGTATCTTGTAGTGGTAGCAAGTCAAGACCACAGTTAACTGAGGTACATAAGTTTCAATTTCCTTGTATTCAATTTTGTGTTATACCCCCTATAAGTAGTATATGTTATTCTTTTCAGGCTGAGAAGGAAGCGCGAAGATTACGCAGGGTTTTAGCCAATAGAGAGTCTGCTAGGCAGACAATTCGCCGTAGGCAGGTGAGTTTTGTTTAGGCAACCCAATGCTTATGTGGTTCCTTAAACATCAGCCAGAAATTATTGGCTTAGACTTGTTAGGCTTTCCATTTGCTCTGGTTGATGGATGTGTGTTTTTCCTCTCGTTTTCTTTGTTCTCTCATTACATGTAATCTGGGTTGCATGTTTTTCTTTTTACCTTCTTTATTTATCACTAAACTTTTCTTGTACCCATGTTTCAGTTTCAATTCAATTTTAATGATCTCAGTCTGTCTCTTGAGTCGACTACCAGCCCCTCCTTTGTCGAGCTCCATCACTCTTATATTGTATACCCCCTTTGCACATATTTGTCACCATCATTTAGATAGTCTTTTCAAAATTAGCTCCCTGCATGTGTGCATGATTTGTAGGTTGTTGGAGTTTGTCCACATTGGTTAATTATCTCCTAGGCAGTCTCTCAACTCGTTGCCAATTGATTTTGGGTTGAATGCTTTAACATGGTATGAGAGCTAGGGTTTTTGGAGAATTTGTTCCCCCATTGTTTGTGCCAAAAGTGCACTGTTGTTTGTGATCCAAGTGTCATGGATCTTTTGTTTACCTTTTTACTTGCGAGTCGAGGGTCGCACGTGTGGGGGATTGTTGGAGTTTGTTCCACATCGGGTAATTATCTCCTCCAAACTAGTATATGAGCTTGGTGGCCTCTCCACTTATTGCCAATTGATTTTGGGTTGGGTGCTTTTAAATAGGTTATCACTTTCTCTTCATTGTTTCATTTTATTAGTTGGAGCAATGAAGCAACGACACCCTAGCAATCGCCGTATCCATGTCGGACACTCCTGGAACGCATGGAGACGCCACGTGAGTTGTCTATTAAATTTAAATATATTTTTTTGGTGGGACATGCCAGGCATGCAAATGGGGTACAACTGATATTCATAAATTTTAAAAGCTTTTCCGGGGAAACACATGCCATGTTCATTTTGGGACTTTAGACTCAAACTTTTCTTTTTGCGCACGGTCTCCAATAAATTTTTACTCTCATTACTCTATGTATGTCTCTCCACTCATTACCCCAAAAAACTACCTTAAAACCCAAAATGAACATGGTCATATATAATACTATAAAAAGTATTGGGAGTGTGATGTAAAATATATGTATGTGTATAGGCATACACCATTGGTCGCTCATGCATTTAATAGGAGTCCTAACCTAAATATGCTCTTAATAGGAGTCCTGACCTAAATATTTTGCGGTTACAATGTAGGTTTGCATAGCGATAAAAAAATGTTTATTTAAAGAAATTGTCATTTGTATCTATGTTTCCATCTTTTGTGAATTGCTGTCATCTATCCGTATCTGTGCTCATCAACGTGCTAGTGTCCCTATCCAATCTCAGAGGCCTCTAAATGGACTCTTTCATTTGATTGCAGATATATAAAGTTGAGAGGAAAGAATGATAGCATAATCATTGGCTCATAGTATAACGACCCGCGCCAGCTGACTTGGTAACCCTTAGCCAAAGCACGTGGCTCAAAAGGTTAACCTCATGTTATACAATAGCTGGTCGGAATCACTTAAATATCATTCAACATTTCCCAAATTTCCCGATGTGGGACTTTTGGTTTTGGGGTCTCACAATCTCCCCATCTTGATACCAACTATTGTAGGGAGGTATTCCTGAACAAGTTCAAATAGCAGCCCAAACAGATGATACTTGGGACCACGGAATAAATGAGATAAGATGAGTCGTCATGGGAGGTGGTGATCAGTAATAAGGACCGATGACATAAAAAGTCATTGGTCCAAGCAATCAAGGAAAACCGATGACATGGGAAGTCATTGGTACAAGTAGTCGATAAGGACCAAAGACATGAGAAGTCATTGGTCCAGGCAATCTGTTCGGCAATAAGATGGTCGAACAAAAGCAAGAACTTTGATAAATGCTGCCTTAATTGCGGTAAGAACACTCTAGAACGATCTAGGACAATGGTGTTCCCTAGGGAATTAGATCCCAAAATTATAGGATCTAGGTAAGATACCCAACTGGAATGAGATGTTCGGCCAGCCATGGAAAGGAGTCCTGAAAGGACTAAGGAAATAAATTGATAAGGGGATGAGAATTGAGAATATCCTGGGTTTCTTATACGTGATAGGAAACCTAGGGCAACTCGGATACTTGGGCAGCAAGTAAACGCATATCTATAAATACAAGGTAAACCTAAAGGTGAAAGGTACGCAATTCATTGCATTCATTCTACTTTTCCTACTGATAATTACGGTTTTTACTAGTACGTGATACTAACTTAGGCATCGGAGGGCCTTTGCCACGAGAGGCAAAGGTGCGTTCACCTCTTGTCTGTTTTGCAGATTAGGGTTCCGACGATGAATTAGGGTTCTGGTCAAGATGGCACGAGTAGCCGTTACATTCAACGTGCTGTAGGAGCACCAATCGATTTTGTCCACTTACAATTGGCGCCGTCTGTGGGAAACGAAAGAGTTCTCTTTGAAAAACGACCATGGTGGGAGAAGATCCAAAGACACTGCTTGATCCAAAAAACCTGCCATGTGGGGGAGGAGATAAGTCCCCACTAGGCGCTTCGAGAAAGCCCGAAGGCGGACATCGGAAGAAGATGACAAGCAAGGGCAACCCCCTGACCGTCCTTGATGGTTCCAGGAACAGAGAAGGAAGGACAGCCACAGGGTCCACATGAAGGAGTAAATCCCACCGTGAAGGGGACTTAGTCGCACACTCAAAAAGTGTACATAACAATGAAGACATCCTCTATAAAAAGAGGCAGGAAATAAAGGAATTTGCTCGTTTGATTAAAAAACGAGAGCATGAGATTCGGGAATTAGAACGGATCCGAGAGCACCCTGAGGACTTTGGACTTTTATGAAGAAATTCCAGAGGAGATAGGCGGGCCATGGTGGAGTACAAGAAGGCTCCTTCACGAAGAAGTAGGAGGAGGAGCAGGAGTCGAACACCAAAGCGACTAAGGGCTTCTTCAAGAAAAAGAAGGAGCAGAAGCCGAAGTCCCACCCCCGAGGAGGAAGTGACTAGGAAGCATCATAGGGACAACTACGAGAGACCTGATTCCGATTGGGAGATAATGAAGTTCACAGAACAAAAGGGCGAGAGGACGGAACCATGTTTGCACGAGAAACAGGACGAAAAGCCCTCAGCAATATAGTAGCCTCCCCCTTTGCAAGAAAGCTACAGGAAGCCAGGCTGCCAAGCAGGGTGAAGCACGACACGTTCATCCTTTACAAGACAAATACGAACCCCATGGCTCATGTGCAACACTATCAACAAGCAATGTTCATGCAAGATGGGGACGATGCCATTATGTGCAAGATGTTCCCATCTAGTTTAGGGAAGGTAGCATTGTCGTGGTTCCATAAGCTTGCTCCGCACTCCATACGAGAATAGAGGCAGTTGGCCGAAGAATTCATTGCTCGGTTTCTGACGAGCAAAAGAGCACCAAAGACCTTTGAGAGCCTCTTTGTAATGAAGCAAGGAGAGAATGAACCAATCAGGGACTACGTAAAGAAGTACTGGGAAACTTTCAACGAAATTGAAAGTTGCAGCAAGGAGTATGCAATAACCATGTTCAAAACAGGACTGCCTGTTCTGGGGGAGCTGCGCCGGTCATTGAATATGAGTCTAGTAGGTATGCTGGAAAAATTAATGGAGCGGATTGAGCAACATGCCAGAATGGAGGATGACATACTCCGGGAGGATGGCAAGGTTGTTGCCGAGCAAGCCAAGGAGCCCGCAAAGAAAACAGACAAGCTAGAGCCCAAAACTTATAGGGAAAGAAAGGATTATGGATAGGCTAAGAAGGAGTCATACAAGGAGAGGCAAGCTCCGGACCCTAAGTCTTTCTTTTTAGTAACCACGGTCTGGAAATAGCCAATTAACAGGATTTTTTTATCAAATAAAGAATCGCCCCTACTTCAAGTGGCTCCCGAGATTGGAGGGAGACAAGGATGCAAAGCAAGTTACGAGTCAACATTACAGCTACCATAAAGATTGGGGTCATATGATCGAAGATTGTGAGATGTTCAAGAGGCACTTTGATGATCTGGTGGCTCAAGGATACCTCAAGGAGTTTATCCAGGAGGGATCCAAAGAGAATGGGAAAGTAATGGAGTTGGATTACGAACAAAATCTGAGGGCGTGATCCATATGATACATGGATTGACCACACCTTATACGAGAACTGAGGTGAGGTTGCTCCAAAGGCAAGTCAAGCATGACCAATATGTCATGCACTTAGGAAGGAAAAGAGGGCGTGAAAGTGAATAATGCGACGAGGGCATAATCTTCACGGATGAAGACCTAGGAAGAGTCTAGGTGCCACACAATGATGCTTTGGTTATAACCCTACGAATTGGGGAGTATGACATTGAGAGGATCCTGGTGGACTCAGAAAGTTACATAGAGGTGTTGTACTATGATGCGTTCAAAAGTTAGGACTAACCCAGGCAGATCTGGTACAGACAATAACTCCTTTGGTCGGGTTCAGTGCACGAGCAGTATGGCCCTTGGGGCAGATGACGCTCCTTGTTCGGGCAGGAACAGTGGTGCTACGAACCGACTTTTTGGTAGTGGATGTACTGTCCTTTTACAATGCAATTATAGGGAGGATGTGATTGCATAAGATGAGGGCCTTATCCTCAACCTACCACCAGATGGTTAAGTTCCTGGGATCGAATGAAATTGAAAAAGATCAAAGGCAACCAAAAGGTGGCGCAGTAATGCTTGATTTCCATAATCAAGAAAGCAAAAAATGCTAAATTGGTCGAAGCTGTGGAGATCCTGGATCAGCCGACCATTGAGAATGTTGTAGAGAACCCCGCCGAGAAGGTAGTCGCAGGTTTGAAAAAGATACAGATCAATGAGACTGATCCAGAGAGTATTTCTTATTTGGGGAAAACTTGAGCAAAAAAGAGGAAGGATAGTTGGTAGGGTTCCTAAAGGAGCACATTGAAATGTTTGCTTGGGTCCTCAAAGAGATGCATGGGGTGGACACAAACGTGATTTGTCACCATTTGAATGTGGATCCATAGCATAAACCGGTAATGCAGAAAAAGAGAAGATCGGCCGTACAACATGTAGATGCAGTAATTGAGGAGGTTGACCGTTTGCTAGAAGCCAAAGCCATACGAGAAGTTTACTACCTAGAGTGGTTGTCTAACGACTCTAACATTGTGGTGGTAAAAAAGAAGAATGAGAAATGGCGAGTCTGCGTGGATTTCACAGACTTAAACAAGGCATGCCCAAAAGACAGTTTCCCCCTCCCAAGAATAGATCAATTAGTTATGCGACTGCTGGGTACGGACGAATGAGTTACCTCGATGCATATCGAGGGTATCATCAAATTGCCATGTTTAGGCCCGATCAAGAGAAGACTTCTTTTATTACACCAAGAGGGCTGTATTGCTACAGCGTTATGCCCTTTGGTTTGAGGAACGCTGGAGCAATATACCAAAGGTTGGCAACGATTATGTTAAAGAAGTTGCTCGGTAAAACCATGGAGGTGTACATAGATGATATGGTGCTTAAAAGCACAGAAAAGCAGAACCACATAGCTGATCTAAAGGAGGCGTTTGAGATTCTGAGGAAGTATAAACTGAAACTCAACGCCTTAAAGTGTGCGTTTGGAGTTAGTTCGGGGAAGTTCTTGGGTCACCTTATGACCATAAGGGGGATAGAGGTGAATCCCGATCAGATAATGGCTTTGCAAAGGCTGCAAAGCCCCAGGACCACGAAGGAGGTCCAAAGGCTAACTGGAATGGTCACGGCCCTCAACAGATTTATTAGCCGGTTAAGTAACAAGTGTAGGCCTTTTTTTCAGTTGCTAAAGAAGAGGGAAGGATACGAATGGGGAGCAGAATGCGAACAGACATTCTAAGACATGAAGAAGTACTTGGCAACAGCCCCACTCTTGTCCACTCCTGATCCAAGTGAGTCTTTAATTTTGTATTTAACAGTTTTTGAGCATGCTATAAGTGCAGTATTATTGAGGAACAAGGGGTCCAAGCAAATACTTGTGTATTACGTGAGCAAGACATTGCTGGACGCAGAGACGAGATGCCCATCGAGAAATTGGTCTTGGCATTAAGGACAGCGGCAAAGAAGTTGCCACATTATTTCCAGAGCCACAAGATTGTGGTTTACACTGAATTTCCATTGAAGTCATTGCTACGAAAGGCAGATTTCTCGGGATGAATCTAGACTTGGTCGGTGGAGCTAAGTCAGTACGATATTGACTACCAGCCGCGCACTGCGATCAAAGGACAAGTATTGGCAGACTTTGTAACAGAATTTTCGCCTGCAGTAGCTTCTCAGCCTCCTACGAGAAAGGAGCGGTCACCTGGGCCACCAGCCAAAAAGGGTAAGGCACCAGCCGAGCAAGATCCCCTGGAGTGGAAATTGTTCGTTGACGGTTCAACATGTAATATTGGTTCCGGGATTGGAGTTGTGCTTTTTCCTCCTGAGGGAGTAATGTTAGAGCTATCTGTTTGGCTAGGTTTCAGTTCATCGAACAACGTGGCGGAGTATGAGGCACTCATAGCAGGCCTAAGGAGTGCAAAGACTCTAAAAGTAAGAAAGATAAGGGTATATGTGATTCACAGCTCGTGGTGAACTAGTTGTCCGGAGAATACGAGGCCTGGAATGAAAAGATGGCAGCTTACGTGGAGGCTGCCAAGGACTTACTTGATACTTTCGAGAAGGTTTATATTGAGCAGATAAGTTCTGGGTAGAATTCCCATGCGGACTCATTGGCTTGTTTGGCTCCGGCTGTCCCAACCGAATTCAAACAAAGGGTGGCAGTAGATTATCTTGGTGAGCCTAGTATTGGAAGAAGTGTGGAATTGGTCTTGGACGTGAACCAAGGACCAAGTTGGATGGATCCGATTATAGAGTTCCTATGAGATGGGATACTCCCCACTGACAAAAAGGAGGCTCATAAGATAAAAACAAAGTCTGCACGATTTTGGCTATCCGTTATGAAAAGTTGTACAGAAAGTCCTTCACAGGTCCGTACTTGCTTTGTGTGCACAACAAGATGGTGCAGAAGTTCCTCCACGAGATTCATAGGGAACATGTGAAAGTCATGCTAGGGCAGGTCCATTGCCCACTGAGCAATAACCTAAGGATATTGGTGGCCGCATATGCAAGAGGATGCAAAGGTATATGTGAAAATCTGTGAAAAGTGTCAGAAGTTTTCATCTATGATCAGAACACCAGTCGAAGATCTGGTGCCATTGACAAGCCCTTGGCCGTTTGCACAATGGGGGATGGACATCGTGGGTCCACTCCACAAAGCAACTGAAAATTGAAAATTCCTGTTAGTTGCAACAGATTATTTCACGAAGTGGATTGAGGCAGAGCCTTTGGCCAAAATCATAGAGCCTGTGATAGAAAGGTTCTTCTGGAAGAGTATTATTACTCGGTTTGGGGTCCCTTACTCGTTGATTACGGATAATGGGGCACAATTCCAGAAGAAATTCAAAGTTTTCTGTTCCTAATACGGGATAAGGAACTACTACTCTACCCTAACTTAGCCTCATAGTAATGGGTAGGCAGAGACATCTAACAAAACCATCCTTGATGGGATCAAGAAGAGGTTAGATAAGGCAAAGGGGAAGTGGCCCGATGAGTTGCCGCTGGTCTTATGGGCGCACTGAACAACGCTTAGGAGGTCTACGGGAGAGACCCTTTATTCGTTGGCATATGGGACAGAAGCTGTTATACCACTGGAGGTTGGTTTGCCAACCAACAGGACTGCTTTGGTTGAAAATGGGGGCAATGACAGAGCCTTGGAGATCTAATTGGATCTCGCCGAGGAACGAAGAGAGAGGGCTTTGGTGCATTTGGCCTCTTATTAGGAGCAGCTGATGAAGAGCTACAACAAGCATGTTCACCCACGAGAATTTGGTGTTGGAGACCTTCTGCTACGAAAGGTGCTCGACAATACCAAGGTGGCGAACGAGGGCAAGTTGGGGGCTAATTGGGAAGGCCCATATCAAGTGACTGAGATTGTGGGCATAGGGGCTTATCGATTGGTAGACCTGGACGAGAACTTGGTGCTAAGGCCTTGGAATGTCCACAATTTAAGGAAGTTCTTTGTTTAAAAGATTTCAGTTTGTTTTTCATTCTGTTTTAGGATGCATATTGTGATTGTGTGGGAATATGAAAAATTCCCGTGTTTTTTATATTTTTGTAGTCGCAAGGGGTATGCATAACGCCTCCTTGAGTTTCGGATTATGAATAAAATTCTGCATTTGGAGAACATTCTGTTTTAGCAATTTTTTGTTCTACTTTTTTTTTCCTTCTTCTAATTATCTGAATACAAGCCGAACACGTGTACTTTCTATTCTCCCTTCGTATTGGGGAGTAGGTAATGGGTACGTTTACCCTAGTGCATACGTGAATATGCAAATAATTGACCAAGTATGAAAACACTTGGGTTGCATACGTGAACATGCAGAGTTATCTAAGTATGCAGAAACTTAGGAATCTGTCCAAGTATGAACAAACTTGGAATGCATACGTGAACATGCAAAATTAGCCAAGTATGAAAACACTTGGGCTGCAAAGTATGAGAACATTTAGAGGCATGAGAGCAGACATTTCCTAAGTACGAAACACTTAGGTGCATACGTGAACATGCACAGTTTCTTAATTATGAAACACTTAGGTGCATATGTGAACATGCACAGTTTGCTAAGTATGAAAACACTAAGGTTTCTGTCTAAGTATGAGAAACTTAGAGGCTTATGAGCACATATTTCATAAGTATGAAACACTTAGATGCATACGTGCACATGCACTAATGCCAGAGTATGAACAGTGTGAAAACACTCAGGTTGGAGCAATGAAGCATGCTCAACAATATAAGCAAAGTCCACGAGGGGCCACCAACGAAGTTAAAGGCCATGAAAGGCCAAGCAAGCAGACATCCAGGCCTAGTAAGGCCACACATTCAAAACCGAGGGATAAGCCACGAGGGGCCAAATACCTGTGTTAACGAAATTTGTAAAAGTACTTGGGCCACGCAGAGCTAAGACTACGGCCACGCAGGGCTTGCAAACTGTTTCAGAAAACGAAATTGTTTGAAAGATATTGTTCCATACTTCCTCACCTATAGTCAGGTCCTGGACTGGAGCAGGGGTAACTTGTACAGGTGTGTCTTCCACAATGGTGCTCTCATCATTAGGACCACCACTGGCTTCCTTTTGGCTAAGGTTAGCCACATCATCGCCTTGTTCGGCATCAGTAGCAGGTTGCTCGGAGACGTGGGCATTTAGTTCCCTGTCAAAGACTGTCCTCCTCTTCTTCATCTTCAGCAAATTCTTCATCTGGCATGACGACGGTACTTGGAAGGTCATTCTCAGTTCACAGAGGTGATGTCTCAGCAACTCCAGCCTTGGTCAGAGCTGCAGCTCAGGCAGCCGCCCATATCTCATCCTGAATTGTTGGCATCTAGGCCTTGTAGTTCTCTGTGGCTGCACCAACTCCAGCGTTGTAACCTTGCTGATAAGTCGTCTTGCACTCTTCTTTGCTTGCTTCTAGTTCAGTAAGTGCCTGATTGAGATTGTCCTCGGTACCATCCAGCTTGATTTTCAGGACCTCGGCATCAACACGGCCCTGGTTCCTTTCCCTCTTGAGCCTGGTAATAGAGTGCTGCAACTTTGTGTTCTCGCTGGCAAGTTTGGCACGTTGAGGCTCAGCATGGCCAATGCTTTGTTTGGATTGGAATTTGAAACTTTTTTTGAAAAATAGTAGTGGTAATAAGTGGAGAGAGATAGAGAGAAATGTTGAAAGTAGGGGGAATCTAGGGGAAATTTTTTGAAAAATTCTTTTTCAGTTGCAAAGAGAACAAAGCACAAGTTTTTGGGCCATAACCACCATTTTTTGCATTGCCTGGTACAACACAGGGGATCAGAAATACCAATGCGAATACAACATGAATCAATGACAGAGGCTCAACATGGCCAAGTTTTTGGGCAATAGCCACCATTTTTTGCATTGTCTGGTACAACACAAGGGATCAGAAATACCAATGCGAATACAACATGAATCAATGACGGGAAAAAGGAATATACCTTGGCATTATGAACCATGAATGAACTGAGGAGGTTGTTGGGGGAGCTTTCCACTTCTTTCTGCATGTCCCCAGGCAGCATGAAGGCCTGGGACAGGGCTAAAGCTGTCCCCTCGGATTCCGCGCTGTCTCTGATACTGACAAGCCAGTTTCCATGTGCGGATTGGGGAGTCCAAACAAGGGATGGAGTTGTTGGGTTCTGAGGCGATAGGTTCTCTCTCAGTGTTGACTCTAGGCGTTGGCGTTTGTCGCGGTGACTGGCTTCAATTTCCTCTGGGGAAAAACCTGGCGGAGTGTCAAACTGAGCTACAACACGATGACCATGGGATGAGGCAAAACTTTGAGAGCCTCCATAGCCTTGGGGAATGCATGGCCGCAAACGGCACCGCGGCCCCTACCACGACCAGGAAGGGTCAAGAGATTTCTGAGGTTGATTGGTTGGTCCATGTTTTGATCGTCTGGAGGAGAGGGAGTATAACCACTGGATGATGAGGTGGTTGCTTCTTTGGCCAATTGGATTGGCTCGTCAGGGATTGGGGGAGTGCGTGACCCGTCCAAAGTAGAAGCAATAACGAGTCCTTGATTGTCAGCTGCCCATGTGCGGTGATCAATGAATCCACCATAAGAAGCCCTGTAGCTGAGGAGCACTTGTGCTGCTCTGGCCTGGCTCGGCTCGCAAGATGAGTACCTTGCCCGTTGAAAGTCAATGCACGATTAATGTTTGTCACATGGACTTGCGGAGTGATAATGTCATGGCCCTGATTTACGTTTGTGGTTGCAAAACAAGTTTAAAAGACCAAATTAAATTAAACTAGGGCAATTCGAAATATTGCTCGGCAAGCAGTTCTACGAGAAAGAAAGAACTAATGTGGAATGCCAAATTTGTGCGGCGCATGAAAGCCTATCACTCTGCCATCCTCGTCCCTAGGCTCGAAGTTCCCCATGATGATGAGGAAGATAGGAAGTCATCATCATCCCCTCGAGCGGAGCCAGGAAGTTCAAGCACAAGCTTTTTTCTGGAATCCCTACTCTTCAAATAATACGTAAGGGTGTCTTTCATCCTAGAAATACTGTATAGATGGTGGATGTCATACAGACCTAAGGATGTGCCAAGCATTTGATTTATGGCATTTATGCCCATGACAACACGAAAGAAGTTGGCAGAAACTTGCATTGGGGACAATCGATAGTGGGCTAGGACCTGATGAAGCAGGGGTGCCAAGGGAAACCTAACGCCACCCTCGATGCCAGCGACTACCGAAATATGAAGAGTGTCATTATTTGAACACTCACGAAGAGCGTCCTTAGGGGCTAGAATGGTGGCAACGTTATCAGGAATCTCATAACGGGCCCTAAAGGCCGCCATGGCCTGAGGAGTATTGCAGAACCTCCTAAATCTCCCCATATAAGAACAAAAACAAAACCCTAGAGTATTTTGACGAGAACGATGGATTGAAGGGTAAGATGGGCAGCAATGACTTACGAGATGAATTTTGAGAGAGCCTGGTGCAGAAAATGAAGGCCTCAAAGGTGTAGAATAAAGCTCCAATGGTGGAAACGTCCTTCCTCCTTCTGCAGAGAAAAGCAAAGAGAAGAAGTGGGTAGGTACAAAATGGGGCTGAAATCCCCTAAATACCCTAAATCAAGGGATGGTGTAAGTGAAACATCATCCCAGACGCCGTTTATACGTCTCGTTTCTCGTAAACGTCTATTGGCATTAAATGCAAACGATACGGGGCATGCCACGTGTAAAGGTAAAAGCAGGAAAAGCCTGTCCAGCCCAAGCGATGGGATGTTTGGTTTGGCTTAATGATGGTACAGTAGAGAGGTACAAGGCAAGACTTATTGCCAAGGGTTTTACTCAAACCTATGATATAGATTACGAGGAGACGTTTGCTCCGGTAGCAAAGATGAACTCTATACGAGCTCTACTATCATGTGCTGCAAATTTGAATTTGCCTCTGCAACAGTTTGATGTGAAGAATGCATTCCTTCATGGTGAATTAGAAGAGGAAGTATATATGGATATACCACCAGGTTTTTCTTCCTCTGAGACTGAAGGAAATGTCTGTAGGTTGAAGAAGGCCCTCTATGGGCTGAAGCAGTCACCTAGAGCTTGGTTTGGCAGATTTTCAAAGGCGATGTTGAGGTTTGGATACAAACAGAGCCATGCAGATCATACTATGTTCATCAAAGGAGCTGCTGGTAAGATTGCTGTCCTTATTGTCTATGTTGATGATATAATAATGACAGGCAATGATGTGGACGAGATTCTTAATCTTAAGTCTAACCTGACTCAAGAGTTTGAGATTAAGGATTTGGGACCATTGAGATACTTTCTAGGGATGGAGGTGGCAAGGTCTGATAGAGGTATTTTCATTTCCCAACGGAAGTATATACTTGATCTTTTGGAAGAAACAGGTATGTTGGGTTGTAAACCTGCGAATTCTCCTATTGAGGCAAATCATCATCTTAGTGGAGATGTGGGGGAGCGCAATGATAAGGAGAGGTATCAACGACTTGTGGGTCGACTGATATACTTAGCTCACACTCGACCCGATGTTACTTATGCAGTTGGTGTTGTTAGTTAGTTTATGCATGATCCTCATACTCCACATTTAGATGCAGTTTATCGTATCTTGAGGTCTCTCAAGTCAGCTCCAGGGAAAGGAATTCTGTTCTCTAATTATGGTCACTTGCGGTTAGAGGTTTTCACTGATACTGACTGGGCTGGATTTGTTGAGGATAGACGCTCTAAGGCTACTGTACTTTCCTTGGAGGAAATTTGGTTACTTGGCGAAGTAAGAAGCAATCAGTGGTTGCCAGATCAAGCGCAGAAGCAGAGTATAGAGCTATGGCTCATGGTGTTTGTGAACTCTTGTGGCTCCAAACCTTGTTACGTGATTTAGGAATTTCTGATAGTGGTCCTATGAAACTCTACTGTGACAATAAAGCTGCCATCAACATTGCTCATAATCTTGTCCAACATGACAGAACGAAGCACATAGAGATTGATAGGCATTTTATCAAGGAGAAGCTGAGTGATGGGTTGATATGTATGCCTTTTGTGAGATCGGAGGATCAATTAGCTGACATATTCACAAAAGGGCTTGGTAGTAAGAGTTTCCACTCCGCTGTGTTCAAGTTGGGCTTGATTGACATTTTCGCACCAACTTGAGGGGGAGTTTTAAGTTATGGGTGTCTGTGTAATTAGCGTATAATTGATTGTGTAATTAGATTAGGAGATAAGGGTCTCAGTGTATTTTACTTTCTTAGTCTTGTATAAACTCTAACGTAACGGGGAATGCAACCCTAATTTTTGGATCTCAATCTGTGTGTTCAAGTTTACATGGTATCAGAGCTAGGCTTTCGGAATCTTTTCCCCTTTGTTTGTGCCATAGTTGCACTTTATTTCATTGTGATCCGTGTGTTCCGGATCCTTTGTTTACCTCTCCACGTGCGAGTCAGGGGTCGCACGTGCGGGGGAGTGTTGGGATTTGTCCCACATTGGTTAATTATCTCCTCCAAAACTAGTATATGAGCCTGGGCAGTCTCTCCACTCTTTGCCAATTGGTTTGGAGTTGGATGCTTTAACAAAGTTGCACCAATTTTACGGAACAGAAAGAGGGAGCAATATGATTTTGCTCGGCTATAGGGAGCTTTGCTCGTCATTTTGAGTTAAAATAACAAGTAAAGCTGGGGAGGAATTATAGGGAGGTATTTCCGAACAAGCTAAAATAGTAGCCCAAACAGATGGTATGTGGGACCATAGAATAAATGAGATAAGATGAGTCGCCGTAGAAGGTGGTGATCGGCAATAAGGACCGATGACATGAGAAGTCATTGGTCCAAGCAGTCAAGGAGAACCGATGACATGGGAAGTCATTGGTTCAAGCAGATGATAAGGACCAAAGACATGAGAAGTCATTGGTCCAGGCACTCTGTTCGGCAATAAGATGGCTGAACAAGAGCAAGAATTCTGATAAATACTGCCTTGAGTGATAAGGCGGTAAGAACACTTTAGAAGGATCTAGGACAATGGTGTTCCCTAGGGAATAAGATCCGAAAATTATAGGATCTAGGTAAGATACCCAACGGGAATGAGATGTTCGGCCAGCCATGGAAAGGAGTCCTGAAAGGACTAAGGAAATAAATTGATAAAGGAATGAGAATCCAGAATATCCTGGGTTTCCTATACGTGATAGGAAACCTAGGGCAACTTAGATACTTGGGCAGCAAGTAAACGCATATCTATACATATAAGATAAACCCAAAGGTGAAGTGAAAGGTATGCAATACATTGCATTCATTCTACTTTTCCTACTGATAATTAGGGTTTTCACTAGTACGTGATACTAACTTAGGCATCGGAGGACCTTTACCATGAGAGGCAAAGGTGTGCTCACCCCTTGTCTGTTTTGCAGATTAGGGTTCCGACGACGAATTAGGGTTCCGGTCAAAACGGCATGAGTAGCCGTTACATTCAACGTGTTGTAAAAGCACCAATCAATTTTGTCCACTTACAACTGTAACAATCCACACCATCTGACTTGCTAGCCCTTAGCCTAAACACGTGGCTCAAAAGGCTAATCTCAGGTTATACAGTAGCTAGTTGGAATCACTTATACATCATTCAACATTTCCCAAATTTCCTAACGTGGGACTTTTGGTTTTGGGGTCCCACACATAGGTATGATGGATGAGCCATCCTCCGGGCCACCGTTGGTATACTCGCAAGAATAGGATCTGGGCAAACTCTCCAGAGGTTAGAAAAATTGATTTCATCGACTGTGGTCTGTTTTAGGTAAGGTTCTGAATACCGTACTGGCTAGAGTACCTGTTTTCCTATCGGTACAGTACGTATCGGCACCAGTAAGATACCAAGTACCGTTTCGGATTTATCGCTGTTAGTGTTATTTTCCCACATAAAAGTATTTATCATATACTCCCTCCGTCCTGTAATGGATGTCAATTTTGGGAAAACTCAAAATTTATGTAGACACAATCATTGCACCATTTCCAATAAAACTTTCCAAAAATACCCTTTTAGTTTGAAAACAACTTGACTGATACAAACCCCACACAGAACCCAAGGAGTAAATCCTGGAGTAAGAATCTGGGCGGCAGAGTTGGGTTGCTGCAAATCTGATGCCTCTTTTTTTTTAAAGTAATTTGAATTTGAATAGTTAGAGACAAGGGCAAAATGGGAAGATCAAGTGTAATGGACATCCATTTTGGGACAACAAAAAGCGTCATAAATGACATCCATTACGGGACGGAGGGAGTAATATATACATTTGTTAAAAATAAAAATAAAAAAATACTCTGGTATTTGTCCGATATTGATTGGTATTGTCCGGTACTTGAAGAAAAATAATAAATTTTAAAGTAGTTCGGTATCGTCCGGTATCACCGGTACCGTCCAGTATTGGCCTGTACCAACCGGTATTTGAGGTGGAACGGAATTAGAGGTATAGGCTACTGGATGTGGATAATACCGGTACATACCGGCTGGTATGGTACGGGATCATAACCTTGCTTTTAGGTTTTGTAAAACTCAGGCAAATCAAGGCAAATTGATATAGCTCATAGCTAGTGAATAAGTCTTGATGCTTTATTACATTGCCTTTTATGATGAGGCGAATTTAAAATTGTTCGAATTGTGTAATCGTCAATTATTGACAGTAAAATTGTTCGAATTGTGTAATCGTCAATTATTGACAGTGGTAAATGACCCAAAGCAATTTGATTATAATTCAATTCGTGACGATCATAAGTAGAAAGTTCCTATTCTTCAGTCATTAATTAATTATACATAATCCGAATTAGGTTCTTTTTACAAACTTGATGTTGATAAATCCGCGAGTCTAGAAATTCATTTTGGACAATTGAACCTTCTCGAATTGTTTCTTTTTAAGAACCAAAAAGATTTGTGCCAAAACAACAAATGCTAAGAAGAACAAAAGGCCTTGAAGACATAATGGATCTTATTATTTGAAATAGCATGTGTACCTTTTTTTCTCAATGCTGACTCGAGCTTCTTATAGTCAAGGTAATTGTGCTTTTTGGATGGCGTTGAGTTGGGGTGCCTTTTTACTGGAAAGATCCCTTTCCAATGACCATATAGAAGGATATCCAAAGTCATACAGTGACGGCCAACCCAAGATGATATGGCCCACCTCTATGGGAATGACATGGCACCAAATGTTACCCTTTGTTGAAGAGGAACTAGGCGTCTTCATTGACATCGATATATGATGTATCGACTCAGAGAAACTTTGTACGAAGTGGGATGGTGAATACAAATGAACTTTGTATGACGCAACATTAACATAGCAGCTGTACAGGTGATGAATTTGCAAAATTTGTCTTCGTCTTTGATATAAGAGTGGAAGATCTTGCTCCTTCCCCCCATCATTTATGCAAGTTTGCATAAGCATGCATCTAAGCATGCACAATGTATGCAAGAACTGACGGTGGCATGAGGGAAGGATTGTAAAAGGGTGAGAACGAATATGGGCATCCTCCTTGCACCTTATCTCCGGATCTAGGTCATCATCAAATTTTGGGTTGTAGACTTGTTTAGGTAAGTCAGTGGAGTGAGTTTTAGGAAAGCCTCATCCATGAGAAACTTTAAACATTTACTATTGGGATTTGGTCAGTCTTCGTAGGACAGTCTTCGTAGTTACCCATTTTCCTTTCTCATCCATATGGTTTAGAGGCTAGTTACTGCTTTGCTTGGTCAGGTTGGACGCAGAAGGAAACTTTGTTCGGAAGGGTTTCACAGGCTCCGCAGTGGCTCTTCATTGAACTTGAGGTCTGGTGACCGATTCATAATCGGGACAACTGTATGCTTTGTTAAGGTAGTGATTTTGTGGAAACTAGCTCGTGTTGGAGGGCATCATTACGTCCCCTTCAAAATCTCCTCAAGGTTATGCGCTCATCTTCCTTACATGTTACAGCACCTAAGTACTCTTCACTCTTCAGTGACAGTTTTCACCCCTTGTGTATGCATTGATCTAGAAGAATCACCTTGATAAGATGGGCGGAATATTTCTCTTTTAGAATTTCCTTCATCTCAATGTAGTCGGTGATGGCGGGTTGGTTTTGCCTCACCTGATATTTTCATGTTGCAGAATGAGTTTTAAGTTGTCTGGCACAAATACATTAGGCGTGTCCGAAGCAGATTCCCGGAACAGATAAGAGTCTTAAGTGTCTTTAAATTTACTTAAAGAAATGAACATGGAGAAAATAGGTCACCTCTGAAATCTTGGATTCATAAGATGTCATGGTGAGTACATTGGGAAAGTCTTTGTCGAAAACCTACTTGGGCTTGGACTATTTTTGGAGAAGGAATTACTTGGGCTTGGTTGGATGGTAATTGTATGATTATTCTGTGGGGTAAGATGGTGGGAGGTATGTGAACTCAATTTCATTCAGTCAGTAGGGCATAGATCAGGTAAATTATACTCGGAACTTGTTATTCTGTCGAGGGAGAAGTTAATCGAAACTTTCTTCCTTGTTTGCATGAACCTCCTACTGGTGTGACAAATCCACTATGGAAACTTGATTCTGTGATTCGGAGTAAGATGCTTGTAAGAAGCTTGCACCAATTGTGATAGAACCTCATGCCCAGTTAGGAAGGAACTTTGAGACATTTGAATCTCAAAGTAACCTAAGAAAAGCTACAAAGTAAGAGAGATCTATAGTACCCCAGATCATAGGGAACAATCCCCGCAAACTTTTTATGGTACATGATATTTACGTAGTATTCATAGATATAGTTGCACACTAAAACAAAGTTGCAACTAAAAATCAATATCCAGTTTTTGTGCTTCTGTTAAGTTATACATTGGCACTTAACCTACGAAACATTTTGTTGGTTTTGTACCGCAGACTCTTCAATGTGTTATTGCTTCTCTGTCTCCCTTCCATTTCCATTACATGCAACTATGATTTTCAATGGTTTCGGTATCACAGTCAAACTTTTTTCTGAAAGAATAAGAGACCCACAGCTGTGGATTAGACTTTTCCTTGATCTGTTACATTCCACAATCTACATTTTGCTCTGAGTCTCCGACGTACTTATGTGGATATCTGTTTTCAAGTCCAACAGCAACTTACCTTTGCATTCTTGTATTACTAGTCTCTGAATTGAAATAAGAATATGGTTTTAAGGTACGAACAAAAAAGAAGTGTTCAAGAGTGTTACTGATATGAAACAACTAATTTGCTTGTTCCCTTGAGCATCAAATAATTAGGTAACAAGAATGCTAGAAGTGTATGCAACTTGGAAGTGTGTAATTTGTTAAACTTGAAAGTACTTGCATCCTTTAATTTGGAGAAGTACAGTACATACTCTGATGTTCTTTTTTGTTTGCTAGTTATTCTATCATTTTTGACTTACAAACGGCACAGGCATTCTTTGCTTATGGTTGTTCAGCTTATTGCCTTTTCCTTTGTTGTTAGGCTCTGTTTGAGGAGTTGACCAGAAAAGCTGCTGGTCTAGCAAGTGAGAATGAGAATCTGAAGAGGGTAATGATTTATTTTGGACAGTCCATGTCAATGCTAGTATGGCATTTACTGAGCTGATACTTTTAAATTTATTTCTACTAAGCACATACTTATGTTTATTCAAGGAGAAGGAGGTGGCTTTGGAAGAATATGATTCTTTGAAGAGCACAAATAAACGCTTAAAAGCACAGGTAAGACATGATTAGCATTGAAGAAATGTGTATTGCTTTTCGCTAATTCAAGAACTGTAAAGTTTTCAGATTTTCCACTTCCATTCTCTTGTACTTTGCAGATGGCGGAGACAGTTAAGACAGGAGTAGAGGACACTCGGGTTGATTCAAAGCCAGCCAATGTCGAGATACCTACTTCCTCATATGCCAATTGCCCTTATCTCGTCTTCAGTCAACCCCCATTCTCACCATTTCCCTGGCCTCATATCATTCCATCCTCAAATCCAGTTCAGTTGAACAGTCTCTCTCAAAATGCCATTTTTGTGCCATCAGAAGTCCCCATGCCATCCATAGCCAAACCTGACATATGTCATGAACCAGAAAATCCGATGAAGGTTAATGGTCAAGGAACTCCCTTCTATATTGTGCCATACCCTTGGTTCTTCCCTATTCCTGATCATGGGGATGGACTCAACCTTGGGCCTTCCATTGACCTGAATAATGAACAAACTGGAAATTCCAACGATAACCCGTGTAGTGCTAGTCCATCTTCCAACATTATTGTACATGAAGAGAAGAATCCCGTAAAAGCTAAACCAGAAACTTCTAGTAAAAAGGATGATGGTGCTGCTGAAGCAGCAGAAGCCAGGAGGAAAAGGAAGGAACTCATAAAGCTAAAGCGTTTGCATTGCCGCTAGTACTTTCACACGTTGATGAGCTTTTCAGGCCAGGATTTGGTTGGTGAACTAGGTTCTTCCTGAGGTGTTGCCTGTGATTGGCATTTGCAAAGGCGCAAAGGCAGAGGACTGAGAACTCCATCGTTAAGTTCGTAACCATGGAGAGTTTGACAGAATGAGGGACCGGTTTTTGTAAATTAAGGTTGTTTATCTACCGTAACGTTCTCCTGCTGTTCCACCCCTTTTCACTTTCTCGTAGGACGCTTTAGGTTTAGCTGGTTAGTAGAAGTCTTGCTAGAGTGTATATATTGCTTGCTTGGCAAAATCAGAGTTTTGAGAGTCTGATAGGAACTATACTTCGATTGTGAGTGTTCTGTTTTTCTTTGAGTTGTTCACAACTTTGTAACAAAGGGTGTATTTTTTTTTACCTAAGTATTGTGACATTTCAAGTTTTGTAATGCTTTTGGGGAAGGGTGGCAAAATTAGGAAAATCTGCTGAATTGTTATCAGAGTTGTCATCGATCATAGATGTAACTCATCAATCATAGATTTTGCTATATGATTCTGATGATTCGAAGCTCAGGCCGATGTGAAGCAGATGATGTACCGTATGGAAGGGCTCATTTTACCACAGTCCAATGTCTCGATCGTTAGCTCTTACTTTGGTCGGAAAATGACGTCAAGGAAGGTGTGTAGTTGTACTATTCCGCTGGACCCTAGACACTAGTTCCGTAGATCAACATGGATAAGAACACGTGATCATATCTCAAATTAATTGGAGGGGACGTTGGTGACAGTGGAAAACATGCTTTTGTGGGGTTCACCTAAAAGTCTCTTTCCTTTTCTTTCCATTTCATGCTTTTGTTTGCATTTTTGTTGATTTGATTAATTTTACAGCTCCAATATGGGTTCCACTGGTTTTGAACCCACTGTCTTTTGCAAGCCGAAGAGATACAGACAGATGCCTGGGATTTGTATTTTGAAGGTTTCATTATTCAGAATCTCAGATTAAACTTTTGGCTTATCTACTTATTTGGTCCTTGTAAATAAGTCTCAGTTTCATTTTCGTCCTTGTAAAATTTTTTGTTTCAATTTTACCCTTGCAATTTATGACGGGTTTCAATGTTACCATTTCCGTCAATAAGTGGATGGAAATTGCTTACGTGGCTAATAGAGGTTGATAAATGACTCTAATACCCGTGTCCTCTTTTTGTTTTTTTAACGTGTAACCCCCCCTATACAACAAAAATTCTACTAATTTTTTTTTCTCTAATTATATTTGCCTTTTACACCAACGTTTCGGTCATTTCCAAATCGCAAAATCTATATATTAATACCCTCCACTCTTCACTCCCTCAACCACCACACTTCCATTAACAACAACCATGGCTACCTTTTTTCCCCTATCAATTGCAGCAAATTGCAATTCAAATCAAATGGATTTATCTTTTTCCCCATCAATCAAAATTTTAACCTAATGATCTCCCTTTTTTCCCCATTCAATTGCAATTTTAACCAAATAGGTCTATTCTTTTCCCTATCTCAATTGTAATTTTAAGCAAATGGGTCTTACCTTTATCCGCTGTCAATTGCATTTCTATCCAATGATAAAAAAGAGGGTTAACAATTTTCACAAATTATACTCAAAATTACTAATGTACAAAAACTGGGTTCCTCATTCTTGGCGACGGAGTTCGACCGGCGGCCATAACCATGGCTCAATAGCAGAGAGGGGATGAGAGAGAGAGAGGAAGAGAGGGAGAAAGAAATTCAGCTGAGACAGTACGGGATAGAGAGAGAAAAGAGGTATTGTGCATGTGTGCGTGATATATGTGTGTATGTGGTTGTATTCATTATATGTTGAATAAATACACAATGGAAAGAGATTAGAGAGGGAGAGAATACGAGAAGGGAAAGAGAGAATAGTAGAGGGAAGACCCCAACTGGGTTTCCTTTTCCTCTCTTACAAATTTTTAGTAGAATTTTTGTTGTAAAGAGGGTATACACCGTACACGTTCCAAAAAAAAAGGAACAAGGTTATTAGAGTCATTTATCAGCCTCCGTTAGCCACCTAAGCAATTTCCATCCATTTATTGACAGAAAGGGTAACATTGAAACCCGTCATAAACTACAAGGGGTAAAGCTGAAACAAAAAATTTTACAAGGACGAAAATGAAATTGAGACTAATTTATAAGGACCAAATAAGTGGATAAGCCTAAACTTTTTGACTCAACAATCTCTCACCAGTCCTTAAAAACAAAAACACCTTAGGATTCATATAACACTTCTTGGCCTTGGGATTGATCTACCACTCAACTCATTCATAATAATCGAGTCTGAGAACTAGACAGTGCCTTTGCTGGCCTTGTTGGAGATCGGAAGTTGAGACGTGGATGAGGAACAAGCCTACGATCACGTAATTCAAGGGCAAGCTTTCTTTTTTGGAGTAGGGCGCACCACAGAATAGCTGCAAAGGCTTCAGGATTAAACTGCTCCATTCCCTAGTCCTGGGGTGAGAGTGAAGCAGGAGGAGTAGTCTCTAGATTTTACTAACCAAGCTTGGATGGTTTATATTGAGTTGACCGTCCGGCAGAGACTTGACCACGAGAGGTGAGGCCACCTAAGACGTAACTCTGATACTATGTTAAATTTCTTGAAGGGTTCCTACGTAAAACCAATTGGTCATAGATAGAGGAGTCTCTAAATTTTATTAACCAAACTTGGGTGACTTAGATGAGCGATGTGGAACAAAGTCTAACACCTTCAATATATATAATCATAAAATAGGCGATTCTACAAAGTGTGAGATATATAATCACGATTATCTAGTGAGACGGTTGAGAGTCGAATAACCGGGCCTATAGAGGGTAGATAATAGATAAACCCTCATAGTGCATAGCTGACTGGCCCAACATTGTGTGTATTTTTGGAGCTAATGCATGTTAAAGAAATGCCGTTAAAAAAAAAAAAGCAAGTTAGTTTCAAATTTGTTCGGATTAAGGCGGTAAACGAACCGAACAGCTCGTTAATGACTTAGCTTGATTCGATAAAGGCTTGACTTGTTAAGACTCGAGCTGAGCTTAAGCTCAAATTTTTGACTCGTTTAGTAAACGAGTCGAGCTTGAGCTTGACAAAGTTCGGTTTGGCTCGTTTACGGCCCTACTTCTGATACAACAGTTTGAAACGGGGCAAGTTGCATTGCATGTTCTTTTTTGGTTTGTTTTTTTTTGGTTTTTTAAATAGTTTTAAGGGATGACATCAAGAAGACTTTTTCGCAAACAAACAACGCCCTATGCCCCGGAAAGCTAATCTATTTTCTTTTCCAGTTTATATATAGATATATTCTTGTTGCTTTTGGCAAAGGAAAAAAAGGATTTGCAGCAATTGTTGAATGTAAGAACTGTATGGATGTTAATCACTAGGGTGACGCAGCGGAATTCACGAGAGATTAGTTAGCGTATTAATCCAAACGAGATAAACAATCCGTCGCAACGAGCAATTCTTGCGCACAAGAATGAAAGAGAAAATCTCTGCAATATTATTAATCAAAAAGCTGCCTAAACCCTAAGTTACAAACTTTTATATAGGCGAAAACCCTAGAAACCCTAAAAATAAGCTTGGAAAATAAAAAATCCCATAATTTGGGGTTTTTCCTAAAATTGAAAACGGGAAAGAAAAACAAGACTTTCCCAAAAAGAATCAACTTTAAAGGAATTACGGACTAAGAGTTATTAACGAATCAAATCTTTCATAAAACGGCAAAATAACGCAATTGAAAGCCTAAACGAAGGAATTAGGCCTAAAAACACCATTCATCATCAACCTTTAAGGTTGATAGATGTAGACCGGAGCGCGAAAATAAGTCAGCCCACCAAGTTTGGGCCTATTCCGAGCTCGTCCGAATTTAACCAATTCGGGTTATCTGAAACTAAACACCGTTTGGACTTCCGGGGCTTGGCTCGATCCAGCTGATCATAGAATTGGGCCTCCACGTGCTCTACATCATAGGGTTTGGTCACGTGGATATGACAAAATAATTAAAAAATTTATCCTCAAAATCGCAAGTTCGAATTCTATGAAATTCAAACATTTTAAACTTTGGAGTCACTGAAGGTTTCTCCAGCCGTCAACTTCAGTTTCTTGAAATTAGATGAGATGCTTGCAATGGCCTACGCATCCGGTTATGGGGAACTTTTTTTTTAACTGTTGTTGTATCGTTTCTTATACCTAACGCATTATACTATTCACAGATTACCTTTTCGGGTTAATTAAGAAAGAAGGAAAAGAAGGTATTGGCATTGGATCATACGGCTGGTATACCTCCCAATTAATGTCATTATACCGTCTGTATAATCCAATGCATATGGGTCGTCAGCAGTGGCGGACCCAGGAATTTTACATAGCGGGGGCACAAAATTTTTTTTTAACAGTTATTACGAGTTATAGTTAAGCACATTTACTCTAAAATAATTTTAACATTCATGATAAATTAACAATTTTAAAAGTATATATGTATTTTAATAATTAGCTACTTTGACAAACTTGCGCATCTTGACTATATGCATTATCACATGTTCATCATCTATTTTTCTATTACTAACTCTACTATTACAGTTTTGGGGACAAAAAGTATACAAATGGAATGTGGAGGTAGACTCGAATCCATAAATAATAGGGCAAATTTCACTCAGACCCCCTGAGGTATCTGACAATGACAGAAAGTACCCCTCAGTTTTCAAAAATGACAGAAACCTCCCTTATTTTACAGTTTGGGTTTCATTCCGTTAGTTTCCGTTAGTTCCGTTAGTTAAATGGATGGAAAATGTACGGAAATGTACGGAAAATGAAATCTTTAATTTTATTTAGTTCTACATCTATCTTAGGGCTCTCATTAAAAGTTTTAGAGTTAAAAATTAATTATGATCATTTAGGATAAAATGATTAAAAAATAAAATTTTCGTACCGATTCAAACGGATTAAAATTTGGAGCATTTAAAAATTTTGCTTTTCACTTGATTTTAGAACTTTCAATGAAGAGCAAATACTTAAGGGCTCCAATTTTCAATCTATTTGAATCGGCGCAAAGATCTTCTTTTTTTTTTTTTTTTTATCTTAAAGTGCAATAATTAATTTTTGGTTTTAAGATTTTCAATGAGAGCCCTAAGATAGCCGTAAAACTAAACGAAGAGGAGATACTTAAGTGCTCAAATTTTCAATCAGTTTGAATTGGTGCGAAAATCGTATTTTTTTGATTATTTTATCCTAAAGGGTTATAATTAATTTTTCGCTTTAGGATTTTCAATGAGAGCTTTAAGAAAACCATAGAACCAAATGAAGAGCAAGTACTTAAGTGCTTCAATTTTTAATCCGTTTGAATCGGTGCGAAGATTTTATTTTTTTAATTATTTTATCCTAAATGATCATTATTAATTTTTAACTCTAGGACTTTTAATGAGAGCCCTAAGATAGGTGTAGAACTAAATAAAATTGAAGATTTCATTTTCTGTCCATTTAACTAACGGAACTAACGGAATGAAACCCAAATTGTAAAATAAGGGAGGTTTCTGTCATTTTTAAAAATTGAGGGGTACTTTCTGTCATTGTCAGATACCTCAGGGGTCTGAGTGAAATTTGCCCTAAATAATATAAAATCAAGGTACTCACTACTATTTTCTATTGCCATTTAGAAAGAAAAAAAAAAACACGTCTCTCAAAAGGCAGATTTTTCTATTACCTTTTGGGGGGGAAAAAAAAAAAAAAAAGAGCACATTTTACTCTACTTTTGGAAAAAAGGTAAGAAGAACATACAAGAGAGCACAGACGTGTCTCAAACCTGCCACCTCTTGGTTGAGGATGGGGACACTTGACCACTGCACCAACAGCTTGCTCCTTACATACATTCAACATAAATAATATATATACAAAATCGGAAATTTTTTATTTTTTTTTTAAAAGGCGTGGGGGCACGTGACCCCACGTGCCCTATGGTGGGTCCGCCCCTGGTCGTCAGTCGTCACCCATAGCTGGGGCAGATTCTGGAATATAGCTTAATGGGGGTATTTTGTTAATTATAATGGCGAAAGTTCATTTTTTTAGCCAATCACAGTAAGATTGTACAAAATTAAGGCATGCATTACTAACTACAAAAATTTGCAACTTGTACTTTAAGTTAAATTAGGTTAAAAATGAGCACATAATCTTAGATAAATTTTTTAAAGTATGTCTTAAATGAATATCGACAAGTTTTAGAATAATTGAACTACTTTTGTTAATGACATTATTGTGAAATATTTCTCTTAGACGGTTAAAAATAAAGAGAATCAAAAAAGAATAGCTCTAAATAGACAAACTGCTCATAAAGTAACAAATATAATTGCATCATATGATGAAATTCAAGCATAAAACTACTTCTATATGTGTCTTTTCGAGATATAGGCAAGTGTGTATGTTTATATATTAGCAAATTTTCATAATTATGCTAATTAATACAAAATCTAACGGATGCCCGTGCCTAAAGGCATGTTCAAACGAAATACAATCCCAACTTAAATAAATTGTCTGTTTTATCCATCCAACATAACCTACTCACTTTCTGCCTCACTTTAAAAAACTCATACCAAGGTAGAGAGAAGAAATAGAAAAGAAAATAATTTACAGGTTAATTATCAACCCTTTTGAAATAATACTGTATCAACTTAAAATGAAAAAAACCAAAAGATAATAAATTAGAAAGGAAAGTGTAAATATTACCATAGCAGCATGTCAAAGTATAACTTAAGAAAAATTATTATCTTAATCGGACAGCTAGGATCTTAACTTGAAAGTGATTAACGGATATAGAGGTGATGATGTTTGTATCTATAGACAAAAATCACTTTATTTTATAATATAGGTATTTTAATTTTGAATGAAGGTATGCGTTTGAGTGAAAGCACGTGTTCCTGCGTGTCCCACGTGGGTCCGTCCCTGACCCATAGCATTTATGTATTTATAAAGGCTACTAATAAAAGAGCAAACAAATAACATCGAAGGTATATGGGGGGAGGCAAGTTTGGTTATTAATAGGCCGACAGAGGACGCTTTAGGCCTCGTGGAGACATGAGGGGGCTCACGTGAAGACCCTCAAATTGTAAAGTTATTTTCTTGGACTTTTAATTAATCAATATTACGCCATTTAATTTAATTGAGACTTACCAACTAAATTAATTAAAGTGGTTATTATACCAAGTTTAGGGGTGTCCAAGGGCGAGGATTCGTCGTGAAAGGATTGTTTAAAGCATTAGTATTAATAAATCTTTGCAAAAAGAAGAGAGGGTTTGTACTAATTGAGTGTATGGTACGGGATACCAACGCAGCGACGGGACAAGTAACCCATTATGAAACGACAACTCAAAGTGTCTGTTCCAGCATATATCACGTAATGTTGGTTAGCGAAAACAATGGAATCTCCTCCGGATCCAGCAACTCCTAATTTCTCTGCTAAAAATATAACCAAATTTTAAAATTTCACGCATGCGATGCCTAAAAATAAGTCAAAAATGATTTCCCACATTTTAGTTCTTTTCAGCAGATGAATATTCCTTTCCAAACTATGAATACGAAAATTCTAACTCTACACCCACTTGCACACCTATTTATACACCTCCACTCATAATAAAGGTGGGGCCCACACACATTGGGTGTGTAGTGTGTGCCGGCTCCACCCTTATTGTGAGTGGGGATGTGTAAATGGGTGTGTAAGTGGGTGTGAAGATAGAATGATTGTATGCTTATCCACTCATCATTCATATATTTGTAGGTCAGTTGATATGTTATGACGTACATGATGCATATAGCTCAAAATTCTCAAAGTTTTGAGCTTAGTCACATAATTTTTGAAAATGTCATACACTCCCATTTTCAATCACGGCTCTCGCGAATGTTACTAATTTGAGACATGATTTAAAGACTCTTTCATGCTCGCGCTCGCATATGTAATATGTGACTTAGGTTTGGAGGGAGTGGGATAATAAGAAATAAAATGCTCTGTTATTATTTTAGCAATATATATCGGACGAAAATTCCTTCAAATTGTAGTTCCTTTCATCTCTACGAAGGTAATGATCGTAAAGTTTCTTTCTCAAAAGTCTCATGTTTGATAGCTCAACTTTTGACAAAATGATTACCTCAACGAAAAGAATTTTTCTATAAGGTATTAACCAAAATGAATTGACACTCTTCAAACAGAGAAATCAGAAAAGATAATTGAATATAAGTAAGCTTGAATTTAATCAAAAGCAAGCTTATATACGATTACTCTTAAGATTTCAGCAACAACGAAATAGAAATATAAATCCACTTGAATCTAATCAAAAGCAAGCTTATACGTGATCGCTCTTTAGCAAGGACAAGACAAAATTATGTAAGATAACTTGAATTTAATCAAAAGCCATTCAAGTAAGTCTTCAAACTTGCAAAATATTAAACTACAATTACATTAACTACTTCGAACTACTTCCTAAGTCCTAAACTACTTTAGATCTCTAAACAATCATTTATTGTATGGGATGTCGGATGATGATTTGTTGGGGGTTCTTCTTCATTTTCTTCTTCTATTATAAACAAAGAGTCTGTCTGTAGTTCTCTTTCTCCACATTTCCCTTGAATGTGTGAGTCTTCATTCAAATTTGGTTTGAAACGTCATAATTCCCTCTAAGAACGGTTCCGACTGCCTTCAAATTGCTGTTAACTTGGTCTCTTCAAAAAACTCTTCTCCTTCCCACGTTTGTTGCTATAGATCGTGGCTGAACATGTTGATAATGGGCTCCTATTTATGTGCAACGTGAATTAGTACTTCGAAATGGGTTACCCAGATGATTACAAGTAAACATAACTGATTTTCCTTATAAAATAAGTCCCTAATGGCACCATTTGATGGTTTAAGGAGTTAATCAACGGTTATGCTTAATAATTTTCTTAATATCTGTCATTTCATGACCAAACGTAGTCATTTCCAATCTAAACGATACCATATAGTATTAAAATAACAATATTGTAATCAAACCTATCGATTCTTTGTATCTTAGGCGTAATCACAATGTGTTTCGATTGGTTCACACACTGTTTAATGCCACGTGCAATTTTCTCATTGGGTGGTATATTTTTGGATGTAAACAGACGTGTTTGCGATAGCTGTGAATACAAATTTTAGATCCTAACTTTAGATTCTGCTACAGATTCGAAGTTTTAAATTTTAGTAGAAGCAGATAAACATATTTACCATAGCTGTGAAATTATGATTAAGCTATAGTAAAAGCTAGTATTATTTCTCTACCTGAAAAAGCTGGGAAATTAGCTTTTATAAAACTTAAAATCTAATATCTTATTCGAAAAGCTCCAGAAGGTATCCAAATCAAGTTTTGGGATTTTTAAAATTTCATTTATTTTTACTTTTTCAAAATCTGTTGAATTCGAGAATCCGTTAACTATATATAATTTTTGATGAACACTTCAAATTGATTTTGAAAAGCTCGAATTCATTTATTTTTACTTTTTCAAAATCTGTTGAATTCTAGAATCCGTTAACTATATATAATTTTTGCTGAACACTTCAAATTGATTTTGAAAAGCTCGAATTTCATTTATTTTTACTTTTTCAAAATCTGTTGAATTCGAGAATCCATTAACTATATATAATTTTTGATGAACACTTCAAATTGATTTTGAAAAGCTCGAAT
>BPLS01000313.1:142173-162964 GCA_019656275.1 Rhododendron kiyosumense
CTCAAAATCTGAAAAAAACAAATTTTCTTCAACACCCCACACAATCAACAGGTATTTATAACAACAACAAAAAAACAATTATTGGTTAAAGTTTTGCTCGACACGTGTCAGGATAAGTTAATACTAGTTATCATACCAAAGTGTGTGTTTGCGAGAATTTTTTCCTTTCACATTTTGAGATTTAGCTTTGTTCTCTTTACAATTCAAAATGAATTTTTCAAAAAAATATCTCCTAAATTCCTCCTAGATTATCCATATTTCCAACTAGGGGTGAGCAGAATAACCATAAAACCGTGAATTCAGTCCAAATCAATCCAAACCGAATAGTTTGGTTTGGTTTTTTAATAATGTGGTTAGGTCTCATTTAAAAAAAATAGAAACCGTGTTAAATGGTTTGGCTTATAAATTTACGTTAATGGTTCTGGTTCCAAACCGTGTGATATATATGCATATATATATAATTTGTTTAGATATACTTAATAAACTTTAATTTCCTTATCTAATACTCTATTCCACCACCTTATTATTTTTTCACTTCCATTATTAATTTCTTAAACTTCCTATTCCTACAATTTCATTACGCTAAACATATATGGTTTGGGCTTAGTAGAGTGATTTCCTACTGTTTTTTCTCGGTAACTTATTTTCTAATGTATTCTATTCTTATTTAGTTGGTTGATGTCAGTGAGTTTTGATGATTTTAATATATTAATTTCAATATAACTTTTAGTTTAAGTTATTTATGCAATTTTAGTACTTAAAATAGTTTATAGTAATGATATCTCAATTTTAAGCGAACCGTGGTTCAAAACCGAAACCAAACCGCTTTTGAATGGTTTGGATTGGTTTGGTTTTATGAATTTTATGGGTTTGTTTGGTTCTCTAAATTCATAATCCGTAAATAGTGGTTTGGTTATTGGATTATTATAAAACCAGAGTCACCAGACCAATCCGGTTCATGCTCACCCCTACTTCTTACATTTCTCTTTTTATCTCTCTCCACTTATTACCCCTATTATTTTTCAAAAAAAATTTCAAAAACCAAACCAAACATTTATGCTGTGTATGGATTTGGATTTGAAATTTTTTTTGAAAATTAGTAGGGATAATAAGTGGAAAAAGATAGAGAGAGAAATGTTGGAAGTAGGAAAAATCTAGGGGGAATTTTTTGAAAAATGCATTTTGAGAAGCAAAGAGAACAAGGCTGCACTTTTCAAAATCAGTTTGTTTTGTTTGTCAAAAATTCTGGATAACGGATTTTCGGATTCCGAAAAGCTAAAAAGGGAATGAAATTCTCAAAATTCATTTTTTTGAATAGCAAAAAGAAAATGGGTTTGGGTAATTTTTGAGATTCTGCAACACAAATTCTCAAAAATAGAATGAAATCCTCATAATCTCGCAACTACAACAAATAGGTTGCTGTGGCGGTGTTTGTAGAGACTCCTAGAACACCATGCGGTGGTGCCGTAGGAGCCCTAAATAATCACTCTTGTATGTCGGCCAGTTCTTCGTTTTATCGTTTAAGAGCCAGGGTTAAAAACCGTAATCTACGTGTTGGAGAAAATATTCAATCTGGTGGAATTCTGTAGGTTGAGAAATTTGTCAAATGAACAAACACATAAACCGCAAACAAGGATCAAGTAAAGAACAAAAGACTAAACACATAAAACAAACAGGGATGATACCATGGTGTCCCCGGTTATTTTGGGGACACCGTAATGTTTGGCATAACTTTATCATTATGAGCATAACTAAAAACCCATTACAAGCATAACAGAATCCAAACAAGATATAACTAAGAAATATCCAAAAAATCAATCAAGGTATAACCAAATCCAACCAAGACATAATAAACAAGTTATGCCTTGTTATGGTTCTATTATGCTTATAATGGATTTTGGTTATACTTATAATGGTTTTGTTATGCCAAAAGTTACAGTGTCCCCAAAATGACCGGAGACACCGAAGTCATTCTTCTAGTTGTGTAGCTGAGTATATACATATGCCCGATTCAAACTAGCTAGTTCCTTCCGGAAAATGCTACGGTGTCCACCCGTCGTTTAGGGACACCGTAACTTTTGGCATAAGTAACCATTAAAAGCATAACAAAAACCAGTGATGTATATAACACTGGCCTTACAAAGGCATAACCCCCAAAATCCCCAGAAATTTTGGGGATTTTGGAGATTATGCCTTTGTAGGGTTTTGGTTAAACACATCATTGGTTTTTGTTATGCTTTTAATGGTCAATTATGCCAAAAGTTACGGTATCCTCAAATGGCGGGTGGACACCGTAACATTTCCCGTTCCACTATGTATAAAGAAGAAAGTGCATGTACGTGCTGATTACTTCGATTGTGTATATTATGTACTTATATCCTACGGTTTACATAAGCAATTATGCCACTATATAAGTTGTAGCTGACTATACATATGCACGACTCACACTAGCTGGTTCCACTATATGTATCAAATGAAGAAAGTGCATGCATGTTCTGATTACTTTGGCTGTATATATTATTGTATTTATATCCTACAATTTACTTAACCAATAATGCTACTATATAAGTCGTACCCGGACACAATCAATAGGTGAGTAGAAATTCAAAACTGAATCAGACTTCACAAATCCAATACATTAATTAGGCTTTAAACCCTAAACAACTAATCTATATATAGTCTCAATCTCTCAGGAAAATGTCTTAGAAATATTTTCAGAATTCAGAATAGAATGCTGAGATTCATTTCAAAACAATATGTATGGTAATTAAGAAAAGAAGAGAACTGTCCTAAAAGCAGCAAACAAAAATTATAGACTATGTTCGTTTTGGGTTTCGAGGGAGGTTTTTAAGAGTAATAAGTGAAGATAGATAGATAGATAGATAAAATTTATTGGAGGCTGTGCCTATGAGTTTCCCAAACGAACAAGGCCAAGAACACGCCAGAAATTTGACATAAACAGGAAGAAATTGAAGCTATAGATTTATATATCTTGTTCTTTAATTCCCAAGTTTTGAAAGACAAAACATAAAAGAGACATTGATGTACAATCATAATGACAGATCAATTCATTAATGTGACACACACTACTCACACTAGTCTGCACACAGTAGCCCAAGAACACCAGCAGCTACCAAACAAATTTTGAACTAAGCACAATTTACATTAAAACCCTTACCAGAAAACCAACCAGACATGATGCCCATTTAGGACTCTCCAGGTCATGATATTGGTACACTTTAGTAGTACTTGCGAATCTTAGGTCATAAAGTAGTATCCACGGACTGTATGCAAACATTCTGCACACTTCTCCGAAAAATAGAATTATTTCTTAGGGTTAGTACTTAGTTGTTGTTACTGAGTTTATGTAGACAGCCATGGTGGTTTATATATATGCACTCGGATGGGGCGCCTCTCCTTTGTCGGACCAGCACCGGGAGACCGCCGCCGACAGTGGCGGTGAGGCCGGGGGAGAACCGGAGACCGTGTGGGTGGTCAGGCGGCGAAGCGAGCCTGATCTCGAACCGGCGCAGCAACGACAGTGCCACGGTCTTGAGCTCCACCAGAGCCATTTCTTTCCCCAAACACACCCTAAGCCCGGCTTGGAAGACCGGGTACTTGAAAGGATTCTCTTGAAAGAACACCCCATCTCGCAACCACCTCTCTGGCTTGAACTCCAAGCAATCTTGACCCCAAATCTCCTCCATCCTTCCCATGGCGTAAGGGTGGTAAGTAACCCTCGTTCCCTTCTTCACGAACGTCCCGTCAGGCAGGACGTCGTCGTCCAAACAGAACTTTGAATCGAATTGGATGGGTGGGTATAGCCTCATGTTCTCGTAAACGGTTGCCTGCAGATAGTGGAGTTCCCTCATTTGTTCGAAACTCGCGAGCTCCTGGTTAGGCCCAATGACACGGTCTGACTCTGCCAGGATGGAATCAACCACGTCAGGGTGCCTGGCCAGGAGCCAGAACAGGCTAGTCAAGGCCGAGGCCACCGTGTCGCGCCCGGCCAACAAAAAACTCACCACGATATCTCTTAGATACGTCTCGTCGTTTATCGTTCCCATGAAACGAGAGAGAAGATCTTTGTGGGCCGAAAAGCCCATTTTTCGCCGTTGGGTTATCACCTCTTGAGCGAGGGTGTTGATCATTTTGATGGACTTTTTGAGGCGTCGCTCGGACCCTAAATTCAGTATTCTCTTGGCTTTCCATATCCACGGGGAGGCGGTCATCGCTCTCTCCGCAGATAACTTGGAAGCCAGGTCAAAGGAAACCGCGAATTCGGACAAGGGCAGGGACACTTCCAGGCATTTTGGATCAAGCCCGAACGAGAATCTGCAAATACTATCGAACGAGAATCTCCGGAAAACGTCCTGTAAATCCAGAACTGCGGCAGAGTCTTCTCTATCCGCGATTGAGGACAGGAGAGGGATAAGCCGGTTCTTGATCTCCTGACTGACGACTTCGAACGCATACGACCGGATGGAGGCCCGGCCAAGCTCGAGGCTCGCCATTTTCCTCTGGAATTTCCAGTGCTCCCCGTCCACGTTGAAGATACCCCTCCCCAGGAGATCACCCAGGATCGCCGAAAACGGTTTCCCTTTCGGGTAGTTCTCGAACCCGGTCTTGAGCATGTACTCGACGTTTTCTGGGTTCGCGGTGATCGTGTTTCCGAGCACATGGATGTGAATGGTTTTGGATGGAGATTTGGTGAGGACGTGAGTGTACCAGTCGCATAGATTGAAGAACTGGTCCGACCAAGTTGAGGTGATGTAAGTGTGGCAAATTTCGCAGTTGCACCAAAGCCTTGGTCTCAATAAATAGAGTGAGAGTGAGAGGAGGAGAGAGAGGATTAATATGAGGAGAGAGAAGAAGAAGATAAGGAAACAATCACTAAAGGATGTTTGAAGAGAGTACTCATGAACCCACCTGGAAATTGCTTCAGAGTACTCCATGGATGATAGCTAGAAATGATGAGAGATTAAAAGAAAAAAAGATAATAAGAGGAGAGAGAGAAAGAGCGCGCGCTATAGACCAATGAGAGAGAGCTATAGACCAATGAGATGAAAAAGAAAGAAAGCTGCTGTTGGTGTTTTATAATGTCACAAAGTGCTTACTCTAATATGTTTTCCACTTGCTAAACTAGCTATAGGCCCCTATTATAATTCTAGAAGAGCAATTATCGTACGTTTAATGGAATAGTTAATTAAAAACGACTTTTGTAGAATGACATGATTGTGTTATGTACAACCTTTTTTAAATTTATTTATCGCTCGAGTGAAGTTGTATATTCCGTAAACGTCAGCTTCGCGTATAATTTTTCGTATTAATTATTCCGCCGAAGTTCAAGACTGATGTTTTGAATTACTGTGGGGATAGTGATAGAATAGGTCCCACCTATCTTCACTGCTGCATCAGTTATTTTTTGGACTGATTGCACAAGTAGATAAGATATATATGTGCATATGTATATATGCATATAATGACAACACAAATATATATGTATATATATATGTAATAAGTTTGGAGACAGGAATAAAATATAGAGAGCATGGATAACGCGTGGCAAAAGACAAAAGTTTTTTTTTTTTTTGAAACCAACAGCATAATTTATATTAAATCAAAAAGAGTACAAGAACGATATGAAGTAGTTCCTTACAAAACGAGGAAATGCTGTTCATCTCTAATCCTTATACAACGCAAGTAACAAAAACTCGGGTGCATCGCGATGCACACAACAAAAAAAACTTTGAGCGATGGCTGGATTGTTGGCTAACAAATCAGCTATCCCGTTAGTTAGCTTCCCGATAACAAAAAGTGCTCCGGTGGGCAAAGACGAAAGTTGAGTTAGCTAGTTAGTAGAGCCATTTTTGTTTTCTTTATGTGTCACCTAATGGAGAATTGGACGCATTCGATCGGCTCAATCCCACGTGCATCTATTCTTCAGACCCTGGCCACATTTTGGTGTTACCAAAAAGGCGGTGCTGACTTGATCAGCTTAGAGGCAATTATTTCCCCATGGACCACATGAGGATCATGCCACGTTCATTTTCTAGAGGGTTTTTGCGCAATAAATGTACTGAGATATATATACCCTTAAAAATGCTATTATTTATCCTTAAATTCATGTTCTAAGCACATTGAGTGATTCAAATTATTAAAATTCGATCGAAAAAGAGAACGTCCTTAACTTAACAAGTTAAGAGCGCTCTTATAAAATCACGTTCTGATTATATTGAGCGGCTCGAATTATCAAAATTTGATTGGAAACTTGGGAAAAAATTTTTAGGGGTCCCCGGAACCGCCCCGTGTATATATATATATATGAGTTAGGTTCCGGTGAGGGATCCCTCATTTTTTTAAAATGAGGGACTTCCATTCCCGATTGAATTTCGATGATCCAAGCCGCTCAAAGTGATCAGAATGTGATTTTAAGGGTCCCTACGAGAAATCAGCAAAAAAAATGACCGGGAAGGGCTTCATCCGAGCAGTTTTCATTGAACGGTTCAAAAAAAACTGCTCGGATGAAGCCCTTCCCGGTCATTTTTTTTGTTGATTTCTTGCGGGCACCCTTAAAATCACGTTCTGCACACATTGAGCGGCTCGGATTTTCAAAATTTGATCGGGAAATGAAAGTCCCTCGTTTTAAAAAAATGAGGGATCCCTTACTTGAAAATTCCTCTATATATATATATATATATCACACTTTTTGCCCCTACTAAATATCAATTAGATCTTCTAATTTATCATAAAATCGAATGAATTCTTATGATGAGGATTTTTTTAAAAGTGTTTTCATTTTGCCCAGACAATACTCTCTCTGTCCGGAAAATATTGTCTGGTCCGCAAAAGTGTAAAGATACACTATCTAAGGTTTGATATATTCGTGGTGCTGTGGTCCTCAGCTACTCCCCATGGATTTAGGCGTCCTTTTAGAAGAATCAATGCACTTTGCTCATGTGATGGTGGCATTCCGGCCAGCTAATTCATAGGAAAAAAACAAAGGGTAACCAAGAACTAAGAATACTTCAGGTTGGTGCTGTGCAGTAAGGTGCACAGTATTGTATTGCGCATTTTCGAGCTGTTGGATCATGCATTCGACGACTCGGATCTCATCTCGGCAACCAACGATCGAGTGCTGTTTAATGCCGGGATGAGATCTAAGTCGTTGGATGCACGATCTAATGGCTCGGAGGTGTGCAGTACGATACTGCGCACACCACTACACACCACCATAAAGATGAGAAATTGTTATGGTCTGTGATCAATGTGTGAAATATATGTTGAATCGAAATTTGTCAGTGGATCATCTTGTCTACCTGTGCCATCCCACTAACGGGGGTTGAAACTTCAAGCTAGGTCAGAACATCCAATAAGGTGCACAACACTGTATTGCGCATTTTCGAGTCGTCGGATCGTGGATCCGATGACTCGGATCTCATTTCGGCAACCAATGATTGAGTGCTGTTTATTGTCAAGATGAGATCCAAGTCATCGGATCCACAATTTAACGGTTCGGAGGTGTGCAGTACGGTACTGCGCACACCACTACACACCACCATAAAAATGAGAAATTGTTATGGTCGGTGATCAATGTGTGAAATATATGTTGAATCGAAATTTGTTAGTGGATCATCTTGTCAACCCGTGCAATTCCACTAACGGGGGTTGAAACTTCAAGCTAGGTCAGAACATGCATATTCCATTGGCAAGAAGTGAAATAATACCATCTAAACTATAGTACTAAATAACTAAGCATGAGTAGCTAAGTGAGCGATGTGGAATGAAAGTATAACACTTTTTCTCACATGCAGTCCGGTGGCAAGTGAAATTATTCATTGGCGCTAGACCCAAGAATTATACATAGTGGGGCACATAATCATTCATAATTTTAAAAAATTTCACCGTCAACTACAATCATACACCATTTCAATTTCAAACATATCCACACACATTGTATTCTCTGGTAGATTTTTTCATTTAAGTAGTGAAGTTGCGAAATACGTTTTTCAAAATTTTATTTTCATGTTCTGTTCTTCTTAAGCACTCTGTTTTTCATACTTCCTAACTTAATAAAATGACCCAGATTTCTTGTAAGTGCAATTCGTCCACAAGTACATCTCCCCTCGTCAATCTGAACCGTTCATTTGATAGGGCTCGTTATATAAATTGTCCATTAAAAAATCTATATTGATTAAAATGTTGTTATCAGTGTCCGGTCAATTTAATTTTGTGTGGAAAAATTATTTGACAATCTCTACATTATATATGTCTTGGATCATCGGAAAAAGATACATAATTGTGCGAACTATATTTTGCACCTCTAAATCAAATAAGAGAAAACCTTAGTCGAAAAAAATAGTATGGGAGGGTGTGGGGGCGCGTGACCCCACGTGCCCCTTAATACGTCTGCCACCAGAGATACTGATTGAAGTGGTAAGGGACTTGACTCAGGTAGACACTCGATGGACCACGTAAGGGGAGGCCAGCCAAAACCTAACTTTGATACCATATGGAATTCTCTGGAGGGTTTCAACCTAAAATCAATTGACAATAAGGGACTTTGATTCCGTTTGGGTTTTTGGTTGTTTTATGTTGAGTTTCTGTGAGTTTTCTTTTTGGTGTTCAGTCGGCGTCTTGTCTTCTTTTAGGTTTCGGGTAACTTTTTGCCGTTGTGCCCTTGATCCTTTTAATCTTTATAATCCTTTATAAAAGTTAATAAATTTATTTTCAAAAAGTGAGGTAGCCTCTAAATTGTATTAAATGAACTAAACTATACTACTTCGCAAGGATGATGAAACGAGGGCATGTGCATATATATATATTTAATAAATTAAAGGTGTTTTCAACTTTAATATCATCATGTTTTGCTAAGTTTTTTACTCCCTCCGTCCCATTTTCATTGTCCATTATTCCTTTTTCACTTTTTTGTCTCTTGCTTATATCTTTCAATCTATAATATTTTTCATGATTTTGACATCTTTGTATTATAGAACAAATTGAAATCTATCAAATAAGATCCATATTGCATATTTTTGGAGATTCACATTGAAAGATATAAGCGATTGAAAACTGCACGAATATCAAAAAAAGACAATAAATTTGGGACGGAGGGAGTATTTTTCAAGCGGTATACATTAGAGGGGCTAAACGTTAGCAAATTAGTCCACAGAGAGTTCAAATGTTGTCCATAGGTATGAACAACAAACACCCCCGGCAGGGCTCGAACTCTGGCATTCCACAGGAGAAGAACCAGAAGATACCAACTGTGCTGGAGCCCATTGGCCATGTTTTACTAAGTTCGGAGATCCATATTCGTATAATTAAAACAGAAAATTGTATTTTTTAGGAAGGTTCATGATGATATCAAGGTCAGAATAGCTCTCGAAAATGATAGCTAGCCTTCTTACCTTAATTTTCTTTGGAAGCACCTTCCTTAATTACCCACCTAACTCCTTTTTTTAGGGTGTAATCCGTTTTTAGAAATCAGGAATTTTTTTTTTTTTAGGTATGTAGCAATGTGATACTCTATTTTCTTAACCGCATGAAACATATTCGGGATGAATAATTTGCATACCGATCCTAGCTAAATATATCAACAGACCAGTACTAATTTGGGACTTGGTGGGATCGGTTTGGTCCAGGGTCTTAAATCCCAGTTACGGTAAACATAATTGTATTGGTTATATGACCGTATATCAAATCCTATGGGCTAGCTAATATGTGAGAAGATCTTAAGATAGTTTAACCAAATAAAAGACCAAAGATATATGAGTAGATCATGATATTAAAGGTCCAAAATCTCGTTACGTAAAGGCTGACACGATACATAACGGTCTTTATTTGAAACCTTGCTATGGTTCAAGATTTTGATATTATGCTTCCAGAAAAGAGTCCGTATTTTGATTCCTTCTATTATGGAACAGGGGCTGGGGGCTATTGTGCTCCTGAGTCCTTAAACGTCATTTAAACCATTCACCTTTTAGATATTGATGCGTATAACAACTACACAAAAGATCAAGTTAATACTAGGACATTATTAATAATCCAACTGTGGAACGAAACTATCGTGACAGTGTATTTTTAAAATCGTACTTGTCGTTAAAAAATAATCGTGCTCTGTCGTTCATATATTGAAGGCAAATGTGATTCTTTCACTATCTAGCTAGGTTAGCAATGTACGTCTGATTTCTTTCATGGGTCATGTTTTCAAACTCAGCCAAAATTTCAATGCAACGGTTATTTGTAACGCTCTCTCATATGACGTGGGCCCCAAGAATATATGAGTTCCACCCCATAAGAGAGAGGCGTTACAAATAACCGTCTCATTGAAGCTTTGGCGGAGTTTGACTATTTCCATCCATTAATATAATCATCATGGTAATGTAGATCCCATGACAATCTAGGATGCAAGGTGTCAATTAATTTCTTTCACCGACCAAAATAAAAAAAAAATGAAATTATGCAGACATGGTACAGATCCAAAAATTGTTCCAGAAACATGTGGAACCTGTAGAGTTTGGTAAGCCACACCCCAGATTATAACCTAGTTCATAAACCTGTGTTCCAAGTAAATCTATGGACCATTTTTGGGTCTTGATGTTTAAAAAAAATGCTCTTTACCTATTTTTGAATTAAGAATTTATGTAGGTTATCGACAAATTTCTGGATCTCTACGTTCGATGTTTAAAAATTGTTCTTAAATATTTCTAAATTTAAAATCAAGATACTCCAGGTGGCTCTTTCACAGTAATTGACGAAGATCACTTTGTTTGGTTTTACATTTTAGAAAGTTATTTTTGATGTAATGAGTGGAGAGAGATAGATAGAGAGATTTATTGGAAACTGTATAGAGAGTAAAAAGTTACTCTAAAAAATGGGAACCAAGCGGAGTGAATCATTGTGAGTCACACCCAAGTGAATCTAGCTAGCTCGGGCCCGTTCAGTTGCACGAAAAGAATGGAAAATTATGACAAAATCAAATTTCTTGTAACTTTCTGCGTGTTTGATTTGTAACCCAGGAAAGTTGTAGCATTCGTAGCTTCAATTTTTTCACTGGGAAACACTTTCTTGTAAAAAAGGTCTTGCCAAAAAGAAGAAATTCTTGTTTCCTGCAAGATTTCGGCTCTATTCCATTGTCGGGAATACTGTGCGAAAAATTGGTTCCCAGAGACGTAAAGGAAAATTTATTTTCTTTTGTGTGTTTTCTTGACAAGAAATAAACAAGAATTCTTTCCTTTTGGAAAAATTTATTTTGCAAAAAAATTATCGTTTCTCAATGAAAAAGTTAAAGTTGTGAGTGCTAGAACTTTTCTAGTAAGTTTTTTTTGACTCGGAACTTTTCTAGTAAGTGAACACACGCAAAAAGTTACATGAAAGTTGATTTTTACATCCTTTCCATGCAACTGAATGAGGCCTTCTTGTTAGAGAACACACAAATGAAAATAAATTTCTTTTTCCTTTACTTCATCTTACTTCACTTTTTTTGGGAACCAATTTTTCACACAACATTCCCGACAGCTGAATAGGGGCATGATGTTTCTAAGTCAATTTATGGGGGAAAAAACTGTGGGTCTCTGATATTGGTGTTAAAAAATTACTTTTACCATTTTTTGAATTCTTTATACTGCAATTGACATATTTAGGTTACTCTTTCGCTGTCATTAATGTAGAAGTTTTTTTTCCTTTTTTTCCCTTAAATTATGTACATTTTTTCTACTTAGTCCATAAATTACTAATTTGACGATTTCATCTCTTCAACTATCATACTATTACTCACTCAGTCCAATAGATAACGGAAATTAAGAATTTGGATGGAAAATGCCATGTACGGCCCTGTTTGGGACTCTATAGAGCAGATACTTTATTATGAGAGCCTTATAGAGATAAAAATTAGTTACGACTCTTTAGGATAAAATAATCAGAAAAATAAAATTTTCGCACCAATTCAAACGAATTGAAAATTGGATTCGTTTTTGAACGGATAAATGATAAAATGACTCGTTCTTGTTGTAGTGTTTTGTGTTGGCTTCTTGTCTTCATTCCTTTGGGTTTGGTTCTCGGATAACGTTTGTCGGTGTGCCCGTGATCCATCGAATCTATGAAATCTTTTTCAAAAATTTATAAAATATTTTTTGCTGTTCAAAAACAACACGAGTTTCAAGGACATCTCTGTTCAGATTTTTTAGCCATATGGTAGTACTTGGTGTTGAAAAACCTCTCTTACCTATTTTTGAATTTAAAAAAAAATAAAGACATATAGAATTGGCTCTTTTGAAGTCATTGATGCGGATGATCGTGAGCCACCCAAAATATACTTATAGTTTTTAGATTTGTAAAAAAACAATATAATTTAATAAATGAGAGGATCATTAACGTGATTGTATGCACCCTTGGACCTTTTTAAATTGTTTAATTGCTCACATGCACAGTTATATATAATCTGAATCTTTGCTTTTTTTTTTATTAGGCAACAAAACTTTATTAAAAACTCGAAACATGGTACATCGAGAAAAAACCAAATACAGACCACTGAAAAAGAGGTATTGTATACGCCTGAGGAAAAGCAAAAAAAAGAAAAAAAAAATTACATTCGATGGAAGTTGAATGGTTTCCAACATAGTATTCCACGGGGAGGGTTCTTCTTCTTCTTCTTCATATTGCATTGTCATTGGGTACTCCCAGAGCACCATTGTGTTATTGCCATGCATGTGGTACTGACTAAATACAATTAAGATTATCACCACATAATGTGATTCATTCCTTATCTCTCAACTACTCAACAAAAATGAATTCGTAAACGGTTAGAAAAACCACGTAGGCAACGCCACGTGATGCTCCGAGAACATTGAAAAATTACTCAAGTTACTGAGGTTACCAACCAAGTAAGTGAGGAATAAGACTTACCATGAACAGATGATGGCGTACGTATTGTAAAGCGAGGACATTAGGACATTAGAAGGGCTTTTAAGTCTTTTCCAGTCGTCTGTAATTAGTTGGTTGTAACTGAGATTAGTTGTTAATTAGTTAGGAGTTAGTTTCAGTTTTGCTGAGCTGGCCTCGGTGCTCAGCTGTGTGTCAGTATAAGTGGGGTTTCCCTCCACGTTTTTTTTTTTTTTTAATATATATATAGTTATTAAAAAAAAGGATTAAGTTGTTGGGTATTATTAAAATGAAAAGCAAATTTTGAAAAAATCCACTAATTAATTAACTATTGATTGATTCCTTTGCCCAGAAAGTAGAGTAATTTGTAGTTCAATATACACATATGACTATTACAAAATGGTCAAAGTGGAAACAAGGTAATAAGATAGTGGAGATAGATGATCAATCAGGAGAAGTGGTACCAACTATATATGCATTTGTTTATGTCGCGGATACAAGCCAACCCCACACACTTAAACAATTAATAATGAAGTGAAAGACACAGAGAAGAGAAAACAAAGTATATTATATGGCCTCCTGTCCCAAAATATGGATCCCTTTCTTTTGATCAACGGGTCCTCAAACCAACTTGTCCTCCCTTTCTATTCCTCGGTAAGCGGTCAACCAAGCGGGTAGGGCTCTGAGTCCGGGGATCAATCACATGGGCCTGCTCGTGCTCGCTCCAATCTCATTTGATTCCTCTCCTTCCACTTTGAACATTTCACGGCCGCTTTTGTCACACGAGACTAGGTGAAAGCCACACCTCTGCTGCGAGGAAGAGTTCTAGTTAGACTGCCATTGAGTCACGGCTCATATTAATTTTCACTATTAATCGAGATGATAGTATAGACCGGGGAAGTGCCCCCAATCCCCGTCATGGGCGATGCTCTAGAGACGCCTGCAACCTAACCGAGTAGTCTAAACTAGTCAGAGCCGGCCCTTACTCTTAAGGGGCCTAAAGCAAAAAATAAACAATAAGACTATTTTGTTAGACTATTATATTAATGGATAAAACAGTAGGAGCCTTCGAAATTAAATTTTTTTGGAGGCCTAAAACGACTGCAACACAAACTTTAGCTAGGGACATCTTTGAAACTAGTCATAGTCTACAAAGCGACAAACCAAATTGAATTAGTCGACTTCACAAATGTCATTAATTTCCACGTTTGTCAATTGACAATTAAATGAAAGACAACTCTAAAGTACCGGTACCTGTTTACTATATTGGATTATGTTCCAGATGAAGCTTTTGACCATCGATCTCCATATGGTCCGTATATTAAATTTTATCGATCACATGGCATTAACGTTGCAACCTATTCATTACAATTAGTTTAGAGAGAGAGAGAGAGAGAGAGAGAGAGAGAGAGAGAGAGAGAGAGAGAGATCAGTGGACCAAAGTAGGTACGACACAATATTGGAACTCTTGCTTTTGGTATGTGGTGGAGCTAGAGACGGCAATATATATCAGTGGATCAAAATGTGGACGACATAGCTCCGCTACTAACTGCGTGGCTCTCACATTGTGTGGTGAAGAAAGACTCTGAAGCACGACTTGCACATCTGAATTGTTAATAAGAACATGAGTCAACGTTACATATGCATGATTGTATCGAATCATCTTGTTCCTCCCTCCTCTTGTCGAATATCTCGTTCTACCTCTATGTTGTGATGTCCCTTTCATATGGATTCAACCCCGATTCTCCCTTGTACCACAATATATATGATGTTAATACTATTCCTTCCTTAATTTGAGGCTTAGATAAACAATTTGATTAATAACATCCTAGTGATTAGTGTTAATTATTACCTTTCCCGCTGACAAATAACCGGTTTTTCAAAGTTAATATATATTGAATCATCAATGGGAATCACATCCCCCCAACAACTGACCAATCTTGAAGAAGCTGGTTCATAATAATTATGTCCAACTTAATGAGACCATCTTGTGTAAAGGAAACTTTACATTTTTCAGCATGCATCTATTTATCTTGTATTACTCCTAACTTATTAATTTAGTTTAAGTCAGCAAAGAGAAAAATAAATTGCAGATAGATATCATTTTCTCCCCCGAATCATATCACTCTACAAGTGAAGTTTGTGTTCATGTACATATCCTCCCACATGCCTCGGGGATGCTGTTGAGCAACTCCCTGCCGAGCGGGGTACAAAGTGGCCTATCTAGCCATTCATCACCTCGGCACAGACAGTTCGGGTCTAATCTGAGCGCATACAAATTGTATGCAAATTTAAACCATTCATTGTTTAGTTAGAATCCCAACCGTTGAATGTTGAGACGATTGACCGCTTTGAAGGGTTCTGCTTGTTAGCATATCCCCATTCCCACGTATATATAGGTATAGATATTTAAAAGCCTATTATTTCATGAGTCATGACAGCAATTTAATTTATCACGAGGGAGACAGGTTCGTACGTAGCTGGCAAGAGGTGGAAGTGGGGTTTGTCCCTTTAGATGGATTCCACACACATGTTGAAGCCTTGGGGTTTGATTTTGTGGTTTCGCTGCATTTGGTATATTTTTCCTGTTTCTATTTTGGTCACAAATGAGATGAGAGAGCATCTTATCAAAAGAGGATGTTTCTGGGCGGCGCATTCCGGGATAAGAAAATCTTTGAGAACGTGTGTTAGCACTATGTTTGGATTCCTAGCTAGTATTATATTACAATAATAAAAAAAGACGATTGATAAGACAAGAAGCTAGAACAACACGGGAGCACATCCAATCCAGTCTAGTTCGGACCTTTTTTGGATCCTTAACAATGATCAAAAGTTTGGAACTGTTCATTTTTTAGAGCTTGTCGAGAATAATAATCATATAAAAAATCATGTTGATCCGATACCATTTGGTATGATTTTGAAATGTATTGAGTTTCGTATAATTGTGTTATATGGATTGTAATCCAGAGTGGCACACTTGTTTTTTTACAAACTTAATGTATTTTGAAATCATTTCAAATGGTATCGGATCAACTTGTTAATGTTCTCGGCGAGCTCTAAAAGATGAATGGCTCCGATTACTATTGTAGGCCCGAGAAGGGCCAACAAATGCACCAAAATTGGACCAGACCACAAGGGACTGGACGGGACCTGCTCCCAAACAAGACTAACACAACCAAATTATTTTTTTCTTCCTGGTAATACAAGCTATTTCGGGCTGCTTTGCGTGCTTGTCGGACTAATTTTTTACGTACAACTTCTTCCACAATCTTTTCACGCTCTTGTTCGTGGGAGTGAGGTGTCAGTTACATCTCCCGAATATTATTCATAGTCAACATAGCTAGTAGTGGGATCCAATGTAGCGTTGGATACAGAAATGAAGTTTTGAAATTACCAAGTCCCATACTAAAGTTGTACTCCACTAACATAAAATTTTATGGAGAAGATTATATTAATAATAATGGTCCACCGGTACTTACATAATAGAATTCATTACAAATATCTTAAATAAAGTCAAACTAGTTATCTAACTCACGCAAATTTCGACTATATATTTTTTCGATCCGGTCGAAAACAGACCATTAACGTCATGACTAAAAAATTCACAAGAGATATTCTTATCCATAGCCTTATGCTCTTGGTGGGAGCCTGGCGCGTGAGCTGGGTTGGATATCAGAATTATTTAAATAAATTAAAAACAGGTTTATATAGTCGTGATAAGTACAGACTTGTACTTTGACATGTGGCTCGAAAGTTTATGGCAATATATACTTCCAAGCTTGACGCACGCAATGACATAGAAGCAAGGAAACTTTATTAATGTGTCTCCCATTATTGGTTCTCGATCGACAACACATGAGAGAAAATCGACACGGACTTTGGGTTGGTGCTGTGCAGTGAGGTGTACAGTACTGTACTGCACACTTTTGAACCGTCAAATTGTACATTTGACGACTCAGATCTCATCTCGGTAATCAACGATCGAGAGCCGCTCATTGCCGAAATGAGATCCAAACTGTTGGATGCACGATCCGTCGGCTTAGAGGTGTGCAGCACAGTGACGTGGATACCACTGTACCGCACCATCCCAATTCAATGACACTCATGCACAACCTTGCATAAGCTTTTGTTTTTTTCTATGAAAAATAGAGATGACTACTTTTCTCATCTTTGCTCGTTTGGTCATTGTACCATATTTCTGATTTTTTTTTTTAAAGAACAATCTAAGCATTTTTCTTTTTCCAAAACAAATTCCCATTATAATTCTCTTAAGAAAGAAAAAATTTCGAGAAAATTATTTTTCGGTATATTATTGTAAACGACCTAAACAAGTACTGCTATTTTTTTTAAGTACTTAATTATTTTCCGCTTTATAAGGTAGGTCATTCTCTTACAATACATTACTTTTAATTTTATTTTAGTTAGTGGAACAAACCCTGATTCACCAACCGAACTGAACAAAACCGATATTTTTTTGTGTGGTATTTACGGAAAAGAAACGAAAAAGTAAGTGAAAAAAATAAATTTATTCTCTGGTTGGTCCTGTAACTTAATTTCTGGTTTCTTGTGTTAATTAAATAAACGCCTAGAGTCTACCAAAAATTAGGTGAGACATTAGATTAGAAGGCCATGCTTGTTTTGTTTTGTTTTAGGAATAAATGTTTACTTAATTAGCAGCAAAGTAGCATCATGTTCTCTACTAATTTACTCCTTGCAGCGCCTATACACGACAAATTTTGTGGCTTAATATTCAACAAAACACGATTACCAAAAACACTAAACACACTTTAAAAAATCCTCCAAAATAAACACGCTTTTAATAAACCCCAAATCCTTACAGAGAGTCGGAGAAATTCGGAAGCAAGAATATTTAGGTAGCATGTCAATTAATTCTTATTTAAAATTGCGAAACTATTTTTTTAATGTTTTGTTTTATCATAATTAAAAACATACATCCAGCCATGTTGGAACTTGGAACTGCCGGCCAACAAAATAATATACTAGTAAATACTACTCCCTCCGTCCCAAATTGATTGTCCGGTTCGCAAAACGGAGTGTTAAAAATAATACAATTTTTGCAAGAAAAAATCAAAAATTTTTCAACAACTTACTAGATATCAATGAGAATTTTTAATTTGTGAAAAAAGTTTGAATTTTTTCTTGAAAAAATTGCATTATTTTTAATACTCCGTTTTGCGGACGGGACAATCAATTTGGGACGGAGGGAGTAATTTTAAAGGAGAAAGAGCATATGACAAGGTAGGGCTGCTGTATCCACTGAATGGGCATCGTTTTGAGTGTAAAAACGTGATTTGAATTCGTCATTTTGCAAATCTCTGACACGTAGAGTAATTCAAACAATCTAATTTATCGGATATCAATAACTCAGTGATCATCAGAGTAGCTATGATCGGATTAGTAACTCAGTGATAAGAGTAGCTGTGAGGTTTTAGCATAATAAAATGCACTTTTCGAGTGTAAAATGCATAAGTAGTCCATATGTACCCTTGCAGGAGGTTGTAGAAAGTTTACATAAAATGCACTTTTCATGTGCTAAAATAATACGTTAAACACTCCACGAGTGGAGAAGTTCGTATACTGCAGATAAAGTTGGAATCAATATGTAAGGCTGAGAGAGAGAGAGAGAGAGAGAGAGAGAGAGAGAGAGACAGAGAGCAAAAACATGCATGAGGACAGGCTATACCACAACTCAAAATCAACACGGCTTTCTCGGAATTGAATGTTTCCCACAATTTGAATAGGGAATAAAAAAAAAAGGGACCACCGAGGTGATAGTTCAAGTGGTTGGAGGAGTAAACATAAGGTTGCTCCTCTCCCACCGGTCTTGAGTTAGATACTTGAGATCATATGATTGAGACTTGAGGGAGGGGGCTCCGATTTAACTTGCACTTCGGTGGAGGTCTGGTGATAGAGCCCGCGATGTGGTGAAGGATGAATATTTCCTCCCTAATCGGTTAAGCAATGGCTTAAGCCCGAACATTGCAAGTCAAGTGGATTAGCCAGTTGATTGGGAGATCGCTATATTGGTTCAATCCAATCCGCTCTTTCACTAATTAAGGGAAAAACCAGGAAAAAAGCAAATCAATCACATTTGAGCATCCATAGTGGAATAGTCAAAACCATAAGATTGCTAAAATTAGCAATATTCCTTCAAAAAAAAATGCTCACATCGGCATAATCAAATTTAACTTCTTAGCAACTCATCAAATTTTGGTCATTGAATAATTAAAACTACCAACCTTTACCCTCCTCTCTCTCTCTCTCAACAATGTTTCTAAAAAGACATTTTTAAAAGAAGCTTATTTATTTATTTATTATTATTATAGCAAAAACAGTTAAACTCTTTTTCACAAACCATTTTTTATTAAAAACATTTTTTTTTAAACTTTTCGGAAAAGTGATTTTTCAAAAACTTATTTTCTATTTCTAATAACTTGTTTTTACTAGTTTGAAAACTATTTTAAAAAATTATTTTATATAGTAACAAATTTTAGATTTTTACAGGTTGAAAAAGTGATGTGACACGTTTTGATTATTCAATGTTGATTATGCCACTGTGGACATTTACATTGCTAACTTTAGCAACTCCTTAAATGGATAATTAAAAGGTGATGTGGCAACTTTTGATTAGGGAAAATGACGGCTCAGGACGTATTCTGATAATTAATACTCACTAAGGACATGCTGAGAATATTTGTTAAAATTGAAAACATCCTTGATGGATATTGAATATCAAAACACATTCTTAGCCATCATTTTCCCTTTCGATTATCCAATTTCGATTAGTCCACTGTGGATGCTCTTAGAGGAACAGTAGATTTTCCCGTTCTACTCTACTCTTTGAGTCCTGAGTGTGCCATGTGACAACGAAAACAAATTTTAATCCTATTCTCTCTCTCCTCCTCATAGATATTCCATTGTTTTATCCAGAAAATTTATTCAACGTTCAAACCGTCATGAATGGTGTCAATGTTACAAAGACAATTACAGTACTAATGCCACAAAAAACATTTATTAGTGCTGCATTATTTACCCTTGCAAGGATTTGCTCCCACTTAAAGTGGACACCAACATGTTGAGTGAGTCACATGACACAACTAGCACAGGGTTGGTTCAGTCCGTGGTGAATTTACTCCCCACACAATTAATTAGGTTCGATGCTTAGATCAAGCCGCCGGAAAGTCATTTCTTGTGAATTTTCTAATCCCGGCATAGATGGACTGCCTTTGACTGGACTCAAAAAGTAATCAATTGAGGTGTGCGACACAATTAATTAGGTTCGATGCTTAGATCAAGCCGCAGGAAAGTCATTTCTTGTGAATTTTCTAATCCCGGCATAGATGGTCTGTCTTTGACTAGACCTAGAAAGTAATCAATTGAAGTGTGCGTAAAAGTCAGATGACACAACTATCATGGGTAGGGAAAAGGAAACAGACTTGCCACTTGAATGTCCATGTGGTGATGACATTGCAACAAGTGAGTCTTTTGTAAGTGGAGTACACTGTGAAAAGTTTTGTTTCCCCAAACAGAGCGACACAATACAAGCCAATTGGAGAATCTCATAAGGGGGAGATTAAAAATGAAGAAAATTCTGAAATCTATAATACTGTAACTTAGTATTATCTTCTGCAGTGAGCTTCTTTCAATAATAGAGTGGATGGGCAATCGTCATCTTCAAGAAAATTGGTGGATGTAACTTTCAGACATAGCATAGCTTCTGACATGCAGAATCTCTGCTCCAATGGAGCTGTTGAGGGGTTTGCTAAACCACTTTAAAGTTAGTTAGTTTAGCTACCAACTGCATTGTAGTGTGTTTGTTAACAGTGATTTAATGAGAGAGAGAGAGAGAGAGAGAGAGAGAGAGAGAGAGAGAGAGAGAGAGAGAGAG
>BPLS01000313.1:164224-196471 GCA_019656275.1 Rhododendron kiyosumense
GAGAGTAAAGTTCGGAATTGCCGTTGCAAAAAAACAAATGTCGTAAAAAAACAAATATTGAAAAATTATCCAGTGTGGACAATGCCGGTGAGAGATAGTAACTCCATATTTTCCATCGCTTTGGTTCTATTATTGAACTCACTATTGGAGAGGGGTGAGTCCTATTTTTCATCCAACTAACTTTTAATCACTTTTTCATACTAAAATTCCCCTCATTTTCCATCTCATCATTGGACTTGCTCTAGCACACAAACAAATATATGCATCTAATAACCCAACAAACACAACCACCACAAATATGAAAGGAGAAATCAAATCTTAACCTACTGATGAGATGCAAGTGCTATAATGAGTAGGGTAAGAGTAAGACCCCCAAATTCCCAATATTTTGACCACGTGGTTTCAGTACAATTTCTGTAGGTGGATATGCCTTGTCTGCCATGTAAATCACAAAAGCAATTTGGGAGTTCAATGGTACTCCTATCTTTTAACCACAATGCCACAGAGCTAATATGATGCAATATGGACCAAGTCTTGGTGAGATCAACCCCAACTACGGACAGGGACTCATCCATCTTTAGGTCTAATAAAAAGTAAATATATGTCCACTGCCACCTTATAGAGTACAACACTAAGCAATGTAGCCTCTTCGCCGGAGGTTACCTATCGGTGTCAAACACTTGACGGACGCCAACAGTTTACATTAGATCCTCTCCAGACACATTTCTGCCACTCAAATTAGAAGTGTCGTATATTTCTCTCAACTTTTTTCATTTAAACACTCAAAAGACACTCTAGAACACTCTAGGGTACCCTATGGATACTCGTCTTAGCAGCACAGTTATGAACATGAGACATGGATACCACACGACACGGACACGGACATGCAGATACGTTATTTCCCTAAAATATAGGTCACTGACGACGTTGAGTATAGGTTCAATAATATATGTCTAAATATATTGTTCTATATATATGTATATATATCTCACCATAAGTATACGTCCCAAGTTATATAAAAGATAAGATATGATAAATTATGAAGAATCTAGTTGACATGGAACTCAAGAAATCCTTCAAAAACAGGATATGGACACAGGAATCCTCAAGAAGTCCTTAACAAATTTCAATTGAACTTAATATGATAAATTTTAAGAATTACTACTTTTCCAACTTTGCATATTATATGATATGTGAAATTTCAACATCTTTGAACTGAGCCGTTCACATGTTAGTAGGGCTGTAAATGAACTCAGCAGTTTTGTGAACTGTTGGAGGCTCGACTCGGTAAAATTTTATTTGCAGCTCTGGACCTTTATGCCAGCATAAATTTATGATATTATGGCTCGTTAAGGCTCGAGAACAAGCTCAAGTTCGACTCAAACCTACGCAAGCTCAACTCAAGCTCGGCTCGTCAAATTTTCATTGAGCTTGGCTCGAATTCAAGTTCGCTAAAAAACTTAACGAACAAATCTAAACATTCTAATATTCGGACACGGTTAGGAATACTCAAGTCCATAACAAATTTCAATTGAATTTTATATGATAAATTTAAAGAATTACATACTTTTCCAACTTTGCATATCATAGTGACGTGTGAAATTTCAATATCTTTGATAGTCACATGTTAGCAAGTGTCCAAGAAGGGTCTAATACACGCAAAAGAAGCGTCGGACATGTTACAGAAAGAGTATTTGACACTTGTACGAATTAAGATTTTTATTTTGTAATTATGGACACGAAAAAAAAGTATCGAACACGTGTCCAAGGAGTGTTGGTGTGTGACATGTGTCGTGTCGGACACAGACCCACCACGAGTATCTACGACACATCAATGAAGGATGGTTTATTGAGTACAAAGACATGTGTGAGCGATGAAACGTTACTTGTTGAAATACTTAATGGAATAACACACCGATAAATGTGAAAATAGGATATATGGTATTTTAATTGTAATTAGAAGCTTGTTATTTATTTGGTTTGTATTATACAATAACTTACAGACATGTTTTCCTAAGTGTATCCCAATGTGTTGTGTCATCTAACTTTTGGAGATTTACGTGTCGAAGTGTTGGTGTCATGTCCCGTGCCCGTGCCCGTGCTACAAAGATACCATGTAATAGGAATAAATAAGTAGTCATTTGTTTATTTACACAACATGCTTTGTCTTTTTCTTCGACACCAATGGAAATCATTCCATTTGTGTGTTGATTTCTCACGTGGGAACCATCACACTTGGAGTGGCAAAGATTCAGACATTATTTATCTACAATTTATCTTTGTTTAGGTGGATCAATCACAAAGAGAGCTCCTAACAAAGAGTAGACTATTCAGGTATATACTCATGATTACATAATGCCTTATACTCTACTGACTTAGTGGCTTAAACAAATGCACACTAAACTGAGACATTGAACTCAGCCAAACTCAACCTTAAACAATCCAGCAAAGCTATTATGGAATCATTTAATAAAAGGCTATCAGAAGGTATCTTCCGAAGGGTGGTTCATTGGTCCCTTTTCTGATGCTAAATTGCAGGATATAATAGTTTGTATATATAGCTATACATAGTTATATAACTTTTCACAATTTAGTAATCCAAAAAAAAAAAGGGACGTGTGTGCAACAGCACCCTAATGGTTTATTTTCTTATGCATTCCATTTGCAGATTCCTCCTGAAAGATACTGCTTCATTGGGTTTTGTAAATCATTTTATACTGCTACGACTCTACTAATCCGAAACACATTACGGTAGACAAGTAATTTCTGGTTTTCACTCACCCAACCCTAAATTTAGAGGCCTTAAGGATCGTTGAAGATATCCAACAGTTACCCTGCAAGGATGAGTTGAAAGTAGCCATGCCTGGCCCGTTACGAAGCATAGGGTTTGCAGTTTTGCAAACACACTCTTTTTGTTTTATGATGGATGAGTAAAAGCAAGTTTTCTTTCTTTTCTTTTCTTTTCTTTTTTCCCACTAGGTGCATGACTGTTTGTCAGACCGAGCCCCAGCACATGAAACCCAATAACCAAGCAAATAGGTGCCTCCAAAGTCCAAAGTCCGAGAACCAAGAGGCTACTTGGGTGTCTTGTTAGCCAAACAGGGAATGATTTCTTACTTACTTTAGTAAACCTACATTTATTTCCTCTACTAATAGTAAAAATTAGAAATGCAAGTAATAACCAGGAGTTACAGGTTGGAAGCTATCCCGTTGCATGATTATCAAAAGTAAACAGTAACAAGTTGGGTAAGAGATGTACATATATTTAAATAAAGCATATTTGAAAGTCCAAACATCCAAGAACTTGAACCAAGATATTATATCCATATCTTGATGCCCCATGATAGGGGAATTAAATTAACCTGGATTTTGGGACCGGTACCATTCTGTATGTTAGCTATTCATGGATGCTTCAGTCACCGGCAAACGAATTACATCTTGTGAATGGGATAGATGCTACTCTACCAGCTATTAAAAACAAAGTAGTAGCGCACGAAACCCAGTAGGACCTACAAAGTTACCATGCACAGGAAAAACTCACCCTTCCAGCACTAAAATTCATATTATGTGTATATGCCTTTTTATAGCCACAATACATACAAACATACTCATGTATCTCTCCGTGTGTGTGTGATTTCCAGTGAAGTAGTTAGCTTCTTGTTCTCAACTATTCTTGGAACCATGCTGTTTGGATCACTCATGATATCAGTATTGGTTTCCTAATGAAGGGCCATTGGATGCTGGATTTTGTGGTAGCAATAGTCATATCAAGATAACTGTCAAATCTGGCAAAAGTAATCTAGACTTTAATGGGTTTATTTCCTCAGTTAATAAAAAACAAAACTAGCACGATAAAAAAAAAAACTAGCTATTATTGGCTTTTGCACAACAAATATACTCCCCCATTAGAAGAAACCAATAATTCATGAAGAAAATATCTTCTAGAATATGAGCTAAAAGACACCACCCAGAAGCATCATGCAGGAATATTTTGATCTCGTGTCATATTAATTGGTATAAAATAGGATTAGAACAATAATAATGCTTTAAGGGAAGGGATTAAAACTTCGTAAAGCAGGGTCTGAAACCAGACAATTCTAGGCAGGAAGGGTCGGATTATAATTGAAACAGCAGCCATAAAAACAAAGGCATTGCATTAAGAAATAAATGCTACGTGCATGGTTATTTGCACGTGATGATAATATTGTAATTCTATGTCTATATAGATGGTCCCGAATAGGTCCAGCCTATTATTGAGCTTGCACTCTGTTTTAGGGAGTTTTTCTTACCAAAAACACTAACCGTCACTAAAGTACTTGTTTCACGGATTAAGTCCCTATCATTATCTATCTTAAATTATTAAAGAGGTATGGAATCAAAGGTAAACTACAAGCACTAAGTTTATAGAACTTCACTAGCCTTTCATAAGTTTACGACTTTATGTTAAATCAAGATATTATAAATTATAACTACCATATTCAATTACCACAAAGCAATAATTTTTTGACTTGTGATGCCAAGCATAGTTGTTTATCTAGACATCACTTTCCAAAGAACCCAACTATTGAGGATTCCGTCATTACCCTACAATGCAAATGCCACCTCAGGGGAAAAACAAGTGAAGAAAGAAACAAGAGCATGAACCTTTACAGGCACAATCCTTAAGCCATGGTCCAGTGTTCCTCTCCTTCAAACAGTCAGTTGATGTCTATATTTGTTTCCCCTGGAAAATTTAGCATGGTAATGAGAAGTAAGCTGGAACAACTTGGGTCAAGTATTTAATAAAGCATATTCCAAAGTCCAAGAACTTGAACCAAGAGGCTATCCAACAGTTTGATGCTCTATTGATAGAGCATGTAATGAAACCTGGATCATAGAATTACATCTTGTGAATGGGATCGATGCTACTCTACCAGATATTAAAGAGCAACGTAGTAGCGTGGCCACCGCAGTAGGACCTACAAGTTACCCATGCACAGAACAAAGTCACCTTTACAGCAAAATAATGCATATTATGTACGTGTGTACGCACTTTTATGGCCATGAATATGATAGAACTGTATGTAAGGAAAATATTTATATAATCTCAAGTGATGTAGTTAGTTTTTTGTTCTCAACCATTCTTGGAACCATTCTTTTTGGATCATTAGTGAAATCAGTATCTGTTTCCTAGTGAAGGACCACTGGATGGTAGATTTTGTCATACCAATGCAGTCATATCAAGATAAGAATCAAATCTTGCAAAAATATAATCTAGACTTCAATGTGTTTATCCATCTTCAGCTAATAAAAAACAAAATAGCTATTATTGGCTTTTGCAGAGCAAATATACTCCCAATCAGAAGAAACCAATACCTAATAAAGACAATAGGCTTATATACTTTTTTGGTCCTTACAAATATCTTACGGTTTCAATTTCGTCCTCCTAAAATTTTATGTTTCAATTTTACCCTTATAGTTTCTAGCCAATTTCAATGTTACCCTTCCGTCCAAAACTTGGATGAAAAATGCCTAAATGGCAAATGGCTTGCAGATGTGGCAAAATTTTCCACAGCATAGCACTAGCGCCCCCCCCCCCCCCCCCCAAAAAAAAAAAAAAACCTCTAAATCCTAAAACCCTAAATCTTAAAATCCCCAAATATTTATGGTGAAGGGATTGATTGATGATGGCCCTGCAGAGGAAATTGTGATCTATGCAGCATTGACAAGTGAAGTTGATGCAAATTATGCAATGGTGGAGGAAGCCAAAGACAAAATCGCTCAAGTGAAATCGGAGATAAAAGAAGTGCAGATGGATCGAAACAAGTCTTTGGATATAGAGAATTGACTGAGTAGGTTTCTTCTTAATTGGAAGCTGTGAAGTTGTCTTTCTGTTGGCACATGGCATTGTTCTGTTTCTGTTGGCAGTCGTTTCTGTTTCAGTTGGTGTTTGCTTGTTGATAACCAAAAACACTAGTATTTGATGTTGATATCCAATTACCATGACTGTAAATAAATACTTAATTGATTGGAAGCTTTCTTCTAAGTCACTGCATGGAGTTCTTCTTGAGTAATAGCAGAGTCATATTCCAAACAAGTTGCAAGAGTGAATTCAGTATTCGAAAACAGAATTCTACTCGTTTTTTTTTTGGTCTAACAAGTCAAGCATTTCATTTCAACATCCAAAGGCAAAAGTTTTCATCATGATATATACGAATGTACCAAAACTACCGAAGGCAAAAAATCGGCTTTTTGAATTTTATCTTGGATATTTCAAAAAATGTTCGGGTAAATGGCATAATTTTTTACTTTTTCAATTCGTCCTGACGAGATGAATAAATAATCCAAGAAAGTTAGGCACAAAACTAAAAAACACAAAAAAAAACAAAAAAATCCAAAAATTCCTAAAAACTCTTAGCAGAACTTTGCCTACATAGTATTTTGCCCTATTACACAAACAACAAACAACAAACAACAAAAGAGGTGCGTTGCAATGAAGCCAACGAGCACTGCTATCATTTTCTAAGATTTTTTTGATACATATTCTGGTACTTTGGATCTATCATTCTGTTTTCTAATTTTTATTTACCTAAAATAAAAAGTACATCAATAAATATTTGGGAGTTAAGGATTTAGGGGGTTTTACTTTTGGGAAAGTTGGAAACGATTTTTTTGGGGGAAAAGAGGTGCCGAGGTGAGGCCTAGTGCAGTGCTGTGGAAAATTTTGCCACGTCATCAAGCCGTTTGCCACTTAGGAATTTTCCATCCAAGTTTTGGATGGAAGGGTAACATTGAAATTGGCTAGAAATTACAAGGGCAAAATTGAAACCAAAAATTTTAGAAGGACGAAATTGAAACCGACCGATATTTGTAGGGACCAAAAAAGTAGATAAGCCAAGACAATATCTTCTAGAAGATGAGCCAAAAGACACAACCCAGAAGCATCATGCGAGACATTTGGATCCCTTGCGATAAAACTTTGCATATAATAGGATTAAAACAATAATTCTGCGTTAAGGGAAGGGATTAAAACTAAGTAAAGGGGACCCGAACTGGACAATTCTATGCAGGTGATGTTGGATTACGATTAAAACCTAAGAAGCACGGAGACAGATAATGATATGTGACGCAGACACAACATAACATAGACACGTGGACATGTGACTTTTTCAAAAACTAGGACACGAACACATTATTCAGGAACTTTGTTGTCAAAATCTACGATTCACGATACGATTCCCGATTCACGCAAAAACGATACGAATCTATAGGTGAATCAAGGTTTATATAGAATCAGTGGTGAATCGTATGATTCACGATTCATGCAAAAACGATATGAATTTATAAGTGAATCACGGTTTATCATAAATGTTGCTTTTGACTAATATGAAACCACATTTGCAAAATTTGTTAATATTGGTATTTATTTGGATTCGGAGCATGTTAACCCCTTTTTCCTCATTCTTATTAAAGATTAAATACTCACTCTAAAGTTCTTTACGACTAAGATGCCTTACACTGATGAGTTATGTATTTTATTTTGGTAAGTTTTCATATTCTGTATTGATATGAGTCGATAGATGTGCTCAACGTCTTTGAAATGTTACAATTTTAATTTGCTAGATGGTAAGTAACTTTGAATATTGTTGAGGATGATATCTATATGGATGCGTTGTCTCACAAAACGATCTTTTTTAAATCATGTACAAGGCTAAGAGCCTGGAACCGACCCACATATGTTGTCATACAAGCTAGTTTAGTTTCGTACCTACCAAGCTACAAACTTTTATTGCGTTGAGGCCTAGCTTTCATTTTTATAATGAATGTTTAACATCTATGACATATCCATTTTACTATACTATTTGTTATCCTATTATGTACAAGTGTCGTTCCTATTAGACCATGTGATCATCCATTAGTTATTGGGAAAAAACTTTAATATAAATTTAAACTTAGATTTTTGAATGTTACAATGTATGTTTATTATGTAGGTGCGTAGATTCAATTTCCAATCTATTTTCAAAAATTGAACTGAATCATTACGATTCACGATTCGGTAAAGGGTCAATTTGATTCTCGATTTGACAACCTTGTTCAAGAATACATTAAGTACATGAATGAATATATATTTATATGTATATGCATATGAAATTCAGGTGCTATTTTAAGTATTACTTTTTCCAAATTAACAATACCAAATCCAATGAAAAAATGAGAATGGCAGATTGTGTTTTCATCCGTAAGTTATTTAATATTACTTTTTAATTTGGTTCAGATTTCAAACATCACATTTTTATCCAATTTCAAGTTTAAAAATTATATTACGACCCAAAATATGTTTGATACTTGTCTGATACATCTCCGACTAGTAAAAACTATTAAATAATCGGACACATATGTTCATGTGTTCGGAATGTGTCTAAGCTTGTCTGTATCTGACACATATACAAAAGGCCCAGCGCAGATACAAAAGGGCCAGCGCAGTGTCGCGCTTCTTACATTGAAACAGCAGCCATAATAGCAAAGGCATATAAGATAAATGGAATGAATAGAATATATTATGCATGATCATTGACACGTGATGATACTGTTTTAATTCTCTATCAATACAGATGGTCCCGGATAGGTCCAGTCCATTACCGAGCTTGCAATCTATTTTAAGAAGTTTTCCCCTCCAAAAAACTTATCCAGCACTAAAGTATACTCGTTTTACCGATCAAGTCTCCATCATTATCTATTTTAAACTAATTCTAGAGGCATGGATTCAAAGGTAAACAATAATCAGTAAACTCATAGAACTTCACTAGTCCAGGAAAGAAACAACTTGTTATAGTGCTCTATCATAGGTTTATGACTTTATGTCTTATCAAGATATTGAAAATGCCATACTCAATTACCCCAAAGCACTAATTTTTGACTCTTGATACCAAGCATCATAATTTATCTTGACATCACTTTCCGGAGAACCAAACTATTGAGTACCCTGTCATTACCATACACTGCAAGTTATCAAACCTCAGGGTAAAAAAGTGAAGAAAGAAACAAGAGAATGAACCTTTACTGAGCACAATCCTTAAGCCTTAAGTCCAGGGCTCCTATCTTTCTAACATTCAGTTGATAGTCTACGACTCTAAATTGGTCCCTCCTGAAAAATTTAGCAAAAATTTAATTCAAACTAAGAACTTGACAATAGTAGGATATTACAAGCTGTTGCACGACTTTTCGTGAGCTGGGACAATGGAGCATAAGCAGTAGAGAGTGTATACTTTAGAAAGTGTGCATATGGTTGTTTGCATCCTAACCAGTCCCTTTGCACTGCTGACATTGATGTCAAAATAGTCCCATGAAGTTAGGAGTGAGGGCCACTCACCTATCTCCTAATTACCGGCATCAGTCTTTTGGTTCAAGAAACAAGAAGTCGATGAAAATAACTTTGGATGTGGAAACTGGAAACTAATTCATGTGGTGTAAGATGGCTGATTCCAAAAATAAGAAATTGTTGTGAAGCTCCCTATGTGTCAGGATTAAGAAAATTTTGAAAAATAGAAGTAGCCGAAACCACAGCTAATAAAGCAACCAGGGAGACTGTGTTTAAGGCTTTTGATACCTTAATGTAGATTCTACTAGTTGAGAGAAAGATACAAAGACAACAATGAAACTTGTGATCATAAAATGAAACTTTTGGCAAAGTAATTTATTGAAGAATAAGATAAGAGGCAAGGCCGCAAGAGTATCGGGAAAATCATTTTCCTTTTATTGTTGCGGATCTACACTGGACTTGATTCCTACATAGGTGACTAACACAGATATACAAGCCAATGAAATTGGACCTCCATATGGTATTCATTACCGAGAAAAGGGGTATGGTACAGTTTATAGACAGAAAATGGAGAAAGTTTTGGAAGCAAAAGAGTGTACCGGCTCCACATTTTATGTACACAAGGATGTGTGATGAAGGTCATGAAGCAGTAACAAGTGTGAGAACGACATGGGAGAAAGAAGTACATCAACAATAAACTAATTGAGGCATGCAAGAGGATGTCTCCTCATGCAGTTTACCTGTTAAAAGCAAGAGAATGAGTTAAGTAAAAGCTAGATTTACATAAACAGATGCTTTAGAATCAAACGGGTTTATGTTCAGCAAATATGACGATATACATATCGTAACTTTGGCAAAATCAGAAGAAGGCAGAATAAAACTTGATGGACAAGAGGTATCTGAGAGTTTTGGACTATTCATAAAGATGGAAACCACTGAAATTAATGCTCATAGTAACATAAAATATGGGTGGATTGGATGAAATGAAGTGGCACATCACAAAAATTGTCATTGAGTTGAAGGGAAAAGTAGAGTTACAGTCAAATTCAGGTTTATACTGTTAACCATTTGAACTTGTTATATCATTTACTCAACGAACAAATATTTGTCTGTTGTAGGTTTTCTGTATCAAATCTAACTAAACCACAAATTACCTTGTAAAGAAATTTAGCTAAACAAAAAATCGATGGCGATTGCTCATTAGGAATCAGTTGACCGGACCCCTTAATACCTGGTTGAGCCCACAAATTGATTAGCAAAAAGGTCAGGTACCAAGAGCCAACCAGCAAATAGAATGAAAAAAACACCATCAGGAAGAGGGGATGCCGTAGTGCGCCAATCACGCTACACCATGTAGTGTGCCTCTGTGGGGTCTATTGGAAGTTTGTAACCCAACGGACATGATCCGAAATCAGGTCAAATCCATCAAGGTGCACTACATGGTGCAATGCACCAGCCGCACTACAGGACCCCTTGGTCTGCTCAGATTATGCATGCAGAAGGAACCTACGCACCAATACTTGAGGTTTTGTGGAGGATGATAATTACTTGTAGGCTCAGCTCCACATTTCAGGAAATGCATTTTAACCAGAGCACTACCATGGCAGGTTGGTCTAAAAATTGACTCTATTGCAGCCAAATTTAGGTTCTTGACCTTCTAGTCTAAGAATACGAATCAAGCCCAAGCCGTCTTAAGCTGAAACACAAATCTCAGCAAGCAATTGTTGTTTAGATGGAAGCCCTTATTCATCTACATAGTACACATCTTGCAAGTCTTCTAAAGGATAGGAGTATGCATCATTTAGCCCTTATGTATCTCGATGATGTGAATTGTGCGTCATTTGGATCCCTCTGAACTTTTATAGAGCTGGGCTTGATGAGTTATGTTCAATTATGTTCTGCGCTACTACAGCAAGAAATCAATGCTAACAATTGCCCCCTTACAGTCAGTTACAAACAATGGAACTTATTTTTCTGAATGAAATTTCTGTAGTAGGCTGAACTGTATGGTTCGGACCATGTTTCCCCTCAGGACAGCCCAGGGCTGAACCGGAGGGATCCAAGCTGTAGCACAGAGACCCTCCATGTCCACCGGAGCAAGCTGAAGTTCAAAGCACTCAAGCTCGGTGAGGGCCGAGCTCAGACAAAGTTACAAAGGGGTTTCGATTATGGATCCCGCTCCGTCCGCTCAGTGCCTCGGTTGAGGGACGACGAACTTCTAAGTTCGGCCAATGCCGAGGCCCAGACAAGAGAACTCACTCCGTTCCTCCCCTATAGAGGCACCTCGGTTGTTGCTAGAGTTTCAAGGCTCGGCCACGTTCAGTGTCGCGTTTCCCCACGCACAGGAAATGGTTACACCAGAAGATAACGATGGAGCACATGGGTGTGCCAGCTCATCCCAAAACAGTTACAAAACCCTAATCCTAATGTCAGAGTGACGTCGGCCGACGCGTGTAAGGCGCATGTGCGTACTTGGAGAGCAAGCAAGGAGAACTCTATAAATACCCCTTGATGGCAGCCCCAAAGAGGTACATGCTTCTCCTCCCCCCCACCACCCAAAACAAAAAAAAAAAACCCTAGTACTTTCCTTCTTGCTTTGCACATTTTCTCATCCACGCACCGGAGGGCCATTCTGGAGCTCCTCCGGCGTGGTCTCTAGTCATGTTGTCTTGTGCAGGCTAAGTGGAAGCTAGGAATCACTCTCACACTTGAACCATAGTTCCAAAGGAAGTGAGTCAGATTCATTGGAGCCCCACACTTTCACTACCAATGTAACCAATCTATGTTGAGAAATCGGCCAAACAACACCCACACAATGCATGAAGAATAATACTCCCTCTGTCCATTTTTAAGTCTCTAGTTTCATAATTCCAACTTATTAAGAAGATATCATCATTACACATTTCGCATCAACTTTTACCTCCACTTTCCAAAATTATCCTCCATTTTTACCTATTAAGTTTTCAAGCGGACAAAATGATAATTGTACAAACTTTTACCCATTAAAATTTTTAAATAGATATGTATTTAAGCACATCCCAAAATGAAATACTCGACTCTTATTCGGGAACGGAGGAAGCAAGTAAAGTACACAAGAAGAAAAAGACACAGAGATTTTTACATAGTTTCTCAACTATGTACTTGAGTACATCCACGTCTCGCACTAGTTTTAACTACGTACCAAATGAGGAGAGTACAAGGGTTACATCCAGACCGTTGATTGGGGTGGTCGAACCCTGTATAGTCAGCCAGCAAATTAAACCGAGTTAGGCTTCACAGACTCAACTACCTATGACCTAAACAATGGAGCCACACAATCTCATCGGAGCCTCGTTGAATCCATAGCTAGTGTGGATTAAAAGCCCTAATTTGTAACTTCGGATATGAAAAAGTAAAATCTTGCAAACCCAAGAAGTATATGAACATCCCTAACTCGTCAAAAAGCCAACCCCTTTTTTTTAATGGCAAAAAAAGTTCTTTTTATTAATCATTAAAATTGTTACAAAGACCAATAGGAAGAAGGAGAACGGCATCATAATCCTAGACTAAGCTACGAACAATCTTGTGCCAAATCCGAGATCCAAACCCTCGATTAGCAAGAAACCAACCAAGGAAACCCAATGGGACAAGCCCACACCTAATGGGACAAGCCCAACCCAAAAGAAAACCTAACCCTAACCAAACAACTACTGCCGCCCCAAGCAAGTATCTGACATTCTTGAAGTTGGATATTATGTGGGAGGGACTATAATGTTGGTCGAGGCATACACGATACATACATCTATCGTGTGTGCAAACACGAGATATTATACCATACTTCCACCCCATCTTCGAAACAAACACAAATGCATTCATTATGCAATGGAATATGATTGGGTACAAGTGAATGCGGCATTCAGAAGAACAAGATCTTCTGGGCATTGCGTACGATTGGTGGTATTTAGGGATGTGAAGATTTGATTGCGAAAGCTACACAGTGATGTTGAACAATGAAGCACGTACAAACAGATTTCGAATAAAACGGTACCTTAATCATCTCCCTGTTCAAAGGCTGGAGAAACAGCGAAGAGAGCCGGAGGGGAAACAGTGCCTTAATTTTATATACTTCTATTCTGGGTGTTTTTTGGTTTTATACTCCTATATATTAGCCGGTGTCGAGACCTAGGGGCCACTAGGGATGGCAATTTCGCTTGAACGTTAGTTAACCACCGAACTGTACCAAGTCGGTGGGTAGGGTTTATAACCGTAGTTTTGGTTTTGGTTACTGATTTTAGAAAAACCGGCCGATTGAGTTCCGATTCCAATTTTATATGATAACTGAATCGAAAACCGAATTGAACCGTATCCTAATCCGAATATGATTTCATAACTACCCTATGTACTAAAATACACATCATTGGGTTTCGAAAATCACTCTTCTAGTCTTCAGCCTCACTCTCTCCCTCCCTCCCGCCTCACTTTCTAAAATCATACTCCTATTATTTTGTTGATTTGACAATAAATATTTATGCCTTGTTTGGATGGGTCCCATCTAGTGGGCTTTATTGTTCAGTTCGGGCCAGTCGGCCATTTTTCGATAAACGTAGGTTTTGTTCAATGATTGGATTCGTTCATATTGTAGATCTCGTTGAGGCGCATAACCACATCAAAAATCATGTCTATCGGATATAATTCAATACACAATCGGAACACTTTTTTTTGGTCAAATGGATGAGAGGGGTTCCAATCTAGTGTGGGTATGTATTTTTTTCTAAAATAAATGTGTTCTGATAGTGTATTGAATGACATCCGATGGATATGATTTTTGACATGTTCATGCATCTCGAAAAGCTCTACAATATGAACGAATCCGATCATTAAACGAAACCGACATTTATCGGAAAATGACCGACTGGCCCGAACTGGACAGTAAAACCCTCTAGATGAGGGATTAGTGTCTTAGAACGTACGGTGTATTAATTTGTTGTCCTTTTGGATGTTTTTCATATGCTTAGAACTAAAGCAAACAAGCTCATGAGCAACCATTTTTCATATGCTTCATCGTCGCGTCGCACGTACGTAGTACAAGTAAAAAAACAAAACTTCAAAACAAGCTTGTTACAAAATCAATAACAAATGAAAGACACAGAAAGAGGAGGAGACGACTAAAACTCAATATAACTTATTGCCAAGCCCGGTCATATAATTTGTTCAAGAGTGGATTTCAAAGAAATGTACACCGCGCGCCATCCGGCTTGGGTCGGGTGCACCATGTCCCAGAAGAATGCACCCTCTGGGTTCGTACATACAGTGTACATCTTAGCTCCTTTCTCATCCACGCTCCCACAGAAGTATTTGCTACTCATACCCATACAACATGGCTTCAACGGCGTCTCAAACCTCACAGAACTTCCTGTAATTTAGGAACAAGTTATTGTCAGTTGGTGTAAATCATCAAGGAATGAGCTTCTTTTCAGTTGATGAAACGGTGTATATATATACCATATGCAGTCCGGGTTGTTTTGGATTGTAACATAGTATATTAGCAGAGAATCGGCTTCGATTTTTTCCTAGGACGTTATATAGATCATTCGAACCGGGAAAAGAGGAAATACTTTTTAAGTGAGCTTTCGAGAGCCCTGTCCGGATCTAAGCGATTTTTTTATGTGTGTCATCTCCCGTGACAAGTAATAGATGAAAGAGTGAATTACCTAAGTACTCCCCTTTGGTTTTGAGCACTTGATTGAACGAGCCATAAAGATCAAGGATGACAAATGCCTTCGGATCCAGCTTGCTCTCATTGTTGAGCTTTGCCACTGCTTGCTGCAGCAACAAGTTGTGGAGATCCACGGCGGTGTTTTGGGTCGCATTGCATTGCTGGAAGGAGTTGAGGACGGTGCTCCGGGGGAGGCATCCGAGGGGCTGCAGAGCCGTCACGGCCACCTTTCTCACTCCCATGCAGTGAATTCGGTTCAGGTTCATGGCAATCTGGTTGACTACACGAGCGATGAAGGCCGGGAAATCCTGGAGAGAAGTTCAACATTGCCAGCCGACCATATTAGTTCTACCTCAAACTATTCCTGAAAATTTGGAACCTCGAAAGAAACAAAATAAATTTTATCGATTGATAGGAATGCAGATTTTCTATAGAGAGAAAAAAAAGTTGATCTATTATTACAGATTCAGAGCATGTTTTTATATTAGAAGGCACAAACAAGCAAATGTGTTCTTTAGTTATTTTGGCCAAATACGAAGATCAAACGTTATAACTACGAAATGAAAACTGTGCTGTAGATTGTACATCATTAAATTACTAAGGCGCGTTCTTGTAAACTTATAAGTTTGGAACTTTGGTATTTTTTACTTTTCGAAACTTTAGACGAATAAGACAAATGATTGATACTTTTTTTTTTGTTGTCTTTAGTGAGCCTTTTTTTTTTTTTTTCCGGACACAATTTTGTACTTTTTAAATTCTTCTTGTCGAGCCGAATTATTAATCCCAAAAATATCACTCTAATCTAACAAAAATTCACAAAAGACGAACAAAACACATAAAATAAAATAAAATAAAGTACTACTAACTAAGTTTACAAGAATGGAACCTAACATAGAAATGGAAAACAGGGAAGTAAAACACGTAATACAAAAGCCCATCTTGATAACAAGGAAATGGGTTCTCCTTGAGCCCACTGGATTTCCGGCCCAACATTTGTGCCAGTACCGGCGAGGCCCACTACAAGAACTGGACTGAGTGTGGGCCTAAACATTAGAATTTGAAATCATACATACTGGGTCTCGCTAACCACCATTTACCTAGCCGTGGAAAATAAGCATGTAATGTCAAACAAATTAGAATCTCAACACTCATTTCACAGATATTAATACAATGCTACATATTTCAGTATACTTTTTTTGGATATCAATACAATTTTGACATATTATTCACCGTCCTCAAGAATGTGGTTATCCTATCTCAAAAAATGCTTTTAAATTGTGCAAATCTACCCTGATATGTGCTGATGTGCGTCCTCAATGTATTATCCCGGCATCTCCCACCATAAAAAAAATACTCCAGTAAAATTTAATGGTTACGCAATGTGACTGTCTTACACGTAGTTCAACATGTCCCTAGAGCATAATATATCTTCAACTTGTCCGACTAAAATACGACGTCCTCCTCTAAATATGTCGGTGCTTTCAGAAAATATCATCGTTTTACCTTTTTTTTTGTAATGTTACATGGTGTCTTGCATTTCCGTAGTTCGAAAAATACTGGGCCAGTGAAATCCAAGAAAAGACAAGCACAAAAAAACAAAAGAAATCAAAGAAAAGACAGGAGCCTAGAATTCCTGGATGAGAAATGGTTACACCTAACCCACATCTTCGGATTCCATTTTCAGAAATGCTATGATACATGCAAAAGAAAATATGAAAGTGTCCGTGAAAAAAAATGGATGGTTTAAATTCATACACACAAGTTACTACGGGCCGTCTCGGATTATAAAGATAATTAGAATCACAAATTTTTTTAAAAATATTTTGCTTATGTTTTTTTTTTTCCATTCGTTAATCATAATCTACACCATTCTAAGGGAATTGGAGGATAGGGCTTACAGGAATTGAACCCTACCCATATGCATGAGAGTATGCAAGGGAGGCCAACTGCGAAATGGTTACACCTAACCCACATCTTCGGATTCCATTTTTAGAAATGCTATGATACATGCAAAAGAAAATAAGAAAGTGTCCATGAAAAAAAATGAACAGCTCAGATTCACACACACAAATTACTACGGCCCGTCTCGGATTATAAAGATAATTAGAATCACTAATTTTTTTAAAAATATTTTGCTTATGTTTTTTTTTTTTTTCATTCATTAATCATAATCTACACCATTCTAGGGGACTTGGGGGATAGGGCTTACGGGATCAAACCCTATTCATGTGCATGAGTATGCAAGTGAGGCCAATTGCACTGCATTGCACTTGCATTTTTTTGGCATCTTGCTTATGTTCTGCTTGTAAAATCAACTCGAATGGATATTTGTAAAAGAATTTTTGAAACATCCAATTTTGCTTTAAAATTTAGCTTGAATTTTGAGATAAAGTTGGATATTTGGTAAACGCCCTTTACGATAGCCGGTTGAGTTGATTTTATGAGTTCCCTAATATATTTTGAAAAGTAAAGAAATCAAAGCCGGTCACCGACCAGGCATACCGACGGCCACGTGGGGCCCAATCCGGGCCTTGTACAGATGAATCAAGCCGTTTAATAATTTTAAGATAAAAAAACCGAGTGGGTCTGCGAGAAATCAACTTCATCCGATGTATAGGTGCTCGATCCAATCTTTCTATTTTTGAAAAATTAGGAAGATTGGATGAAAAATGAAAAGATTGAATCGAGCACCTACACATATCAGAGGAAGCTGATTTCTCATGAGCCCACTTAAATTTTAATTTTAAAATTGCCCAAATCATCAAGGTACGGGTGGACCGCGCGTGACTGATGGTACGCTTGATCAGTGGCCCGCATCGATATCTAGCAGGGTTGAATATATTTTCAACAAAATAAACAGCTCCAATTCGGACGCTAGGGTGCAGAGTGTATAGAACCCAGTCTTCCCAAGGTCCTAACACCACACAAAGCTTTGCCCTGAAACTTTGTACGACCACAGACGTTGTCATCAACATTATTACAAAGAGCAGTGCTACGTATCCAGCCAAATTATCCTGAAAATGCCGCAAAACGATAATCCGTAGATCAATAATTCAGATTCACATCACGGGAAATCTTAGCCATCGATTATTTTTTTTGGGGCATTTTCGGTGTAATTGGTCGGGGTACTTAGAATGATCAGCAGAGCTATCTGACCGCTCTGTTTCACTGCTCCTCCAAGTTCTCATTGTCTGTATCGACAGTCAATAATCCAGGTTTTAAAAGAATTCTTCCAGTGATTCTTCCCTGGAATTCTTCTAGTAAGAATCTTTTAAAATCTGAACTATACAAAACACCTTTGAATAATGAGATTGAGAGCGGCGAGGGAACAGTGAAAAAGAGCGGTGATAGTAGAGTTTCTATAGATAGAATGATGGTGATTTGGACTCTTCCCGTTCCTGGGGATTCCAAGCAATCATGTACTGCTTTGTTTGTAGAACAGGGCGTCGGGCAGTAGTGGGTCAGTGATGACTGACATGTACTACCAAGGAGAACATGACGCCTGAAGGCCCAGCCAATGGGCTCCAGCCCAGTGAAAATGGACAAATCTTTCAAACAAACAAAAACAAACAACTCCTCCCTACTACAGTAGGAGTAGTTGCTAATCAAATTACTCACTATTGAACTGTATCAATTTTGGACGACAAAAAGGACCAATTTCGTGGTAATATCGGTTAACTATCCCAACACTTTCACCTAACCCACATAAATATTGGCTTCTTTTTTTTCCATATACTTTTTTTTTAATCTCGAGGGATGTCTGAATCAGCTCACGCGTATCTCAACTAATTCCCTCTCCAAATTGGTCAAAGGCAAATAATCCAAGTAGGGATTAAGAAATTCACAAGAGATTACTTATCTTCTTGTGGTCTGACCCTAATAATCGAACTCTAATCCATTGTGCAGGGAGTAAATTCACCCATCAATAGTTAACGAATACGTGCACGTTTAATTTCTAAATGAGAGAGACTACAATACACACGTCTTATTTGGGTGTGTATCATATGCATCCCCCAAAATGTTATAATTATAGAGAAAATGTTACAAATCGTATAAAGATTACGAGATATACCAAAATGTTATGAATCATAATGAAAATATTACGAATCGTATTGCTGAAAAGTTATGAATTGTAGAACAAAAGTTACGAAACATGCTAAAATGTTATGAATAAACTATAAATTAGGTGCATATGGTATACCATTTTAAGGGGTGTGTATTGTAGACTTTTCCTTTCTAAATTCTAGACTTTACATTTTAGTTAGCCCATTGTGATCCCGCTAGTGAACCATGTGGACGATTCAACCCGTTGATATTCAAGACCTTGTTAAGCTTATCATTTGTGCAGAGAACGATGTTGATTGGACAATAAAAGTCACGCAACAACACATATTTATTCCGAAACAATAGACGCTCAAGATATAAACAGTGAAATTGTCTTAAAACAATGCGTTTGATTATCATGCAGCTACCGATGCCAGGATTTTTTTTGTTTGCCAGTTTCATATGCTTCAAGATTGCTTCAATGAATCGCGATTTGTTTAGCGAATTGAATTTACCTGGGCAGTGCCGCCTCTGCTGAGGAAAGCGCCGTAGTCGTTACCGGCGATGCTAAGCAGAGCCAAGGAGGATTGAAGGTCCCCTTTGTTGTACACGGACTCGTTGATGAGGTTTTGGAAGAAATCAATTTGGGTAGTCATGTTTGGGTCCATAACCAGGGTTTTGAAAACCCCTGTCCCTCCGTACGCAAAGTTTATCCCATACCTCAGCCGATTTGGTGCATATTTTCTCCATCTGTATGGTATTGGAGACTTCAACCCCAGGTATTTAGCTGTTTATGTGTCAAAGCAGTACAAAGAATTTAGAAACACGCAGAAAACAAAGACAGTTAAAAAAGGTAGCGTATACTAGAATAAACCTAAAAACCTAAAATCATATAAGTTGGAATTTATGAGAGTCGGTGCGCGGTGGTCGTCACTTAGAATAGCCCCTTGAGTAGTTGATCTAATGGCTAGATACCGAATCACTAAATAAATCATTTAAGTCGGACTAGGGCGTACTGGGCTTGCTGTGAGGGGGAGGCCAACCCACCTAGAGTTTGTTGACCCGACATGAGTCATTCATTTTACAAGTCTAATTGAAATAAGCCATAAAGGGTCCCATATTTCTTGAACTCTCATCTCATAAGCTATGGAGGCACATCAAGATTGCAGTAATTTAGAGCATTTCCTAAGCTCTTCCGGTTTTTTTTTTTTTTGCATAACCGGATATCCGAACCAGTTTGCGCGCACCTCGACTAAATTTTTCCAATTATTGCTGAAATAACGTGACTTATGCCATTTCAATATATTACTATATTAATAATAAGTGGTGGGGCAACATATGGGGGAGTTGATGAATAAAATAGAAAGAATTTTGTGGAATCATGGCAGTGGGCGAAAGAGATTGCGACAATGAAATGTGATGAAAAATAGATAACTTAACTTTTACTTGGCCGATGACTTCCACACATAGCAAAAGATTTGAAAGGAAAAAAGGCGTAGTGGTAAAAGGAGTTTATTGGACGGTCAATAAAGTACTAAAATCACATTTAGGGCCCGTTTGGATGGCTCCTTGCGAAGGGAATAAGTTAACACCCCCACCAAGGCCGTGGGCCATGGCTTTTACCTGGCTTGGGATGCTAAAATGGGACGGGGAGGGTTTTCTTTTCACCCCTCCTGCGCATGACCAGCCAATACCCCCCACTGGGACTATTATTTATGGGATGATATTATGGTGTCTCGGTCAATTTAGAGACACCGTAATTTTTGGCATAACTTTATCATTAGGAGCATAATTAAAATCAATTATAAGTATAACAGAATCGAAACAAGGCATAACCAAGAAATATCCAAAAAAATCAACCAAAGCATAACAAATAAATTATACCTTACTATGGTTTTGGTTATGCCTTGCTATAGTTCTGTTATACTTGTAATGGGTTTTGGTTATACTCATAATGGTTTTGTTATGTCAAAGTTATGACGTCCCCAAAATGACCGGGGACACCGAAGTCATTCCCTTATTTATGGGTAGATTTTGGAGTGTTATTAGTTAATATCCCTCATCCAAATCAAATACTATTTTATCACTTCATTTTTAATATCTCATCCAAATCAACTACTACTATTTAATCTCCATTTATAAACATTACATCAATATGGGTCATTCCTTATTAACCAATACCCCATACTATTTTATCACAATTCATAAATAATACTCTCAATTTTTATTCCACAGCCAAACGAGCCCTTAAGTGCTAGGGGGGATTGTAGTACATCTCGGTTTTTTTTTTTGGACAAGGTAGTACACCTGACCGTTCAAGATCTGTCGTTTGTTAGTATTTTACTTGTTCAAAATATCTAATTAATCAGAGATCAACAATCATATACTTGAGCATATGGTTGTCTTCCGGTTCATTCTCAAAGTCATTCTGACCGTTCATTTTTCAAAAGTAAAATACTGTTGTCCAATCAAATAGTACAGATATCATTTTGTACAATTGATGGTTTTTAAATGCCTTTTAGGGACCTTCCAGATAAAAAAAAAGGATGTCGAAGAGACCTATCGAGGTTAAATACAACGGAAATTGATATTCGTGCTTTATTTTTTACTGATGACGCTCAGTTTTGTTCATAAAATTACTAGTAACTTTATATTAAAATTGGAGCGCCATTAATAAAAAGTGGAGCGTGAAAATCAGTTTCCAAATACAACACCTTAGTTCATTAATACCAACATATATCTCCAAAATCCAATTTCATTATGGCCTTGTTGGGTCCAATTTTAGCTTTTGTGGGAGCATCACGGACCCACTTCAATGATCGAAACCATTAACCATTTATCTTGCAGAGCTCCTCGAGTTAGTCTTTCGAATAAACATCACCATTGATTGAATATCGACACACACAAATTTGTACAGAAAAAAATGGAACGACAAAATAATTTGAAACTTAAAGGAAATTGATATTCGCGCTCCCTTTTTTATTGATGGTGCCCCATGTTGTTCATGAAGTTCTTAGTAACTTTACGTTAAAAGTGAAGCTCCATCAGCAAAAAAAAGGATCGCGAATATCAGTTTCCAACTTAAATTGCCTAGTTTTTTTTCATATAAATTTGGTTTGGTTAACTGCCTAATATTTATACTCCATCAAAATAACTTTTGTACGTACAAACCAATTGAACCAGCTCTGCAAAATAAACAAAGGGAAAATGCTGACACAAGAAATGTTTTTAATATTTAATACTCACCAAAGAAAGACTAAGAACATTTGTTAATACTAAAAATGTTCTTAACAGAGATTAATTATCAAAACACGTTCATCATTTTTCCGTAAACAAATGTTTCCGATTGTTACAGTGGGCCACTCCCGAATTCACAAATAAAAGGCCAAAACTGGACAAAACTGAGCGGCCATAAACAGTTTTATTAAAACTGGATACGGGACATCGTTCCCATTAATACACGACAGGATCCCCTCCTGGCCGTTTTTCAACGACGTCCGTTTCCAACATTAAATTTTCTGAACTGGAGTTTGAGTAAACACTAAAAAAAAAGAGAACTGAGTCAACTGACCATGAACAGAGAGAGAGAGAGAGAGAAGGAGATAGAGAGAGGATGGCAGAAAAAGAAAGGAGGACGCAATAATGGAGATTTTACAGGCCCCAGTTAAAGACGAAGCCATCCAACTCATACACCATGATAGGAATGGGAAAGTGAAAGGCCCACCACCCACTATACGCTCGGCTTACAGAACATCAGTTTCAGTACTAAAGCATAAAACCAATCTTTTACATTAGAGATAGACAAAAGCAAAAGATAAAGCACAAAAACATGATGATCAATTTATAAAGTACTCATGCAATTAGTATTAGTATTGTAATAACAATACTCCATTGCACTATCTTGTGTGTTTTTGTCGGTTGTCTTGTATGGTCTAGGTTTTTCTCGCCGAAAGTCAGTTTGTTTGGTAACGTTCGATTTTCTGTTAAATATATGAGAGTACATGGTGCATACTACTGTTTAGCTATCGAAATGGTATTTCGTAATTGTCTTGGGATATTTCATGCGAAATAAACAAGTTCGATGGACAATTTAGGAAGGATAAATCTGAATTGCAAATATGCTTGTTATGTGAATGTCTATGTCGAACACCGATTCCGTACCTTATTTCGAATGTCTGGTACGGGTGTTATAAGTCATTTATATGCTTCAATTAAAAGGATCCATGTAACATAGCTCGTGTATATATACACTATACGCATAACAAAGAGATGAGGAGTGGGTACCGAGATAATCGGTGAGGACACGACCGTCGGAGAAACGACCAGCGGGTTTGCCCGGGAAGGTGATGCCATAGGGAACCTTCCAAGAGTTAGCCTCTGATTTTCGGTTGTTGCCTGTATCAGCATACGAGTCCCCGAACACGAAAAGCGTCGTCGGGTGAAACCCGTATAGACCGCGGTGGCCGCCGTGGCTGTGGTGGCGGTGAGAAGCAGAACCTTGCACGCCCCGAATTTCTGTACAAGCATACGTACATACTGGTCAAAAAATGACTGTAAAACACTAAAATCCGATTTCAGGCCCTGTTTTGTCACAATTTTAGCAGATTCTGTGTTTTTATATCTAAGAAAACACGAGAAACCCAGTGTCATTGACGGTTTCCGACTACAACACTATGAACCTCTTTTTTTTCTTTCGAGAAAGTGAGTAATAAATAAAAATAAGGAGGCAGCCAGGCAGGAGTATTTTGTTTAAGAAGTACTGATTGATACTCTCTGAAAAAACTGCAATAAAACAGGGGCCGGGAGCAAAACGTGAACTAGTAAGCGTGTGCGTATACCTGAGAGAAGAGGAAAGAGGAAGAAACACGAGGAGATCGAAAAGAAGAAGAGGAGATTTTGCTTCTCCATCAGAGATAGAGAGAGGAAAAGGAAAGTGGGATGAGAGAGAGAGAGAGAGAGAGAGAGAATGGAGGGGAATTGTTGAGAATCTGAGGGATTTTTATACGGGATTTGGTGCACGCCTTCTTTCGGTTATTATTCAATTCCAATACTCTTATGCGATGTCGCATTGCCATGTCATACGCTATACAAATATTACATGATTGCTACTATATATAACGAGAATAAATTTTTTATATCGCTGGGGTAAACATTTATTTTCTTCAAATCGATCAATTGCACTGCAACACATGTCAAAATAGTGGTCCCAATTAATAAACATAGCAATGTGGCGCAATGTAATTGATTTGGAGGAAAAGAATGTTTACAACGGCACTGTAAAGAATTTATTCTCATATAGAATGTGAGTTTTTTTTTTTTTTTCAGTTACTTAACAAAAGTGAATGATAATATCATACTCTGCAAAATTTATCTCAACACAAATGGTTAGGAGTATCACGTAAGCAATGTCACATGGTACTCTGGTCTCTAAGAGCGGTGAATAATTAACCCTTATCTAAGGTAAATGGAAACCTTATTAAGGAATATTTAACTATTCATCATCTTTATTCATGTCACGTAAAAATTCATCCCATCCTTTTTTCATGCTTATATTTTCATCATCTTAATATATGAATTACCTTTCTTACCCTTTTCCATATGATATACATATATTATGTTATATTACTTTTCTAATTTAGTGGGATTTGATTGGATTATTTTCCTAATTTAGTGGGATTGAATTGGATTATTTTCCTAATTCAGTGGGATTTGGTAAATTTCAATGTGATTGATTTTTTTTTAAATACCATAGAATGTATTTGAGGAAACAATATTTTTAGGAATATAACATCATAAGTTGACCATATCTTTGCAATTTTTTCTTCATTCTTTGAGTTGACCAACCAAATAACAAAAAGTTATATTTTTCATTGATCTTATTATATGGAACATGACTAAATTACCATAAAAAAAGAAATAACATGACATACTCAAACCGTTACATGGTTAAATTACCATAATCTTACATGGTTAAATTACCATGATGATTACAACGTGAACACGATAAATATCCCATGATTTGAACAAATATTTTTTGGTTAACGGTTCAAATAATTTATCAAATGAAAATAACAGAGAAACATATTTCATGGTAAATGATACAAATAATTTACCATGAAAACTAAAACCAATATAACTTGACCATCGAGGCACCAGTGGTGGAGTAGCGGACATGGCTGATGGTGAAGAGTCCAAGGAGGAGAGATAGTTTGGACTTGAAGACATCGGAGATGAGGCGAACGGTGGTGATAGAGCGGAGGATGTCAAACGACAAGTGGATCGCCATCGGTTCTGAACACGTTGATTTTGGCAAAGGCGAAGTTGAATGATAATGGCGACGGAGCATCGTTCTTCTGCGACGGCCGAGATTTGAGTGTTCTGGACAAATCATGGCAATGGAGAGCCGTTCGATCGCCAACAAGATCTTCCTGGTGCGGAAACTGCATCCTCCGACATTCGATCTTGATATTGATCGCCATCGGTTCTGGACGGCGTTTGGGATGAGAGACACAGTGGGACGAAATGGGACGGCAATTGGTGGGAGGTTGAATTCCCTGCTTTTCATGAAGATGTGGATTATAACCTTTTAAGCAGTTTTGAAATGAAAGAAGGAAACTGTGAACTTAGGAAATTAGTTTTGAAATCCCTAAAATAACGCCGAGGACCCCCAAGATTAGTTTTCAATCCCAAATTTCTGTACCCATTATATACACACACACTTAAGTTGGATGAGGAATGAGGATGAATTTTTAAGTCTTCCTAATTATTAATTGCTCTTGGAATAAGGTCACGTGAAACTCTAAGGGCGTGTTTACGATAACAGTGGATAGAAATTTTAGATTTTAGTTTCAGATTTTGGTGCAGATTATAAATTTCAAATTTTAGTAGTAGTTGTGAAACTTGTTTGTTGGAGTTGTGAGATTATGAGAATTTTATTCTTTTTTTGAAAATTTGTGTTGCTCAACCCAAACCCAACTTTGAAATTTTGAAAATTCCTTTCATTTTTTCAGAATATGTAGATTCTAAAAATCCGTTATGTAGATTTTTGGCAAACATTCTAAATTGATTTAATTAGAATATAAAAATTATTCAAAATAATTTTTCGCAAACCCACTAAATGTGTTGGGATTGATAAATATTTGAGATCCCTGACCTTCGTGTTGGTATTAGAGGAGAAAAATTAACATGTGACGATTGAAGTATTACTCTGATAGTACTTAATAACCTCTTGCAGAAAATGAGAGCATTTTTTAGCATTTCATCTGTGAGGACGTTACATGTTCAGCTGCATGTCGGATGTGATACACCCATAATGGGGGCAACTCGATCTTTTTTGAAAAGGTCAACAAATTTAACAACCAGAAATCCCTATCTGAATCAAAATAGAAACTAAATCAGGCGGAATACAACCTGAGGAAATACAAGTCACAAATATGCTCCTGTGTGATTCTTATGAAATGTAAAATGAGATTTGCAATGATCAATGTCGTTGATTTTATTGATCTGTACGTCGTAAATGCAAAATTAATTATCGAAGAAATCAGATTAGTTGGATATATTTGATTAACGTTTATTCCAATTGTAGAGTAATAGACGGAAAAGCTCAGATCTTTCAATATTAACGCTTTGAAGGAAAATAATTTAGTTGGATTTGATTAAAGTTTATTCCAATCGTAGAGTAATAGATGGATAATTAGCTCAGATCGTTCATTAACGCTTTAAAGGAAAATAATTTATGTTCCGATCAATTTTCTTTTTTGCATGAATGATATATTGTAAACATGAATACCAATAAAATCCACAGGTTTAGTCATCAAATAAGGCTACGATAAGTCTCATTTTACTTAATATGAGAAATCATATAAAAAGATATTGAGTCAAAATACATGTACTTAAAAAGAGGTGCAAAAAAAAAAAAAAAGTCCCAAATATATTTGGAAGGTTAACCGCCACGTGGTGCTTCAACATTCTCAACAGTCACAAATTTTCATGGAACCCAATACCAAGTGATTCAAATAGCAACAATATGCACACGTGGATAATATTTTGTCTTATTTTAAATATTCAAACTCTTTCCTTTTCATGTTAATACCATAACACTGCCACGTTACATGAAGAATCTGTTTGATTAGAGTGTAAAATGGTAAAAAAAAAAAAAAAAGTAAAAAAAAGAAAAAAATATTTTCCCGGTGTTTGATTAATTAGCATGAAGCTCGTAGAAACTGCTAGAAAATAAAATATTTTTGTATAATTTATTTAAATATGGTTACATCGATCGCTATCACTTTTTTTTTCCCAAAAATACAAAAAAATCTTATCTTTCTTAGGAAAGTTGTCACCTCTATACATATCTACTTCTCATTGTGCTATAATTTTTCTGTTTCCATCATGATCAAAATTGTATATTAAGGGTCAGTTAGCAGGACCACAAATGAATCGAGTCGTTTGCGAATTGTTCGAGGCTCAACTCGATAGAGGCTCGTTTGAGTTTAGCTCGGGTACTAAACGAACCAGACCCAAGTCTCAATTTTAGGCTCAAAAATATCTTAAAAGTAGCCAAAAGTAGAAAATATCCCAAAAGTGGAAGGTTAAAAAAGTAGCAAAAACGTGGATATTTTCTACAAGTTGAACCAGTACTGGCCGACTCCCAATACCGATACAAGGTCTTCAACAATGCTGAAAAATACCAACTCGATCTGGACAACACGTACCGGTACTGGGCAACCCCCAGTACCGGTTCAAGGTTGGCAGAACTTTGATTTTGGCCTTGCCTTGATCTGAGGAGCCGCCGCGCAACCTTTGATACTCGGATGCTTCCGAGAGCAATCCATGGCGATAAAAGCCGCCTTAATTCAATGTTTAACCTAAAACTAAACAAAAACAACCTTACATGCAATATGGACTAAAAATGAAAACTTAAGGATTCAAACGCTATAAATTAGGGAACTTGAGCACCAAGATTATACAAATCTTGAGTGCTTAATTATCACGGTGCTACTTAAGTTTTTAACCCCGTTGCTTAACTAGGTTATATTTTCATCCTTTTCCAGGTGATTTACGAGATTTGGTAGAATAGAAATATATAACTTTCAAAAATATTGGGGTAATTCAAATTGGAGATCTCCCAACCAATCAAATAAAACTAATTCAGTTTCAATATATATAATAAGTTCCAAGACCTCATGTTGTTGGTCGTCACCCCCTTATCTCTAGTTTTGGAAACCGCTGGACGTATGCCCAGGGGCGAAGACAGCACAGGCCCTGAGGGTCACGTGCCCACTTGGAATTTCATCCCCTACACCTTTTTTGGTTCTGTTTTTCTTTTTTTAGGTACACCTCCTAAATCGCAGGCCCATAAGGTTTATCGTAGCGTGTTTTCAATCAAATCAATGGACCCCTTAAAAAATTAAATAGTCGTTGCAGGGAAACAAATAGCAAATTGTTACTTTGTTTGACATGTTTGGTCCATCCAACTTATTTTCTAGCTTTTCAAAAGAAAAGTCGAACAATCAATTGCCGAACCGTAAAAATGATCATTAGTTTATTGTAAGGAGGTGCCACTTTGAATGAAATTCCTGACTCCTCGTATCCCCATTCCCAAAACACCACCATCCTTACCAAGTACGACTGCTTATACAAAAGCTTTCAGGGCTTCTCCCGCAATGCGGCTGGAGGTCCGATCCTAATCTCTGCAACTAAATCCGAAAAAGTGTTCAAAGAGGAAATTAGTCCTCATGTGTGGATCGATTGATGACGATGGTAGTGTGTTTAGAAGGAAACAACAAACGTAAAGGTTAATTCTTTCAAAGCTATAAGGTAGTCGTACGATTGGCCGCCCGCTAATGTTTTATCTTTACTAGGTAGTGAGAAATTTAGAATGAACAATGTTATATATGACGACCACGTCTGAGTATTATATTATGAATACCATGTGAGGTATTACCATTGTATTAGTAGAATATGCTCATCTATTTGACAAACGGAACAAATCCTACCAATACAGTGGTGATATATCACCTGGCACCCTAAATGTGGTTTTCAAACATGATCAGTACCAAAGCATCAGTTATTTAGGATGTGTTTGATTTGCGCGTTATTTTCCCATACAAGTGTAATGCACCGTTTCAAAAAAAATAAAGTATTTATTCATTTTAATGATTGGTATTGTTGTGGGCAATTATTTGTCTTTTAGTTTTGAACAAACCATATCAGACCAAGGGAATCAACCAAAAAAGCAAGTGTGGGCAGCGGAACAAGAAAATGAAGCTTGTTTCCAAAAATATATTTAAAATTCAAGGTAGCAACTACCAGCCTCCAAACTAGGGCTGCCAACGGAGATCGATTTTGGGCGGGTCGATTCAGTTCCCAATTTGATTCGTTCGTGGCGGATTGTCATTTTCTTCATCCGCCACCCATCCGTGAGTGCATATGTCTGCTTTCTATTTTTTTGCCGCTAAGGCATGAGCAAAAAATCAAAAGCTTAAGCGGTTGCGCATGGGTGCCAGGACTTGTCGACGTTCAACATGTGTAGGTCGGAATGTCTCTTCTAACGAAATGATTGCGTGTGGCCCAAAAGATAAGACCGCAAAGAAGTAGTTTAATTACCTCATGATGTAATTAGCGGCTATTTGATTCAATTAAACCTATTCAACATCATCTTCAAGCCTTCGAATTCGAATTGCAGCGTTATAGCCGCTTTGTGCGTCCAAACACCAATTCTAATATTCCTATGTGGGAGGAGATGATAAATTCAATGTACCTCAACATTAGTTCTTAGAACAACTTAAGATAGTTCAAATCAATTGCAAAACAATATACTAATAGACACATGCATTGACTGGGTTATACTAAAAATTTAGAACAAGTTGTAAGATAATTTTTGGAATCGTGAACAATATATCACTGAGAATAGGGCAAGACAGATATTTTTACAATCATGATCAGTTTGTTGTTCTGATTACATCTATTATTTTTGTGCAATGGTTTGTACTAGCTGGAATTGCAGCGTGAATTGGCTGCGAAAAGGATAATTTTTATTAACCTCACAAAAGTGATTATAAAGATTTTACATGTGAGAAAAGAAATAGAGCATCCCAACTAAGTTGACATCCTCGATCCATACAACCCAAGAGAATATAAGAGAACAATACAGGGGTATATAATCACGAAGCCAACCCCGCCGCCGCCCAAGCCTTATTCAAAAAGTACTGAGAACTGCCAAACAAACTTGAACGAAAAAACATTTTTCCAAGGAGATAAAACTACTAGCAACGAGGGAACGTAATTAGCTTGTTTCGAATTTGCCTTTGAAAGCAGAGAACATGGCGCGCCATCTGGCTTGCGTTAGATGCACCGTGTCCCAGAAGATTTATCTTTAGGGTTGTCACATAGTGTATACATCTTCTCTCCTTTTGCGTTTACGTTTGATCAACAGGAATAACCAGGTTTTGGGACGCAACATTGCTTTAATATTGGTTTCTCAAACTTCACGGTAGCTCCTGCAGAGAAGTAATAGTTAGCTAAAGACGATAACGAAGGAAGGAAGAAAGAAAGAAAGAGAGAAGAAAACAGAATAAAACTGCCTTTGCCATTGAGGACCGTAGTGAACAAGCCATAAATATCAAGGATGATGACAAGGAACTAAATTAAAATTACCGAGTCCTTGCTCTCATTGTTGAGCTTTGCCACTGCTTGCCGCAACAACATGTTGTGGAATTTCGCGGCGGTGTTTGAAGTTTCGTTGCACTGTTGGAAATTATTCAGGACGGTGACTTCGGGAGGCATCCGAGGGGCTGCAGCGCCCCTACGGCTACTTTCCCCACTCCCATGTCGTGAATTTTTTTTAAGTTCCCGGCAATTTGTTTGACTATGCTGGCGATGAAGGCTGGCAAACCCTGAAGAGAAAAACCAGAGTAGTTCACTACAAGAGTACAAGCAGGAAAATTATTAGAATTGCATACGAAAAAGAAAAATGTCCATCTAATGATTTTTGTTCAATCAGTAAAGCAAATCTCATCATTATAAAGATAAAATGAAATCAGTACAAAAAGAAAAAGAAAAGTAAAATGACATAGCTTTGAAGAGAAAGCAAGACTTTTTTACTGCTGCAAGACGCATAAACAGAAATCTCATTACAAAAAGAAAAGAACCAGCTGGATCAAGGTCCTACTCTCGTGTCAATTGCAGATCGTTAGAACAGGGCGGAGTGAACACCACCCCACCGTATCCAACATTTTGATGTCTAGCTAACTGCACGAATTAATACTATTATATGGTGCTACAAATTCCAGTATGTAAGCCCCGGTACTGTTATATTGTATGAATATATGCAAATGTAAATTTACCTCGGCAGATCCACCTTTGGCGTAGTAAATACTGTAGTCATTTCCGGCGACGCTAACATAACCCGAGGAGGATTGAAGGCTCGATTTCGTATAGACAAATTGATTGACGAGGTTTTGCAAGAAATCAATCTGGGTAGTCATGTTTGGTGCCGAAACCAAAGTATCGAAAACGGACCCCCGGTGCCTCCGAATGCAAAATTCATGCCATTGCTCGCAAGTTTTGGTGCATGTTTCCTCATGACGAACGGTACTGGAGTCTGGAGACATCAATCCCAAATACTCGGCTGCATATGCACGTGATATAAAAATATGTAGAAAATTTGGAAAAGAGATCCACAGCTAAAGGTAAAGTTGTGTGATTAGAAGAAAATAAAAAAAATGCAAGAGTATAAGAATAGTTTTATGGTGACTACTGTTAAAAAAAAAAGTCGGCTTTTTGAGATTTGTCTTGAATATTTTTAAAAATATTTGGGTAAAAATTCTAATTTTTTTACTTTTTCGATTCCTCTGGTTGAGACATATCAAGAATCTAGAAAAGTTTATCGCAAAACAAACAAACGCGTTTAAAATTTGAATAGAACAAAAAGAAAGAAGTCCGAAAAAGTTCAAAAATCCCTTTGTGTATGAACTTTTCTTGTTATTGTCACGATCAAATCTTCCAATATTTGATTACTTTGACCGGTTATAAAAAAAATAAAAATAATTACTTCGACCTTTCACTGTAATAATTATTTGACCCTTTTGTGTGTTAACCGCAACTTTTTACCTATACACTACATTCGCTCCCTCACAGTGACACACATTGGTTATACATGTACATACAAATTGAGAGAGAGAGAGAGAGAGAGAGAGAGAGAGAGAGAGAG
>BPLS01000315.1:0-28159 GCA_019656275.1 Rhododendron kiyosumense
TTAACTCCAACCGAGCGTCCATTTCTTTTGGGTTCAATATGATTTGACTTATCTCTACATTTAGTGTCATTTTTAAATGAATTGTTTGGATTATCACTATATATGCACATTGAGAGATTACGTGTTGTAGCTCAACCTATTGTTAAACCTGATTAATCAGGAGGAAAAAAAACCCCATCAAAGTGGCGAAAAAAGCAACAACATTTAAGACCCCAATAAATACGCATATTGAGTAACATGTGGTGTTGTACGTCATCAATTTATTGGTGAAGTATATGACAAATGACATCTATTTTATCTATGTATTAAGAATAGATCAAGCTTAACATAGGCCTTTTACTATTGCTTGAAGGCAAATTCTAAAGGATGCCTCCGGGGCACACAATAAGGCACTAGTTTAACTACATTAATTACATTTTCTTATACTCATTCCAAGACCTATTAATAACTACATTGAAAATACAAATTCTTCATCAAAAGAAGTTCAAAAGTTTCTTGATCGACAAAATGACCACAACTCTCTATATTCTCTTTATATTCCTCTATCTATATCTATAAAATGAAAAAGCAAAGAGGACAAAAACTGGGAATCCCGCCACCTTTTTTTTTTTTTTCCTTGTGAGACTTGAACAAGAATTTAACCTTTGCTACCAAGCAAACTAATGTATGAATTTTTCTTTGAGTTTCTTGAAAAGATTTTTCCCCTACATACTTGATGAAGAGTTTTTTTTTTTTTTGAATATTTTTGCTAGATCATGGTATTGCATTATGTAGGAGAATGGATGGAATGTTTGAGTCAGAGTTAAACTAAATGAAAAAAATAAAGAAAGTTCATTCCAATGTTAAATCAAATGATGAAGAGTTTTTATTCCTTACAATTTTAACTATCCAGTTATTTGATTTCCATATAATATATATTATAAAAAAATTGTTCTAGTTCTTAGTATTGTCATTAAAAAAATGGTATTACAAACATTTATGGGTATTTAATTTCCATATATATTATACAAAAAATTGTTCTAGTTCTTAGTATTGTCATTAAAAAATGGTATTACAAACATTTATGGGTAGTTTAGAAAATAGTGGTGAAAAATAATATTTTGTGAGTACCCATAAAGCCAACTCATGAATTAAGTATATTTATTGCACCTAAAGCATTTAAAGAACCTTAAACTAGTGCTCCAAACTAATGCTTCAGGGGCACCTATTAGCGGGACCGTTACTTGAAAGATCTTGAGTAATCAACTAGAAACCGAGTGACACATGAGGTCATACAATTATATTACTAGGCGATTATCCCAACTCTTTCAAATCTATTGCAATTTCAATATTAGTTTTTTAGAACAATAGTCAGAAACACGTTTTTTGAAAGGAAAAAAAAAAGACACTCATCCTTCTTCTTCCACCTTGTTCATTGTTTTCTACCAAAAACTATTTCTTTTGAGAATCATAATCCTAAAACTAACCTCCTCTTAAGTTTTTATCCATGGTATCATCATGGATTAAGTTCTCATCGATCCTATGAATAACCTATTATACCCCTAATACTACATTTTTACATAGCTATACAATTTGTATACCCTAAATGTAGTGCCAGCCCCGATGTTTGGAGGGATTGGGAAATCCTGTAGTACAAGGCCCTACAAGGCACCCTAGATCGCACACAGACCATCAATCTTGACAATGAATGGTTGAAATATGATTTTTAATTATGACCGGTAAGAATTAATGGTTGTGCGTTGCACTACAACCCCTGTAGAGCACTCCGCTCTACAGGATTCCCAAATCCTGTTTGGAGTGCCCAAGTCCTATCCCAAACTTGGTTGTCCATTTACTATTAAGTCATAGAAAATAAAACGGCGTACGAGTATAAATAAATTAAATCAAGGTCACAATGGGTTTACATTTTTTTTTTCGTTGCCCCATGACAGAGGTCTTGTGAGGTTTACCCTTTGGCCGGCTCTGCCTATATGCATATAGGAGTTAGTTCCATTTTGTAAGGACTTACAGACGTTGCCTGGATTTACCAGATCAGCATTCGATTGTTTTGAAATAAAGAAGAACCAGCTTTCTCATATGGCAAGATAATATTTTTTTGGGAAAAAAACCGAAATGGTCCCTGTAGTTAAATGTTTGTGTCAACTTGGTCTCTGTAGTTGTAATTGGCTCGATTTATACTTTGTACTTTCTATTTTGTTCCAATTTGGTCCAATTGCTTACCGTCGTTAGTCCGCCATTAGTCATTTTAAATAAAGACAAAAATAAGTTAATAAAGACAAAACTAAACCAATAAGCCAATTTTCTCGTCTTTATTAAAAAAATTGGATTTTGATGGTAATTTTTTACTTTTTAGGTTTCTCTCGTCATGACGAAGCAATAACCTCGAAAAATTTGATAAAAAAACTAATAAATGCGAAAAAAATTGAATAAGGATAAAAAAATAAGCCACTTGGCTTATTTAGCCTAACAACCTCCGAGTTTATGTAATATTCTGACTTTTAGACATGGTTCTTTATTAATTATCATGATGTGACTTTTGGATTTATATCATGTTGTGACTTTTGGACATGGTTCTATATGCATTTTTAGTACTATGCAAAAAAATAAGGCATCTCAGTATTTGTTCAGAAGTTAAACAAGTAGACAATACTAGTAGTTATGTTGTCTCATGGCTAATCATGAAAATGGTGAATTAGAGGACAACTTTTTATAGAAAATTATAGTCAAATTTCTTCTCAAGTGCTTCCTTATTAACGGAAAATGGAAGAATGAGCTGTGTTTCGGTTTAGAAGTACATTAGGTAGGCCTGTGCAACAAATCCGTCCACCTGTGGACTCGACCTGACCCGAAGGGTCCCGGGCAGGGTTGAATATGTGCTTCGGACGGGTACGGTTCATTTTCTGTTAAAAATCAGATTTTGGTTCGGGGTCTGGGTTGGTGCGTTTCTTACTCAACCCAACCAATTTATAAAGATTAATTCAGTTTTTAATCGGACCCGACCCGACCCGACCCGACGAAAAGAATCGGGATTGCGGACGGTTCTTACCCCTTTTCGGTTTGTGGGTTTAAAACATTTGTTACCCATCATGTCGAGTCGGGTTTGAGGGTCAAACCCGACCGCCCTACCCATGCACACCCCTAATATTAGGGCAAAAGGGGAATGAGAGAATTACTATTTTAACCCCCAAAAAAGGGGCCATTTAATTTTGCTGTTAAAAGGACTAATGACGGTTAGTAATTGAACCAAATTGGAACAAAATGGAAAGTACAGAATGTAAATTAAGGCAATTATAACTACAGGAACCAAGTTGACACAAACACTTAACTACAGAGATTATTTCAATTTTTTTCTCTATTTTTTTTATCAGAAGATTAAGGTTAAATAACAGATCGACAGATCCATTTACACCACTATTGTAAAATGTCATTTTTCTTTTTTGTCTTTTTCCAACAATCTTTTTTTTGTCATTTTTCATTTACACCACTACACACACGTCCCCATCTGGGGTGGGGGCCGTAGGCCCGTAGGTGCTTAAGGGTTTTTTTTTTTTCCCCAGGTTTCGGCGGTGTTGTTTGGCAGTGGTTATTGGACCAGAGATGTTTGGGAGGAAGATGAGGTTTGAGGGTGGCGGGCGGCAGTGACGGTTTGGCAGCAAGGAGGTTTCAATTGCAGCACGCGGCGGCAGTGCAACGGTGGGCATGGTGTTGGACGACAGGTTTACAGTGGCAAACTTTGGTTCAACTTGCAAAGGTGGGGTTTCTTTGTCGCTTTGGGGCTGCAGGAGGGGCCGGTTTCCTGGGTTCCATTGACGGTGATGAGGCGTTTTCAGTGTTGGCGGCGGGTTTGGGTTGTTTTTAAGTTTTGGGTTCGGTCCATTTTTGGGTTGTGTTGATCTCTAGCCAACACTTGGATCTCGAATAGCCTTGGGTTATTAATATTTTCTTTTGATTGTTCTTATTCTTTTAATCTTTAATTATAATCTTTCAACTTTGAAGATTAATAAAATTATTTTACGGAAAAAAAAAAATATACACCTCCCCCATCCTACTTTTCTATTCTCTCTCTTCCAATTTGGTGTCCATCTTTCCACGTCCCGTGTTTTCACTCTTGGAAAGATGGGGAAAATTAGTTTGTCACATGTAGGTTATCTCCGAAAGTCACCCAGTGACGAAAATATTGTTGTTTCGTCACCTATAGTAACTTTTGGTGATAAAAATCTTGTTATTTTGTCACCTATAATAACATTAAATTTTGTCAGTAATACTTTAATTGTAGTAGCTATTATGATAAATTTGCTTTATTATGATAGATTACTTTAATATGGTAAATTTTAATTATAATTTCATAAATGGAATCCGATGCAATGATTTTAATGATAATTTTTTTTGGATAAATATGATAAAATTCAACATATATATTATGATAATTGTTAGATAAGATATAATGTGATGTTTGATTGATTGATGGAATATTTGTTGTAAATTTATAATATTTGTGACAAATTTATTCCGCTATAGTATTTTGATTGTTTGCCTGCTTTTGGATTTTTGTAATTTTTTTAAATTTTTTTTTGTTGAGATTTTAGGGGAGAGAAAAATGATAATTTAGAGTTATTTGAACTTTAGGAATATAAGATAAGTAAAAAAAGAAAAAGAAAAAAAGAAACTAGGATGAACACTTAAGTAATACTAGGGTTTAGGACTAGTATTTAAGATTTGCATATAAGTTTCTAACAGTATTTACCTGGAAAATCTATGGGAACAGACAAAATCCCAGCCATAACACCAGCTAACCTAACAGGACATCCAACCAAATGCTCATGATAATCGATTCCCATCAACAATTGACATGCCAACTGAAGGAGATACTTCTTCACCACCTCATGAACCACCACTTCTCCACCGGCCTTCTGCTCCCATTCCTTCTCGATATGCTTCTTCGCCACGCTATCCATCATGGGTATGTAATTCTTCATCACATCCAGCTTAAGAAACCCTAAGAGCAAATCCCTGTACGGCTTAATTTTCTCCACTATGGAGGTGCTGGTATCGGAGAAAAACAGTCTGTTAAAACTGTTGGGCAACCATGTGGCGACCAACTTGTTCTCGTTGGAAAACAAGAACTTGTTTGCGGCTGGGCCACAGAAAAATACCATGTTGTCCCCGAACAAAGAGGTTCGGAATATGTTCGAGGAGTACTTTTTTTTCCTTTCGCAGATGAATCTTTCCGGGTGGCCCTTTCGGCCTAGCAGGAGGAATTGAAGGGTTTCTCCAATTATTGGCCATCCTACTTTTCCTGGAGGAAGATTTGGCATACTGGATTTGCGTTTGCGTAATGTAAAGAAGCAGAAGAGAAAGATGAGAGTTACTGACGTGCAAAGTAGTAAACCAGGAAATAGGGATGGGGAGAAGCTTAGATCCATGTCTATTAGTGAATAATATATAATAGAGCATGGATATATATAGGTTTACAGAGAAATGATGAATTAAGCTAGTTATAATGAAGTTGATTCTGAATTAAGCTCGATTGCTATATAGACGTGTATACTTTTAAATGTGAACCGGCATAGTTGCATTATTATAGTACTAACACTTTGACCAATAGTGCATACATACTCCCTCCGTCTCAAATTCTTTGTTCGATTCGCAAAACAGAGTGTTAAAAATAATGTAATTTTTTAAAGAAAAAATTCAAATTTTTTTCACAAATTAAAAATACTCATTAATATCTAGTAAGTTGTTGAAAAACTTTTAATTTTTTTTGCAAAAATTATATTATTTTTAACACCCCGTTTTGTGGAACGGACAAAAAATTTGGAACGGATGGAGTATATAACACCAATAGGCCTGGTTAGCTTGGTAATCAAGACTTGAGATTTAGGACTTTAATTTAAACGTCCCTCCAAAGGTCTTAGGTTTGCAATTTCTTAAGTGTTATCGGCTCCTATGGAGCAAGTTCATATACTGCTTTGTACCGGATAAATTGAGACTCTCATAAGTGAGCAATGAGATTAGTTGTCCAAGATTAGTTGAAGTGAGTGTATACTGGCTCGGACACCTAAGTTAATAAAAAAAAAAAGTGTAATAATACTTGTAAGAATTTTGCTTAACACATGTAGGTTTATAGGAAATGGGCCAGAGGTCCGTTGTACCAAAATTTGATGTGCCTATGCATGTATCAAATGATTTTCAGCCACATGCAGGATCAGAATCTCAAAACACAATCATGCAACTGAAAATCACTTAGTACACGTGCAACTGAAAGTTACTTAATACATGGATGCACTAAAATTTCGGTGCAGAGGATGTTGAGTGCAGGAAGAGAATATTCTAGTTTGATGCTTCATGTACTATATGCTCTAAGGAAAGATCGATAAATACTAGTAATTAAGAAGACTGTTGTAATAAGGCAGGTCGTCGATCTATGTTGTGATATCATTCGAATATTTGTACGGGTGAGAATATATTAATTGGTTGTTTTTTAAATCGGTAATATATTAAAAGATGACGATCCAAAAAAAAAATTGGTTGTTAAAAGACTAAAAGTATCTTATCGGAATATACAGATTGCTCGGAAATTGAATCGGTATTATTGATTTAAAATAAATGCCTATCAGTTGCGATGATGCATGTTTCGTAAATGGATTTTTGAAATTGGTATGCCATGCACTATATATATTCCCAGAAAAACTTGTAATTAAATATTTGTGTTCTCGCAATACCTCAGCGGCCAGTGAGGATTTTTAAAGTTAAAACCTATTTCAAGCGATCGAGGAGGACTAAACATAAAACGAGACAAGGTTGACATCACTGAATTCTAAATCTACGGCTTCTTTTTTGTGAGAAGATCTCAGATAGAGGCACGCGACATGCATAACCATATATCACTAAAACCTATTTCAAGCGATTGAGGAAGATTGACAATCAGACAAGGTCGACCTCATTGAATTCTAAATCTATGGCTTTTTTTTTTTTTAGTGAGAAGAACTCAGATATAGAGGCACGCACGCGACATCACCATAAATTGGGAATTAGTAATCAAATAAAAAGTAGAATGGAATATCCACAAATGTAAACGTAAATGTGAATGGTATTTAGCACACAATTCTTTGATTCTCTTTCCAAAAAAGATATATGTAGTACTGACAAAGAGGTTTTTTTTTGAGAAATGATATTGGCACTCTAAAATTTTATGCAGGCACTCCAAAAAACAAAGGAAAGTAGTTTTGGAGTTACATTGATTTTGGAGTGTCTGTATCAATTTTTGGAGTGCCAATATCATTTCATTTTTTTTTAAGTTAACACTGCTGACTTGTAAAATGCGAATATTAGTCTACCCAATTCATTGAATACCTTTAATTAAAATTTGGATGAGGTAAGCGCCTGTACTTCAAATATATAAAGCAGACTCGAAGTTGAAATTTGATATTTTAATATTCTAAACAAAAGACAAAAATTTCTTTTGGTCTGGCGAGAAAAATATCCACATAGTCAGTGAACCTCATATTTTATACACATAACATAAAAATATAAAAAAGAATTGGCATGGAACCAAACACCAAAAATGGAGTCGGCCTGGAATTTCCCCAAGTCTACTCCCAACCGTGGGCCAACAAAAGCTGTAGACTGAAGTTCATTTTGAGCCCCAATTTGTACTTGTCTTTGTGTTCCGGAAAACGTGATTTATATTTTCACTATCCTCAGAATTTATGCATTCCTCTTGCGACTGACTTCCTATTTGTATGTAGTAGAAAAATACAAGCTTGAAACATAATGAATTAGGCCCGTTCCTACCAAGGTTCTTATTATTTAAGTATTTATTTTTTACTTTACGAGATAGGTCATTCTCTCATAATACATCACATTTAATTCAAAAAAATAAGTACTCATTTATTTTATTTATTTGACTTATTTCTTACTAAATAAAATGTATTGTATGTATTAATATGGAAATAGAGTTACAAAGAATATAAATAAGATATTAATATGAATAAGTCCAAAATGGTACCCGAGATTTTACGAGTAACAATGTGTATCATATATGTAATGATAATGGCACTATAATCTATACGGTATTCACAACTTGCTACCGCCAATTGAAGTCTTGGCACTGAAGTTGCTAGTTAACATGTGGATACTAATATAATCTCTATCTCAATATATAGAGGAAGACAGGAAGTCATCATTATTTTATTTGTTTGTGTTTACAACATTTTAATTATCACATAAACTTCGAGCGTTGGATTTATTGAAAACGTAAGTTCTTAAAGTAACCGTACGTATACTTCTTGTGGAAATAATGTTTGAGTAATTGTTTGTCTTGATTACCATTTGCACTTTAAAGTAAGTAGTGTTCACTCAACAGTTTAATCTATTGTGTTGATCAATACCATTTACATTTATTTTTTGGGATCAAATCCTCTCTGGTCCAAGTTTTGAATTGGAGTAAACGGTCGAAATCTAGATCTTACATTCGGAAATTCAATGCTTCGAATCTGCTCGGGGACTCTTCGCGTGAAGAATTCATGAGTTCTTCCAGCGAAGAGTCTCTGAGCAGATCCGAGCCACTGATTACAATATTAAACGATTCATGTCTTGTTCCACTAAGGTACTAATTTTTGTTAAGTACTTATTTCCCGTTTTATAAGATAGATTCATCACCTTTAATTCAAAAAATAAATACATGTTTTAATTAGTGGAACACACCTTTAGATTGCGACTCTTTCCTCCGGTCCAAAATTTGAACAAGAGATTATCCGCTTCCTTATTTTTTTTAGCTAGGTATTCAATTCTAATTTCAACTTTAGTAATTAATGAGTGATTTATCGTGATGCCACGATGCCTGTCTGTAAGAGCTGCTCCTACGAAAAGTAGCCATGCGTTACTTACCCTGGACGAGCCCCAACAATCACCGTCGTCAAAGAATCCACCTACCCCAACGCTCTCGCCCACGAGATATTCCTATGTAATCCATCTACTTAATAAAACACAATGGTGTGAGCCTCCATGCAAACAAAAACACAAGTTGAAGGGGTGAGATTTATTTGATCTAAGGGTTGATGTGTGCTATCAAACTCTCTTAAGAAAACACCCATACCCTTATAAATATATTACAAAAATGCTATCAAATGACGGATAGTGCCGTAGATACGGATAAGCACTAGTACACACACATATATAGTACTTAGTCCCACGGAATATGTGGTTAATAACGGTAGTAGGGCACCACAGTGGCGCCAAGACTTCCTTTGGGGATCCGCAGTTCTACAAAAGTCTCGTTTTGCTGTTGATTGTTATCTGTAAAAGTGTTAACATGAAGCTTATTTGTACATTCTATAATTAAGTTTTATTGAGGGCATTTGTACATTCTATAATTAAGTTTTATTGAGGGCATGTTTTTAATTGAAAAGAACAAAGTTTAGACCAACTCTCTCTTTTGGTTTTCATATGAAAGTTATTGAAATATTATTATTTGGGTTCAACCTGTTCATTTTAATAAAACGGGAAATTCCAGGCCGCCCCCACTTTTGGGCCCTGTTTGATAAATATGTACTAGGACCTGAGATGGGATTATTAATCCTATGGGGCTAGTAATACCATGTTTGGTGTTCTCATATTGGGTGAGACTAACAATCCGATGGTATTATTAAAGACGAGTTTGAAGCTTCTGGCTTCGTGCTTGAGGATGAAAATTTCCAGAAATAACAGAAAATGGTGGTTCAAGTTTTTTTTTTGGGTAAATAATGGTGGTTCAAGTTCATTAGATGGTTCTACTGATAGGATAAAAAACAAGAATGGAGACTTTGTTCTTGAGCATTGGAGAGAGAGAGAGAGAGAGAGGGGTACATAGCACCAATTTCCAATCGCGTACTGGTATGCTTTTTGCCTTCATGCTTGATTTTGGGTGTTGAAAATTCTAATGAGAGAGAGAGAGAGAGAGAGAGAGAGAGGGGCTTGGGAAGTAGGGAGGTGAGAATTCCCTGTTTATGTTTAGGGTTTTTAGATGAACGACCTTGATTTGTTCAAGACTCCAATAATGAACACAAGGGCAATGTTGGAAATTCAATGTTTTAATCCTATCCTACTTTTTTTTTTTTTTTTGATCGGCAAAAAAAGTTTTGTGCAAAACATACTCAATATTAATAATCCCATCATCTAATCCCGTGCCAAATAAACATAAAAATTATCAATCCCTTCTCATTATTAATCCCATTTCATTATCATTATCAATATCAATCTTAATCACATCTCCTTACGAATCCCACTAATCTATTACAGTTTTCAAACGAAGCCTTGGTATTTAGTTCCATGCCAGCCCTTTTTTGTATTTCATTCCTACGTAGGCCTGAAGCGCGCGGATAAGCAATTAGATAGGTGCTTGATGTTGACTCATGACGACGTGGACATGTTTTGTTACTTTTTGATTTCAAACGTTAAAGTGCGATAATTTTTATTATATGTATCCGTTTTTTGTAAAATTAATATTTTTAGAACATACTCGACGAAATCTATCAAAAAAGATCTATATTGAATGTGAAATTATGTATAGAAGAAAAATTTGAATGGATGTGAATAGTGTACGATTGATTTTTTTGAGTGTGAATTCTGCATTTTTGGGTGTCAATTGTTTATTATGAATTGTATATTTTGGGAAGTAAATTGTGCAGAAGGGGTTTGAATTATGTTTTTATGGGTGGTGTGAATTCTGCGTTTGGAAAAGTGTGAATTCTATTTTATTTTTTTGGATGTAAATTCTTTATTTAGATGTGTGAATTGATCTTCATTTAGGGGATGTGAATTTTATGTTGGGGGAGTGAATTCAATCAAGTTGAGGGGATGTGAATTCTATCTTTTTAAAGAGTGTGAATTGTCTGCACAGGGGATGTGAATTCCACATTTAGAGAGGTCTGAATTCTTCATTTATGGGGTGTGAATTCTGCATTTTTGGTGTGAATTTTGTATTTTAAGGGTGTGAAGTTCATGTTTGGGGGAGCGTGAATTTTGTCTTTTGGGAGGATGTGAATTGTGCAAAAGTGACGTGAATTTTGTCTTTTTGAAGGGTGTGAATTGTACTAAGGAGATATGAATTCTACATTTAGAGGTATGAATTCTTCATTTAGGGGGTGTGAATTTTACATTTAAGGGGGTGTGAATTCTGCATTTTAGGGGGTTGAAATTTGTATTTGGGGGAGTGTGAATTCTATCCTTTTAGATGGTGAGAATTATGGGGAAGGGGTGTGAATTCCGTGTTTGGGAAGGGGTTGTGAATTGTCCAAAGGGAAGGTGAATTATGCGTTTAGGGGGTGTGAATTCTATTTTTTAGATGATTGTGAATTATGCATTTGGGGGTGTGAATAACTTTTTTTATTGTGTGTAAATTTTCATATTCATTGTGAAATTTGTTTCAAAAATCTCATCAATTAGATTTTAAAAACAATATAATTTTTCAAAATCTGCTATGTATTAAAAAAATAATCTATCGTTTAAAGTTTAAAGTATATGTGATATATACACATTTATGTATATATGTGTGTGTTCTATAAAGGTTGAGAGAGAAAGAAAAGCTAGTGATTAGAAGATATTATTTGGTGATTTGCAAACATTGTTCCAACCACTCATCAATAGTCACATGTCAATTGTCTGTAAAATACTAACAAAAAATAATGGGTTCCACAATATTAACTAATCATATATGAATTGGGCACCATAATGTGATGTTCCTTCTGCATTGGGTAATGATTCCTGATGCTAAACTCATGAGCTCGTGTAAATATTAGAAAAAGGACCTAGAAGGAAGGGCATAGTTTGGGAGAGGGCTTGGACGGATAGGCGCTGACAAAGTAGTGCCAACTTAGAAGAACCCCAATAGATTTTGACAAAGATGTAGAAAATGATAGAGATTGAAGCTAAGGAGTATCCATGAGAAATCTTTCAGTGTCGGGTGAGTACTAAATGGTGCTTGTTTGGCGTATTCAGGCCGTTTATTTTAGTTTTGGATGGCTTGGATTTGGAAAAAGAAAAAGGCGAGAGAGAGAGGTGGGGTACTAAGAGGAGAGAAATTGTTTTAATCCGAACTGGCCAACACACTTTTGGACGGCCCGTACGGCTGCTCGGACATCATGTGGACGTGCCTACTTGGTACCCACTTGGCACTCAAAAGTTTCTCTTTGTTACAGAGAAACACCATTGCTTACAAATGGGAAGTACTAGGCATCAGTCTCAAGGCAGGTGTTTATCCTAGGTTCTATCTCGATCAATGTACCTTTCACCGAGCTTAATTATATTATTTCCTTTTTTCCTATAAAAAAAAAGGGGTTATTTTTCCACCAGTTGGAAAATAGGAAAATAATCGACGGTTCTTTTATTGACAGTTCATTCAATAAGTTAAGAAAATGACAAAAAAACGTACACTCCAATAAAAATTTTACACTTTTCAATTTTATGCCCTTCGATAGACCTTTCACACATTTCAATAACTTTATCAACCTTTACAATCCAACTTATAGACCAACACCCATCACATTGATGTAAATTTGTCTTCATGGTCTTGCAAACCTCCACCTACTAGCCAACAGGTAATATGCAAATAATTCTAAACAAGTTCAGATTTTAATATATATCTCATGGATTAATACACTTTCACATATACATTTTTCTCATATATCAACATACTTTTTACTTATTATCCATTGCCCCTTAGGACTGATCAGTGTAGCATTTTCCTATTAGTAATGCCCAATTAATAGAGGTTTCGTCTCAGTTATGAATTGGAGGATTTGCTCCTTAATTCTTTGGGACACAAGTCCGTGATTTTTCAAGAATTGTTGGGACATAGTTTATTATTCAAATTCTGAGAGGAGCAGAAAGATTTGGGTACGTAATTTGATTTTTTGTCTGTTAATGGCTTCTTGGTCTAGGAATCCCCCCAAGCAAAAAATATAACAAATTAAAGCATGACGATGCATGGTTATAGATTACAATTGATAGTTTGTTTTTTGGCGTCTCCGCACGGGGAAGCGTTCCTAGCTAAACCATCTTTGATTACAATTGATAGTTTAACTTGCGATTTTATGTGATTACATATGGACAGGAGTTGGATGTTGCTTTCCGATAGATTTAGTCAACCTAGATTGGATCAATATTCCATGTATCTAGTTAGCTATATCAATCTCCAAGACGGAATATGCAGCTCCATTCATCCTCTACAGATAACCTGGCCGCGCTCATGGTCAAATACACCTCATACTATCAACAATAAAGTCTCCGTAGCTAGCTTACTATACGACAATCAACTAATTCCTTCAATCTAGTTCAAGTTATCCATAATAAAAATCTCATTAATTCAATTAATTAAGTTGATTGGCATATAGTATATAGGCTAGCTACAGAGATTTTATTGTTGCTAGTATCTAGAGTAAAAATCTCATTACCATTGTACTAAATATACATATACACACCCTATGACAAGCGATCGAGAATATATTACGTACCCAAAAGCATATTTGTAGAATATCTCTTCAAGTTTGTATAATGAGTTTACCCCGAAAGGAACTTACCCTGGACTATATATGAAGGAAGAGATCAATCATCCAAATTCACCAACCAAGTCAAGGATTATGATGATAATAGAAGGAAGATCAATAATCCTTTTCTTAACCAAATTACCAATCTCTAAAATTAATTCAAATATGATGATGTACTCAGCCTTGAAGATCAACTATAATCTCCCTTGTTGATCTCCTCAACTCTAAAATTAAAGATATGGATATTCCTTAGGTACCATAACTCCGATGACTTAATCAATGTCCGGTCATTCATCGAGTCTCTGGTCAAGTATGCATCTAACGAAGGAGTAACATCCAAATAGTAACTTAGTTGAAGCAGTACCGAATATGCCTTTCTTTCTTTTTTCGGTAAATCGGAAATTCAGAATATGCCTTTCAATTCTCACTCTCACTCAACATTATTCAAAAAGGGTGCCGAGACCAAATTCGTCAACCCCATTTTTTTTTTATAATCAAAATTGATTAACTAAGGGCAATTTATTCCAACCATGTTAATCGAAGTTTCTAAGAGTACCAATGAGGCAATGATGTTGTTAGCAGAATATATAGACAATATAATGAGAAATTCCTATAAAAAAATTTGCTTCCATTTGGCATTAATCAAACAATATATAAGATTCAAGGATCATCTAACAAGGGAGATTATAGTACTCTTAGAGATAAAGCAATTATGGAGTTTTTGTAAATTTCTGTCCAATGACTTTACAAGGGTTCTATTTATGACTTATCATTTTTGTGAGATGGCATGCGTCTAGTAGACACTCATTAGGAAGGATCATTTTTTTCCTAGACACTCATTAAGAATTAATGATCATGTCTTGTGTAGGTATCTTTTTGTAAAGGGTCATGATGTCACTTGTAGACACCAATTAAAAATGTCATCGCTCTTGTAGGCACGTACCCTTACGCTTTACATCCTTTTATGAACAAATACACATTAATTCCTTCCAATCAAACACATCTCAATTTAATGGGTGTTGTGACTATCCATATCATTTGCTTTTTACTCATGTGAAAAGGTTGTTGAAATCAGTCACAAAAACCTCTCTCAATAGAAAAATGAAACTCACACATACTTACAAAACACTTCCAACGATCTAATTGCACGGTGGGTAAGAGAGAATTCACACACAACAAACCTCACAACTAATTCATTAATCAGCCATCACAAAATATACAAATTACAAACTGCATATACACACACATCTCATTCTCACACAATCTCTCACATATTTTTTCACGCACACACTCACAAACACTGGTAGAGAAACCCCCTAGGGGGGCTCCAATCTCTCTCCTCTCTGCTCTCTCTTATCCCACAAATTGCACCCAATACAACACACATACTTATAGGAACCACATACACTCTTAGCCACACAATTCTCTCAACCCTGAACTTTCCCACTCGAATAAATAAACAAGATTAAATCTCCCACAATGATAATGGCACATAAGCACGATTGAGCTACTAAGTGCTAGCTACTGGTTTCATGAGGCTTGAGACGAATCGGAAGACCGTTTTCAGGAGATGGAGATGGCTTAAAAATTATCCTCTCATTTGGTACTAATTTTTCCCATTCGAACTTCTTCACCAAATTATAGATAAACACAAGTATCTCTAGTCGAGCGTACTCTTTCCCGGGACATATTCGATGCCCTCCCCCAAACGGCACGTATGTGTATGGCGCAGGTCCATTTCCTTCAAACCTTGTTGGATCAAATTCCTCCGGACCCGGGAAGCAGGCAGGATCTTTGTGAGTTGAGTGAACACTCCAACAGGCCTACAAGAACAACTTGAAAAGAATTTTACCAGCAATAAATTCACCTACCTCCACTAATTAAATACCAAATTTTGGTACTCAGAACATTAGTCATCTTGAATGTCTCTAGACCCATACAACTAAAGTAAATAAACAAACAAGCTTTACCTTCCACCCTTTAGGAATTGAAAAACCAGCAAAATTGAAGTCGGTTAAAGCCTCTTTGAAACCCATTTGAGCAGGGGGTGCTAGCCTCATAGCCTCACATGCTACATTCCAAGTATAACTCATTTTTTTTATGTCGGACCCATTCAGCGACTCGCCCGCCCCTTTGGCCTTTGCAATCTCCATTATTTCTGAAAATACACAAACACAAAACATAATATCTACATACACCAATGATACACGATCGAGTACATATCTGCAAAAGGATATTAAAAAAAAAAAGAGGAAAAAACAGGAGATATCTGGGAAAGGACTAGGCTTTCTCCAATCGGGTTGCAAAAATCGCCTGTTTCTCTTGACATGACACCTTAGCCTTAGGTGACTTTTCACGTCCCATCGGAGTTGGACTCTACTAACAAGGAGTGTCGACATTGCTCTATTAGCTCGAACCTAGCTAAAACCTCTCAGCTCCGAAGTGTTGGTGCCATGGGCAGAGGTACTTAGGGACAAGTGGGGTCTAGTGACACCACTCACTTTGATTTTTCATTAGAACATTTGATAGTTTGCAACTAAATTTTGCTATTTTCACTCCACAAAAAATCTCTAATTGTCCCAAGTTGTTTAAATGCATAAGAATCTCAAGAGTTCTTATTTTCGAGAGTTGATTGTGCTAAAAATGAGACTATCAAGTATTATTTTACAAATATAACAAGTCTTTTAGAGCCAATTATGGGGGAAAAATGAAATATTTATGCATATTGATTTTATAATTAACCTCTTAATTTAGTTTTTTTTGGACTTGTGCGTAGAAAGAAATATAGTTGCATATGAATATAATTTTTGACCCCACTAACCAAAATTCTTGATTCTGCCCCTGGCTGGAATGAGACCATTGGGCTAGAAGCCCAAGTCATGAGGATCATATGTGGACTTAAATGGTGCAAAAGTTTTTTTTTTTTTTAAAAAGTAGGTAAAAATCAAGCTTATATAATACAACTTTAAATTTTGGTGATAGTCTACACCTTATCATAGTTTGAAGCCTACAATCTATAGAGGAAAGTACTCTTTGGTAATCGATCAAGTCAGATTTTGTCTGTGTATAGAACTTCTTGTCATTACGTCTTTGTATACTTTTATTACCGCTTGATTCAAACCTTGGAGCCGCCCTGATTGTGGTTGTGCTAATTTTTTTACATGATTTCAACTACCACATTATTTGGATGATGATCGACTATATATAAAGATCTTGCATGTACTGTTGCAAACTAGCCTGATCAGGTCTTTCCATGTATGCGTAGATCCAATCCATCGGAAAGTATCTACGGAGTCCATGCCACATCGTGTGAACCCTATATACATCGAATAACCCATATCCACTTGGTGAGCCATCCAATTGTATATTAAAGTTCAACCTTTTTATTTATTTATTTGATATGGGACTTAATCTTTCACGTATGTTCCTAACACGAGCAACAAACATGTGGAGAAACCGAAAACTGGATTTGTCATGTACGTACCTTTAAAGACCTCCTGATAGACATGGGGAAGCTCTGCGAGATATTTGATAGTGAAAGTGAGTGCAACGGACGCAGTTTCATGCCCAGCAATCAACAGGCCCATGATTTGATCAGCAGTGTCTTCTTCATTCCTGAAATTTCCGTTCTCATCTAGAGCGAGAAGAATGCCTGACAATAGATCACTGACAATCGGACTTTCTTCCTTGTTCAGCCTCTGTTTCCTCTCTTTGATGATAACCACAAGCTCTTTGCGAAGAAACCTAGCATCCTTTATGGCCTTGCTAAATGTTGTCCCTGTCGTACAAAATAACCTTCAGCAGTATTTATATATCTCACATGATTCGTTCATGCAATCCTCTCAATAAATCGTAATATGAGGAGAATGGAACCCGACACAAGTCCATTCCGATGATATCAGACAATGCATACTTCGTTTTGGTTATGCGATATGCACACTTGATATTTACCTAAAAGGAGGAGTAATTCATTACAAAGAGGCGTAACACCTATGAAGGTGCATCCCATAAGGACCCCTAACCTTAAAACTGTATAACATTCATCAAAACAAGTCGTAATGTTTCACTTAAGGAGGCGCAACGTTCACCAAACATACGCATAACATTTTTTAATAGTAGAGGGCGTACGTGGATTGATGCATTTCCCCTCAAGTTAATCTTCCAACAATAGTTATCTTAAAGATCAGAATTGTATATATTGACAAAAATGGATTGACAGTAAGAGTATTTTACCCTCGAGATATGTTGGTTCAGGATAATTAACCTTAATCCGTTGTTCTGTTGGCTGATGCTACGGAGCTTTACTCGGCTTTTGAGTAAAGATCTAGAGGAAGACACTCGATCGTAGAGAGTCTAGAGACTAATTGTGGAGGATAGAGCCAAACAGCTAGAAACAATTACACATGGATATCTGATTAACCTATTAATTTTTACTTGCAGCCCATGTAGTTTGACCGCTACAAGAATAACGATTTGTACCACAGTACAAGCGCTGGATGTCCGCAAAGCGCCGGTATAGACCGGCACGACCTATACCAACGCTGCTTGGGCAATGCACTGGATCGGAGTATTCCCGCTACTATTTAACTTGTACCCTCTCAAGTCTTAACTTCATCATTCGATAGGGCTAACTTCACTTACACCTCTTGTAATTTGACCTATGTCCAGACACACCCCTAAGATTCAATTTGTTGCACATAACCACCGCAAGCTTTGTGAAAGATTGCATTTGCGCTCAATTTCTTCATTCTTTCTTTCACTCTAACCAATATTTAATCCGAGTCATTCATAATGTATTAATCAAAGAGTAGAGCATCTATGTGAAAAATCATGTCGATCAAATATCGATAATTCAGTAATTGGGGAGCATTATTCTTGTTAAAATGAAAGATAAATTTAAATTTGAAATTGCCTTCATATAACAAATTATATTCGACCATGAGGTTTCCATTGTCCCATCGACTTGGATTTTGGTATTGATATCATACTTGTCAAACTCTACAGTATGAACGGTTTGGTCCAGTATAAATGGTTCAGATCCAATTTCCTATTAGGATATGTTCCACTAACTAAAATGCATATTTATTTTTTAAATTAAAGGAAATATATTATGAGAGAATAACCTATCTCGTAAAGCAAAAAATACGTACTTAAAAAATAAGAACCTTAGCGAAACGGGACCTAATTTCTTTAACATAAAATATAACCGCACACATAGTACACAAACCACAAGGAAATTATGTGCCACAAAATAAAGTTCAGGGATCCATTCGCACATTGACCAAACTACAGGGAGTGGAAATGAGGTTTGCCATTTTTATTTCCTAAGAAAAGGGAAATTCTTATGGAAATTGATTTTGCGCTCCACTTTTGTATGTATGCGCTCTGTAACACTCCGTCCCATTGTGGGCTTCCTAACCGGTGCGTGCCCAAAAGAGTCGTAACCCAGATTTTTGAGATGGATGATCCGAGAAACCGAGAGTTTGCTTTAAAAAGAAAAAGAAAAGCTTTTGGTCTAGCGAAAAACGTCGAGACTTTGGGTTTGGGAGCTACGTTACGAATGGGGAAGGTTTCGTTGAAGAAAATGTACCCCACCCGCCCGGTAAAATCGGTCTCTACTAAACTCTTTTGAAAAGGGATTTAGAATAACTTTTGAAAAATCAAACTCTTTAATAAACAAGCAAAAAGGAAAGGGACATGAGAAATATATCATATCAATGTGCACGTGGTGCTATCTGTACAGTGTAAGATGATACGGATGATGTAGAATCGAAAGGAGTTTTCAATGGAAATTGTCTGGGTCTTAGTATCCTTCTACACGGCATATCGTAATACCGTGCACGGTTTTACTGTATGCCGTGCGGGCTACTGTTTTATTCTCAGGCCATTATAAAGTTTCAGAACGCTGCCCGCCGTCTTGAGTAGAACGCGCGGAGTTTCCAACTGATATCAGACAATGTCCTTACAACTGGACCATTCTGAAAACACCACTTTTTCAAGCCATGGACAAAAATCAATTTTTATACTTTTGATCACTTTTATTTCTAAAACCAAGCATGGTTTGTAGATATGGTTTTATTTTGAAAACATTTACACCTGATATTTCAGCAATAAAACAGGTCTAACAGAGGATGGCTATGATCCCGACAGCTTGAACAAGAAAACAGTAGCTATGTAAAACGCCGTGCATTTGAATATACTATGCCGTGCGACGCATCAGGGCGCCGGGCGGCATAGCATACTTAGCACATAGGCTTGCTCTTGTTTTTGAAAATGGTTTTAAGCTAAGGTCCAACCAAAAGGGGGTGGTGCTAACTGCAGATAGGTTCCCTCAGGGATAAAGACAGAGTTTATCCCAAGAAAACTAGTTTATACCTTTGGTCTTCGACCTTGGATGAAGTCGAACGGCTACGGACGAGACCGGTTGAGAAAAGAGGACTGTGAGTGTGGTTTAATAGGTGGGTACTGGGTAGTTGGGACTTTGAAGTGAGCAAGAGAACTCACCTCAATAATGAGAAGGAAAAAAATGGAGGATTTTGATAAAGAAATGACCTTGAGAATGTCTTTAGAATAACTTTCTCAAGGCTTGGGAGTGAGGAGTGGGTGTGAGTATGATGAGAGAGAAGGAAAATTCATGGCCCTTTTCTCTTGAATGGAGGGTTGTATTTATAGGAAAGAGCCAAGGATTTTGAATTCAAATGGTAGAGATATTTTCTGAGCGGGCCAGAAGTGCTTTTTCGGTTGAGCTAACTCGTAGCTGTGGCTCAAGTGGGCGTGGCTGACAGCTAGCTGAGCCAGTTAGAATTTTATCCAAAATACCGTGCGGTTGACCTCATGACCTCGTGTGGCATAATGAAATCTAATTATGCTGCGCGGTGTAAAGATGTGTCGTACGATACTAAGAGTCCAGTCCTGAGCCTTGGTTTATTTTTGACTTTTTGGGCTTTTGGGCTAAGAAAGTTCTTCATCCAAGCTTTTGAAGGTATTGTTTCCTTTGTTTTATCATCGGGACATTTAAAGAATCTCCGAGGTCCGGATTAGGGTGTTTACACCCACATTAGAAGTTTTCATGGATGATATTGGGCATATAATAAATCTTGTGGACTACTATTTACTAATACCTTAGGCTTACGCTTTTGGGTCATATGGTGTGACTTGTGGATCAAAATTAAGGTACTAAGTCAGTGATCTGTTTGGGGCGTTACACATTCCACTTTGTACATCACATTAAAAATGGAGCGCCTACATACAAAAGTGAAGCACCAAAATCGACATCCAACTCGTAATCTATGATACTCAAGGATAAGGAGTGGGGTGATGGAATGTTGTGTCTGCCACCTGAGGAACGGAGTAATATATTAATCAAAAGTAATGTACGATGACCATATTTGATGACCATGTTTACGATCGATATCAGGTAAGATGTCATTCCTACCTTGGTAAAAACAATATGACGGTAGGTCATATTCCATGCACTAAAGAAAACTCATACATATACACTTTCTAGGAAAAGTGTTGACCAATGGACAATGCGTTGCACTTGAGAGCCTTACCACTCATCATTGCCTTCCCCTAGGCCTTATAAGACTACTTAGGCCTAAGTATGCTTAGCTATATATATACATACATACATATATATATATATATGTATGTATGTATGTATGTAGATAGATACATATATGCTTTCTAGGAAACATTGTGACCATTGGGTATTAACTGGTCATTAAGAGCCTTAACCTTTTATCATTACTTTTCCTAGGCTTAGTAAGCTACTTAGACCTAAACACCCTTAGTCACACACACACACACACACACACACACACACACACACACACACACACACACATATATATATATATAAACACATGGGGAATAGAGAGAGAGAGAGAGAGAGGGAGGGGTGTGCATGTGTGTACACTTTCACAAGCTACCCTTTAGCCCATTTTTTTAGCCTTAAGCCTAATGACCATTGACAACCCATTCCTAGACTACTTCAAGCGCACAATGTAGCTTTTAATCATCCTAGAACCTAGCCCTTAATTACCCTAGATTTTGACTACAACCGAGACCTAGGAATGACTAAACATGGAAGGCTAACCATTAGACTTTTAAGTCTTGCTAACCTAGACTATAATTACCTAGGATTTACTTACAAGCCTTAGAAAATCCCCATGATTACCTAGCCTTGCACCTAAATTGGATTGACAAGGCTTTGGCATGCTTAGAAGGCTTGATTGGACAACATAATGGAGCGAATCCATGGGTGGGAGAGAGAGAGAGAGAGAGAGAGAGGGCCGGCCATGAGAGGGAAAAGCCTAAAGTTTGCTATAAATAGGAACCCCCCTCATACCATTCAACTCACACCTTCAACCTTTCAACTTTTCTCTCTAGAAATTCTTATGTTCATACTTGTTCATCATTTGTTCTTCATTATTCTTGAGTTCTTCAAGAAACTCATCCAAGGCCGCCACTAAACCGCTACTCAACCACCCTCTCATCCAAAAAGTTTAGAAGTTTAGCCAAGAACTAGTTTCGAGAGAAACCTTTCTTTTTCGAAACTACAGGCCGCTTACCATAGGAAGTCATTCCGTCCGATAGCCGACTTACTTTTTGTAGCCGCCATACCGCCAAGAAGAACAGTAGAATATCTCTACTCACTTTCTCTAGTATAAAGAAAATTATAGTTATTTTTATGTTTGAAAATGCATGATAAAAATAACTAGCAAACTTGTTTTACTAAAATTTCGAAAAAAAGTATGATCATGTTGAATCACTCGACTTTTATACCGGAAAAACATATATTGTTTTGAACTTCCCAAAAAAGAAGAGAAAACGGATTTTGGAAACATAAATTTGAATGAAAGTGTTCGTATTTTGATATTAAGAATGATTATGAGATTGTATATATGATTACGAGGATTACTTGTTTGATGTGTAATAAAACATAAGTGGTATCCACTCTAAAGGTGTTCGTCCATATGACACTATGCTTTATATTGTGTGCTAAATGTTTGAGCATGACTGTGTGATAATATGAGCATGATAAGTAATATAGAGTTGGATGATCTTACTAGTTTAGTTTCAAAATTACAATGAATGATTTATGAATTTCTTATGTGAAAAGTTCTGCCGCAGAGTCTTTGCATGAAAATGAGACACAGGAATCGAGAAAGTAGAAACATGATACTTAGGGTGTTGTTAATGAAAGGTGTATTTGAAAAAGAAAATGTTTAAGAAATCGCAATGTGACCGGACTTGGTAGCCCATTGTGTGGTGTGTGTATATGTGTGTGTCAATGGGAACCCAGAGCGACACCCCAATTTGGCCTTATGATTATTTCAAGTCTCACCTTGGGGACCATACCGATGATGATATGGGTACAGTGATTGCTGATTGACTTCTTGTGAACCCATAAACTTATGGTGAGTACTTTGAGCCACTTAGAGGACCCAATCCAGTGTCATATAGCCTTTCAGACAGAAATACAGAATCCTAGGAGAATCTTTTTATCGGTCGTAACATTGATCTCACAGCCTCAACATCATTTTTCCACCCGTGAAACTTGTTGCTTGAAAATCTCCCTGAGAGATTGATCTTTCAGCCACTAGGTCTATCCTTCGACCGCTTAATCATTCCTACGGCCGCCAGATCGTCTATTTTCTAGATTCTAGAACGTTCTATCAATCATTTGATCCAATCACAAAACCCTAGTAGCCAAATCCCAATGCGTTCGGGTTACATAAGGAGATTACCATGAGGAATTCATGTTGCCTTATAATTCCAATTCAATCGATCGATTTTGATTGGTTGAGGTGTGTCATCCCTATGTCTATATAAAAGAGCCCTTGGGTTTCGAAAATAATAAGGAATTCATATACCAATACACCCTCTCAAGCCACAAAACTCTATCAATATACATTCTTAAATCCCCTCTGCAAAAGCCCCAATCTTTCGAAGGTAGCCGCTAATCCGACGATCAAATCCTGAAGTCCAAACCCTAACCCTAAGGATTTTCAAGAAGCAATCGGTCAATCCCATCTAATTTGAAGCAATCAAGCCACTAAGGGATCAAGGTGGTGAGGCCCAGGGGCCATTGGTTCGTTTTACTTTCAATATATGCATGCTAATCATTGGATTTTGATTATCTGTTAATCGTTTAGTCTGGTGTGAGAAAAAATATCGGCTGGATCTTCGATCCATCAGCCGGTACATTGAACCAGGAGGATCTCTCGGCCGTGACATCCATTCACCAGCCACGAGATCTATTTCCTTGGAACAGTTTATTTTATTCTGCTTATTCTGATGCATGTTTCAATTATTGTCTTGGCTCACCATTAACTGTTTAAAGGCTAATAAACAGACTATGTGCTAGAATTAAATAGTGCATGTGTTAATCTTATGTCAAACAAGTATGGGCCAGTCTCACGACTGGGCAAAGAGGGATGCTTAACACCTTCCCCTCATTGTACCTTTGACTCTCGTACCCTGAATCTCTATCTGTTTGTTTCTAGTTTTTATAAACTAGGTGGCGACTTTGTTTTGATGATAACTACCATCGTATGGCAATGTTTCTAGCCATGGGAATATTCATGATCTTGGTTTATGAAATAGAAAGCAAATAAACAGTAACGATCAATCTGTCTGGCGATGTCCTGCCCGGGCTACAATATTTAGGAAGAATCTAGGAAGCTATATTTAGTGGGTAATTAGGTTTAAGGCTGTAAACCTTAGGGTTGCATACATGGCATGCATAATGATTACTACTTTAATTTGGAAGTAAAATGATGGCTTCCTTTGATCTAATGGTTCTTAAATGTTAGGGAAAGGTAACTAAGTTGATTGGTAATTAGGTTTTTCTAACCAATTGGTTGGAAACTAATTCTACTTGCCAAGTAGAATTTCTAGCCAAGATTATAATTTAAAGATTTAATTTACTCCCCAGAAAAATATACGAATGCTTTTACAAGCATACTTGTCTTTGGAAAAGGATTAAATTGTCTGATGCTAAAAGATATAATTTTAAAAGTCTCAGATCTAATTCTGACGGATTATAAAGGTTAAAGGAAAAGCAATTCAAGAATAATAAGATATTTTCAAAAATATAAATGAGATTTTTATTTACTAAAAATCGGAGTTGTTACACTCTCTCTCTCCACGCAGGTAGTAGAAATGGGTTGGGTGTGGTCCAACGAAGTAGACAACGGCCATGACATCTCTGCAAAATCATTGATATTGCCCCGTTTAAACCAATGGTTTCCATCTCTAACTTCCTTCCTTCTCATGTACTCACTACCTTTTTTATGTAGCCAATAAGGTGTTTGATGGAATGCCCAACACATGTTCGGTGAATCTATAGCAGTGACTTGGTTTTTATAGTAAGTAGACTACTTTTTATTCAATTTTATGTGTTTCAGAAAATCTTTGGAAGTAGTAGGCAATGGCTATTGGCCATCCATTTAAGTTGGAAAATGTGTAAGTGTATGGAGTGTGTGAACAATAGTTCATGATTGACTGTTTCATCTTTTTTTTCTCAGGTATAAAGCTGCATAAATCAAAAACACCAAATTAGAAGGATGATAATTTTCGTCCCCTACTCTTATTGCTCTATCATTTTTATAAATTAAACCAAAAAATCAAAACCAATACCAAAAAGAGTTTCCATTATTATTTTTCATCCCCTATTGATGTAGAGCATTGGTTGGTATGTTTAAATTTTAAAATGTTGGTTCTTATAATCTTACTCTTTGATGGGGGTTGATATATTGGGTTCAATATCAAGTATTTATTTTCAGTACTGTGCTGATTGTGGAGTCGTGCCTTTAGGCATGCACTAACTTTGTGTCTTTAGATACGTTGCATCGTTCAGGCACGGACATGCACCAGTCATAGATATATGACGAGCCTTGAGTTTTGGCTTGATCCCTTGGGGAAACTCGACCGTCTGAGACTGAAAAAACTGCATATGCCTAAGCCTTAATTGGGTAATCTTTAAGTGGTCTCGACCCCTAATTTGCAAAAGGCCCAAATTAAAAAATATATATATTGAAGGTGGCAGTTCGTTATGTGCCTTGACATGGCATGATCTAATTGGCTAATTACAACGTTGATGATGATCCCACTGGATCAGAGCTATGCCCAGGGGATCCTGCCAAGCTGGTCCTCGCTTGGCGGCGGTGCCAAACACATCTACACAGTTCATCTCTGCAATTAATGGTCCGGATTAAAAATAAACTTTTGTTTAAATAATCAATCTAGAAGGACAATCCATCTCTGAAAAAATTTGTTTTTAATTTGGACCGCTAAAAACACGTTTGAACGGTCCAGATGCTTGATAGCATCTCCCGATCCGACAAGGAGTGCCAAACTCTATCGGCCGCTCTGCACCAGCTTTTGTAGAGGATGCTTGCAGCATCCCCAGTCCGACGGAGCAAAAGTAACTTTTTCTTCTTTTATCTTTTCCCACATATCCTTGTTGGATGTTTCTTTTTTTATGGGAACTGATTTTCACGCTCCAAAAAAAGCCTCAGGCCCTCTGCTTTTTGTCTTCATTAGGCAAACTTCCTAAATTACCCTTTCAATCTAAAACCTTTCCGTGGAAAAGTTCTTTCATGTGAAAAAGGTGGAGCACCATAGTGGTTTTGTGGAGCGCGGAAATCGAACGTATTCTTCTAAGGACAAGAAAGAACTTTCTAGGAAAAAGTTTTATATTGAAGGGGTAATTCAGGAAGTTTGCCTAATGGAGACAACAGATGTAGTGACCGAGGCTTTTTTTGGAGCGCGAAAATTAGCTTCCTTTCTCTATTTCTGTTGGTTGTTTTTTAGTCTTGGGATTTGATTCCGTGTTGACAGTATTTTCTAAGGAAACTGATTTTCGCGCTCCACTTCTTACTAATAGCGCTTCACTTTTAAAATGAAGTTACTAATAACTTTATGAATAAAGTGGAACACCATCAATAAAAAGTGGAGCGCGAAAATCAAAATCATTTCCTAAAGTCTTCGATATATTTCCTAAAGTCTTCGATCGCTTCCTTTTCCTCGATATGCACAAATCACTCATTTGTCTGGACGCCCAAACTCTCAACTCCCTCTTCGAATACACTGTTGAGCTAGGCCCCTCTCTCATCACTCTCAACATCGCCTATGTCTCCCCACTCTTCTTTGCCTTTGAAAAAAAAAAATCAAATTCAAATCCACTCATTATCTATATTTTTAATTATTACTTTCATTTTTCTTCTTACTTATTACCTTTATATCAAATCATTAATCTCATTTCTCTCTCTATCTCTTTCTACTCATTACCTCTATCCTCAATTATTACCCTATTTTTTCTCCTCACTCATTACCCAAAAGCCAAATCCAAAAATTTTCCAAACCCACAACTGAACAAGGCTTCCTCTCCCCAAAACAGGACTCAGACCCCACTCTTCATAATAATTAAGGGCTGCTTTGGCAAAAATAAGCCAAGCGTCAATTATTTTATTTTCACTAGTGTCACGTTTTGTGCTCAGTATTATTGTTTCCATTTAAGTTTCAACAAGTCGTCTGAAATGGTATAGACGTTTCATATGTAGATAGGGTAAAGAAAATGTAGCAAGCTACACTGTGAAGAGAAAGGAGAAGTTATACCGGCAAATACTAAAAAAGAGATGAAGTTATATCGCCAATTCTACACATAAACAAGGAATTCCATATCCGTCGGCCACCACTTAATTTCATTAAAATCATATATATTTCTTCTTTCTTTCACGCAAAATCATGTCATAAGGGCCTTCAATTTACAACCAAGTAATACAGGACCCACAATGAACATTAAGAGAGGGAAAGCCACCATGATTATAGCCAGAACAATCACATATCCAAAACCTATACAATAAGAAAGAGTTTTTCCTCAAGTAAATCATGGCTTTAATTACTATCAACATTTTCTCATCTACAAAATCCTTTTATAGGTCACTGTAAATGTATCAAATCACATACTCCCTCTGTTCCTTATTTACAGTCCAATATTCCATTTTGGGCTGTCACTTAATAAGTATCTATTTTGTAAAGGGCTTTTTGACTTTTTTGGCCCCCAAAATATTTCCGCCATGCCATTTTGGTCCCCAATATTTCAATTGCTCACATTGCATCCCCAAAGTATCAATTTTGTGTTTAAATGGTCCCTGCCGGTTACGCCGTTCCTTCCCTCCATCAAAACCAAGGGCAAAATTGGTATTTCACCTCAAAACGGTGTCGTTTGGTTGGAAGAAACGGCTTTTTGACTTTTTTGGTCCCCAAAGTATTTCCGTCATGCCAATTTGGTCCCCAATATTTCAATTGCTAACATTGCATCCCCAAAATATCAATTTTGTGTTTAAATGGTCCCTGCTGCTCATGCCTTTCTTTCCCTCCGTCAATACCAAGGGCAAGGTTGGTATTTCACCTCAAAACGGTGTCGTTTGGTTGGAAACATAGATTTTTCTTTTCCATGGTTTTCTTAGGGTTCTTATTGAAAGTCTTAAAGTCAAAAAATTAATTATGACTCTTTAGGATAAAATGATCAAAAAATTAAGATTTTTGCATAGGTTCAAACAGATTGAAAATTTGAACACTTAATTTTTTCACCATATTTTTTAATATATAAAAAGCCTCAAAAA
>BPLS01000315.1:28169-99665 GCA_019656275.1 Rhododendron kiyosumense
ATCAAGTGTTTCAATTTTCAACCCGTTTGAACCGATGCAAATATCTTAATTTCTGATCATTTTATCCTAAAGGATCATAATTATTATTTTTATCCTAAATAGGTGAAATAACAATTTTTTCTATTCTATGGTTCTCTAGGGTTTTCATTGAAAGCCTTAAAGTCAAAACATTAATTATGACCCTTTAGGATAAAATGATCAGAAAATTAGAATTTTCGCACCGGTTCAAACGGGTTGAAAATTGAAACACTTGATTTTTTGAGGCTATTTATATATTAAAAAATATGATGAAAAAATTAAGTGTTCAAATTTTCAATCTGTTTGAACCTGTGCGAAGATCTTAATTTTTTGATCATTTTATTCTAAAAAGTCATAATTATTTTTTTGACTTTAAGGCTTTCAATAAGAACCCTAAGAGAACCATGGAAAAGAAAAATCTATGTTTCCAACCAAACGACACCGTTTTAAGGTGAAATACCAACCTTGCCCTTGGTTTTGGCGGAGGGAAAGAACGGCGTGAGCCGTAGGGACCATTTAAACACAAAATTAATACTTTGGGGATGCAATGTTAGTAATTGAAATATTGGGGACCAAATTGGCATGACGGAAATACTTTGGGGACCTAATTGGTATGACAGAAATATTTTGGGGACCAAAAAAGTCAAAAAGCTGTTTCTTCCAACCAAACGACACCGTTTTGAGGTGAAATACCAACTTTGCCTTTGGTTTTGACAGAGCAAAGGAACGGCGTGAGCGGCTGGGACCATTTAAACACAAAATTGATACTTTGGGGATGCAATGTTAGCAATTGAAATATTGGGGACCAAAGTGGCACGGCGAAAATACTTTGGGGACCAAAAAAGTCAAAAAGCAGCCTTTTTAAAGTTAGTGGGTAAAAATTGATACATTGTCTATTTTGTCCCTAAAAGTAAATTCCATTTTGAAAAGTTAGTGAGTAAAAGTGTAATAATGATAGATAAGTAGGAAAAGTGGAGGAAAAAGTTGATGTGAAAGGTATGATGATGATGTCTTTTAATAAGTTAGAGTTACGAAGCAGGACAATTAAAAAGAGACGGAGGGAGTACTTTTTACTTCCAAAATTTTATGTTTAACTCTTTCTTTTTTGTAGTAGTAAATAAATATGCACTAAAACTTTTTTTTTGATTATTTATTTAACTCTTTCTTTTTTGTTTAACTCTCTCTCTCTCTCTCTCTGTGATTTTGGGTTTGAATGTCGGGAATATCTGAAATTCCCCTATCAGTTGGTTGTGGGGTTGATTGGTTGTTTCGGGTTGAATTTCTAAAAAAAAAAGAGAGGGAAAGGTAAAATTTCAAAGTAAAAAAAGAAAGAGTTAAAAGTAATTTTTAAAAGTAAAAAATAAAAAATAAAATGAAGGTTAACAAAGGAGTTAAAAGTAATTTCAAAATTCTAAAATTAGGGTTAGGGCTTTGGCAGTTTAGTTGTGGGGTTAATTGGTGGTGTGAGGTCGAATTTCTAAACAAAAAAAAAGGGGACAGAGAGTTGAAAAGGTAAAATTTGAAAGTAAAAAAAAAAAAAAACTTTATTGCACATTGTAGGAAAGGTCAAAATTACATATAGTTGACTAGGTTAGAGCTTTGATCACTTTATCAGAAGAAGACATGTGGCACCTGCAGATGAATGACACGTGGCATATCATGTCGCGGCAAACTCGCTTGTGCTTGTTAGAAATACAGACAACTTTCAACAACGAATAGGCTTGTGCCAAGCAGAACCAGCCCAGACAGGACTGCGAAAGGGCTGCGAGCTGACAGGGCCTTGGACTAACAGGGTTGCGGCAGGGCTGCGGACTGACAAGGTCGCGAGATGACAGGGTCGCGGCAGGGCCACAAAATGATAGGGTCGCGGTAGGTCCGCAAGGGCTGCAAACTGACAGGGTCGTGAACAGAGCCGCGACAAGTTGGGTCTAGCAGAGATTTTGTTCCCTGCCTATAAATACTAGTGCTGGTATTCATTTGGGACAGACGGAAGAGAGACGCACAGATTTCTAGAGACAGAGAGTCATCTCCTCTAGAGAAAAAAGACATTTTCAGAGAGAGTGAGAGACCATCTCCTTGAGAGAAAAATGGAACTACGTTTGACCTAATTTCTTGTACACCGGGATACGTAGGCAGCCCTGATGACTCGGGCACGGTCGCATGTTTTATGTCTCCTCCATCCTTCGTTCTAAATACTAACCATTCTTTACCTCTCCAGCACATTTTATTCTCATGAACATTTTGGGCTCTATTTTGAACCCTGGGAGATCAGTTAAGATTTTGACTACTCCTAAACATTTATTTACTACTAAAAAAAGAAAATAATTAAAAGTAATTTTTGAACGTAAAAGTAAAAAAAAGTTGAAAGTTAACGCCTTCCATTAGCTCCATCAATTACACATTAACAGAATGGGACGGCGGACTCTAATTGTTAGCGAAATGGTAAGTTTAGGTATTTTTTCGTTATTAGTAAAAGTCCATGTGTTTTTTTGTAAAGTTCCTAACTGTTCCACGACTTTTTTGAAAATTTTCCCCAAGCAAAAGTCAAAAAGAATCTCACTGTACCACACGATTTTACCGAAAAACCCTCTAACCCAACAACAGTAAAAGACTAAATATTGTGTAAAAAACATTGAAAGTTCGAAACCTCGTTAAAGTAATCTGTAAATAGCCTAAATATTTGTTGTGGCCCACCACTTAAGAGCATGAAATTACTGGAACGCTCAGAACCAAGAAAAGTTGGATTCAGCCCCCTAGTTTCCAAACTAAGGGGCCTTTTCATCAGGCCATGCCAAAGTGTAAGCCACAACTTGGAAATGTAGACACTCCAATTTGGCATAACGATTATTTTAAGTCTCACCTTGGGAGCATCTTGATAATAAATGGGTACAGTAATTGCTAATTGACTTCTCATAAACCTAAGGACTTTTGGTGAGTACTTTAAACCACTTAGAGGACCTAATTCAGAGCCAAATAGCCTTTCAGACAGAAATACCGCATCCTAGGAAAATACATCTGTCGGCCGCAAGATTGATCTCACAGCCTCCATTTCATTCGTTCACTCGTGAAACATGTTGTTTGAAATTCTCCCTGAGAGATCAATCCTTGCTCGCGAAATGGATTCCTCGGCTGCCGGATCGCCTTTTTCAAGAATTTTGAAATGTTCTGTCAATCGTTTGATCCGTGCTCAAAACCTTAACAGCCATTCTCCGATTCTTTAGGTCTACAAAAGCAGATTCGAGCAGAGGTCTTGTTACCCTAAACTACCTTGTTGATTCGTGTCATTTCATTGGCCGGAGTGAGTCATTTTATGCCTATATAAAGAGGGTTTTAGGGTTTTGAAATTAACATCACAATTCACCCTCTCTAGTCACGAAACCCTGCAAAAATACTCTCTCATACTCGTTCTACAAAAGCCCTAAACTCTCATAAGCGGGCAATCCGATGATCAAACCCCGAAGTACAAACCCTAATCCTAGGGCTTTCGAGAAGGAGTCAGCTAATCACTCTCAATCTGAAGCAATCAAACACTGAGGGATCAAGGTGGTGAGGCCCAGGGACCTATGGTTTGATTCGTTTTCTTTTTCTGTACTTTAATCGTAGTATTCTGAATTACTGAATAAACTGTTCGTATTCTGGTGTGAGGAAGAACATTGGCTGGGACATTGTTCCCGCGGCCGATACATTGAACCAATGGGATCCCACGGCCGTAAGATCAATTCACTGGCCGTGGAATCCACCTCCTGGAACAACCTGTTGTGTTACCTATTTCTTATATTGTATGCTTTCATTGCTATCTTGGCTCACCAATAACTGTTTAAAGGATTAAAATCAGATTATATGTTTAGAATTAAATAAAGTAAGCATATATCGTATGCTATTTGTTTAGAATTAAATAAAGCAAGCATATATCGTATGTCAAATGACTATGGGCTAGTCTCACGACTGGGTGAAGAGGGGTGCTTAACACCTTCCCCTTATCATACCTTTGGCTTCCGTACCCGGAATCTCTACCTATTTTTCCTAATTTTTTTTATAAATTATGTGGCAACTCTATTTTGATGATAACAACTATTGTGTGGAGATATTCCTAGTTATGAGAATATCCACGATTTTGGTTTATGAAGTGGAATCGAGAAAAAAGGATATCTGTATGGCGATGTCCCGTTTGGGAGGTGTCTACAAGAAAGGTATTCCTATATAGGCGTTTGTGGAATTTTTTTATTTTAGTTTTTACATTTGTTAGTTTTGTATCAAATTTTTATGAATTATTGATTCATTTCAATGAGAGCAGTTAAAAATTATGATCAAAACTCAAAAATATTGGGATAAAGAAAAGAATTAGAAAAAACCACTATTTTTTGCCTTATTTTTATATGTATTCATAAAATATGAGTTTAACTTTTTTGCTTTTTCGATTTATCTTGTCGAGACGAATCAATAATTTTTAAAAATTTAACACAAAACTAACAAATGCGAAAATAAATTGAATAAAGACAAAAAACAAACACTTATCTTTGCCAAACCAGCACTAAGTTTTACTCCAAACATTTACCACCGTACTATTCGCCATTCAGAATTGAATTTGAGGGGTTTCTTCTCTCAATTGACGGATGTATGAGAATTAATTTAGTTTTACTTTGGACTTTTAGAACCCTTTGCCTCTTCTTATGCTTTAGTTTGGATGGTAATTTTCATTATCCAGTTAACGGTGTGAAGAATCTCACATTGCTTGGAAATTTAAGGGGTGTATGTGTCTAATAATGAAATTGAATGGGTATAAGTTCAAATCAATTAAAGTAAAAGGGTGCATAAAAATTTCCCATTTTTACCAACTTACATGAACAATCTAGATTACTCCTTCCGTTCCATATTGAGAGTCCCACTTTCTCTCTCTTGTCATTTTTCAAATAAAAAGATCAACTACTTCCGTGTATAATTTTTCGAATTTTTTCGCACTGTAGTAAAGATTTTGTTTAGTACTTTAATTTGGTGCAAAAACTTATATATACACAAAAGTTGTTGATTTTTTAATTTAAAAAATGACACGATTTTTCATGGGGGACTATTAATATAGAACAGAGGAGTATCATATGTCTCCTCCAAGAGAATCACACCACATTATGAAAAAATCTCACCATAATTATTAGTTTGCCCATTCTAGCTCAACTAGCTTATGAAAAGAAGCAGGGTATTGCAATACAACACTATAAAACATATTCCCTTCGTTCATTTTTTTTGGGTCCAGGTTTATTTTGGATTTTTTCCTAATTAATAATTGTTTATTTTAAAAAGTTAATGGATAAAAGTTGTTTTTTCATTTTGCCCTTAGAAATAATTCTATTTTGAAAAGTAAGTAGGTAAAAATTTAATGATGATGCTTCCAATAGGGGTAAATATAGAAAGTTATAATTTTTTGAGTGAAATGATATTGATGACTCCATAAAAAATCGGATTTACGAAGCACTTGACGGAAGGAGTATAACTGTTAGCCTAAGAAGCTGTGGAGTGTGTGTGTGTGTATATATATATATATAAAACATTCCAAGTCAATCTTTCAGGCATGTTGCTATAGGCTTGCCAATGGGCCGGATCCGACAGATCCGAATTCGATAAGACCTGAATCCGATCCGAATCCGATAAGACTCGAATTCGATAGTTGTAATCCGGATTCGAAAACCTTTTTACTTCAAAAATTTTAGCAAAAAAATACTTCCTCCGTCCCATTTTCATTGTCCATTATTCCTTTTTCACTTTTTTGTCTCTTGCGTATATCTTTCAATTTATAATATTTTTCATGATTTTGACATCTTTGTATTATAGAACAAATTGAAATCTATCAAATAAGATCCATATTGCATATTTTTGGAGATTCACATTGAAAGATATAAGCGATTGAAAACTGCACGAACATCAAAAAAGGACAATGAAAATGGGATGGAGGGAGTATATAATTTTCAAAAAAATACAAATTTTTTTCAAAAAAAAATTGAAAATAAAAATAAAAATACAACTTAAACATTTTTTTTTAAAATAAAAAAATTTACTGTTTTTTTTAAAAAAATTTAAAAAATAAAGTTCAGATTCGGATTGATAACGAATTTAATCCGATCCGATCCGCATTTGAATTACCGGATTCGGATCCGGATCGGATTTTTCGGATCGGATTGGTCTATTGACAGGCCTATGTTGCTGTATTCAAAATCAGTTTTCTCGATTGAATGATGGATTTTTTGAAATCGTTGTTTGATAATAACAACACTCACCCATTTCATAGCTCATTTTCGTATAGCAATATTCAAGAATTGAAAACAACGATCGCTTTGATGTGGGTATAAGTTTTGAATGGTACTTGCCAAGAGTCCTTTGGCCAACAGCAGCATCAGAAGTGTGCCAGCAGAAGAGGTCGGGATCGAATTTATCTCATCTTCCAATATTCTAATCTAATGATTCTAACAATACTAACTTTCGATTAAAAGAAAAAGTTTTCAAGTAATGGGTACCTGGAAAGTCTATGGGCACAGACACGATTCCAGCCAAAACACTGGCAAACCTATCAGCAAATCCAGCCCAATGCTCATGATCTTTAATTCCCACCAACAATTGACAAGCCAACTCAAGGGTATACTTCTTCACGGCCTCAAGAACAACCAGTTCTCCCCCATTTGGTTCCCATCCCTTCTCTACATGCTCCCTCGCTATAGAATCCATGGTAGATACATAATTCTGCAACACGTCCGGCTTAAGGAACGCAGAAACAACATCCCTAACTGACTTCGTTTTCAACCCTGTGGGAGTGCTGGTGACAGAAGAGTTAGAGTGAAACAGTTTACTAAAATTGCTCGGCCACCATGTCGCGACCAACTTGCTCTCGTTGGAAAACAAGAACTTGTTCGCACTAGGACCACAGAAAAAGACCATACTTTCGCCGAACAAAGAGGTTTGGAATATATCCGAGGAGTACTTGTTTCTTCGTTCGTGCACGAACTTTTCCGGGTGGCCGTTTCGGCCTAATAGCAGGAGTTGCGGGGTTTCTCCGATTATTGGCCATCCTGCTTTTCCTGGGGGAAGATTTGGCCTAGGGGATTTTTGTTTGTGTAGTGTAAAGAAGAAGATGAGAAAGATGAGAGTGAGAGATGTGTAAATTAGAAAACTAGGCGATGGGGAGAGGGAGAAGAGATCCATTTCTTTTGGTGAATTATAGAGAATGAAGAATGCATAAACGTATAAAAGCAAGCTTGATAAATGAAGTTGACTATAATATGATGCAATTATGTGTGTCTATTTATGCTGGGCTCCACTCCGTATGGGAAATTAAAATTACGCCAGTGACAATTATGACACAATAGTGTTATAGTATATAATGCACAATTAAATGAGTAATGCGTACGTACTCTATCTGTAAACGATTCTCTAGCTGCTTCAGATTTGTTCAGCTTATCAAGCTTAGGGGGTGTTCGAACAAAAGATTAAGCCGACTTTTCCGCCGAAAAAAAGCTACACTGACACTCCTGACAGAGCAACCTATGTAGGCCCCTGCATATGACAAAATTACCAAAATACCCTAGTACAAGAAAGATGGGTTTCCCTTTCTATTGCAATTATTGTGTAAGGATATTATAGTAATTTCGTAGGTATGAGAAGAGTCAAAACTATTAATGCCTGTCAACATCATTTCCCTCCCTCTTCTGCCGACCTGTCAATAAGCCAATAACCTTGGCTTTTAGCCGATTTTGGCGGGAGAGCCGGCTTAATCTTTTGTCCGAACAACCCCTAAGTTGGTTCCAGCTCAGCCCAAGTTGCTTCCACTCAAGCTACTTCCACGTCAGCTTAATTAGTTAATTTTTTTTTGGTAAGTAGCTTAATTAGTTGTTAGTTTGTTGAGATTAGTTTGGTGGTTAGCTGCTGTAATTGTTTGTAATCAAGTAGTATAAAAGTGACCGCGTCGATTCATGTAACGCCCCGATTTTTGTGAACATTAAATAAATAAATTTTAAAACATAGTTTGTCATTTATTTAAAAAAAGAAAAAGAAAAAAAAGAGGATAATTAAGTCATTACAATCCAAATAGTCTTAGAAATTTAAATTACATTAATTCAAATCTCGGAAATGGTACTAAGATAATTTCTACTCCTCAGGGCGTTCGTCTTCTTCTGCAACCATCTGTCCTGCACCAAACTCCTCTAGACTGTAGTACCCTTCCTGTCTGTCTCTATTATTTTGCATAAGATGCCAGGTCTACAAAAAGTAGATTTGATGAGCAATTAACCTTAGTAGCTAATTGCTACCCCTATGTCCCTTACACTAACATAAATCGTATAAAACTTTGAATAGTAAATTTCGAGAGTCAACAGTTCATCTCATAAAAATCAAATCAATAGCTAAAGTGTCAGTGTCTTGTCAGAGTTTATCATAATCGCTGCGTATAGTAATCCGTGTCCTCATTTTTCAAGTATCAATTCCACTTTCCATCTTATTTCCTTGAGCACTGGTTCCGCTGACCATCTTTCAGGACCTACCGGGCTTCTAGGCTAAATTCAGATTTTGCCACCCAAAAGCACTGATTCCGCTAACCGTCTCTTTTAAGACCTTTCGGGTTCTCAGTCTTTGATCATTTTCACATTTTACAACGCACACACGACACTAGTTCCACTGACCATTCTTCGAGGACCTATCGGGCACCTAGGCCACACACATACACCCGAGTCATGATTCCACTGATCATTCTTTCAGGACCTACTGGGCTCTCATGCTCACACACGCACACCCGAGCCATAATTCCGCTGACCATCTGCAATGGACCTACCGGGTTTTCATGCTCACACAATTGTCAATCCACCCTTTTAATTTTTTTTTTTCCTCATTTCTACTTTTCAACATTTCTCTTGTCTTTCATGTCTTGTACACATGTATCATTTCCTCCCGTAAAATGATAAAGATAATATTAATATTAAACTAAAGTCATGCAATAGTAATTAATCTGAGTTTTCCATGTCTCCTCCACTTGCCGGTCAAATTTTTGTTTGTACGTGTCCTAAGAATAAAAATCCTCAAATGTTAATAGTAATACACTTGTCATCTTGCCACCAAAAAATTTCCACGTAGCAAGAGTTGGATTCCCTTAAAGACGAAAAAATTGGTTTATTGGCTTATTTTTGTTTTTATTAAAAAAAAAAGGGATTTCGGTCAAAAAAATTTACTTTTTAGATTCCTCTTGTCATGAGGATACAATAATTCTCAAAAAAATTGACAATAAACCAAGTAATACGAAAAAAAATTTGAATAAGAACAAAAAATAAGTCAAAATGGCTTATTTAGCCGAATGGGAAGTAAGTTCCAATGTCAGCGAACCAATGTTTTGCTTTTGTTTTCTTCTCTCTTTTTTTTCATACAATTATCATAAAGTAAGCCCAGTTCGATATACAAAATAAAAATAACGGTGACATACTTAGGTGAGTAAAGAGGAGGTTTCTACGTACCTCGTGATTGATAATAATGGTACTCATCATTCAATCCCAAAAATTAATTTGAACATGTGATGTTATAAAAATTATAATTTCAATATCATATAACACATTCATATTTATACTTAGGTGAGTAGATAAGAGATTTCTACCTTGCTTCTAGACGGTAGGATTGATTCTAACGGCGTCAGACCTGGTGGTAATTGGCACGTCTCTTTCTGTCTCGAATTGATCGAAAGCCCCTACTTTCTCTTAAAAAAAATAATTTATGGAAAAATATGTAAAATGGATTGAAGGGTGGTGTACGGCTAAAGGAGTGGTGGAGATGTCAAGGCCAAATTCTCTTTTCTCTCTCTCTCTCTCTCTCTCTTATTTATGTGCCTCCTATCTTATCTCTCACTCTTTCTTGTCCACTAAGATTACTAAGAGCATCCGCAATGTAATAATCAAAAATAAATAATCAAAACTTGCCACGTCAGCTTTTGATTATTCATTTAGAAGGTTGCTAAAGTTAGCAATGTGAAGTCTCACATTGTTCATTTTGTACCCATAATCAAAATCAATGGGTCCACAGCCAACTCTTCCTTCCCTCCAAACTTTTACCCTTCATTTCATCCGGAAAAAAATTCCCGCCGGTTTGTCCCTCCAATTATTTTTCCGTCCCCTCCAATTCTTTCATGCCTACTGCCATTCTTGCCTATTTATTCTTTTTTCTTCCATCAATGAAAAATCACCATTACCAATCATCTCAAACTATGGAATCAGAATAATATTAACAAAAAAAAAAACTATAGAATCAGAATCACAATTGTGATAATAATTTGAATAGTTTTTTTGAAAAAAAAAAAGAGTTTAGGGAAAATTTTAGTTTTTTCAAAAAGAATTTTTTTTTTTTTGTGTAAAAACAGTTTTCGAAAACAGTTTTTTTTTTTGAAAAAACAGTTTTTCAAAATAACAGTTTTTTTAAAACTATTTTTTATAAAATTTTCTAAAAAAAATTGTTTTTAAAAGTTATTTTTTGAAAACATTGTTGAGAGAGAGAATGTTTTGTGTAATGATTGGTGCATTTGATTGAGAAAATGTGGGGATCATTAGATTTGATTATTGGCAAAAAGTTGTTAATTTTGATTATTCAAAGGCCAAAATTTGATGAGTTGCTAAGGCATTGCTAAGTTTGGTTATTACAATGTGAACATTTTTTTTAGCAAACATTGTTAACTTTAGCTAGCAACCTTTTAGTTTTGATTATTACATTGCGGATGCTCTTAGTAATCCTAGTGGACAAGAAAGAGTGAGAGATAAGATAGGAGGCACATAAGAGAGAGAGAGAGAGAGAGAGAGAGAGAGAGAGATCCTATTAATAGGATAGGAATAATAATAGGATAAGTATATAATTGGTGTGCAAATATTTAATGCATATACATGTACATATACACATACACATATTAGTGTGTATATATGCAAACTAAGGATATATGAATATATATTCGATCTAAGTTGGATTTAGCGTTTAATTATGATTAAACAATCTAATTAATTTTGAAAAAAATGACGATTAAGAATAAAAAGTTAATAATAAATATTTAATTTTATTGATGAAAATTAGGATAGTTATAGGTCGTGTCAAAAATATATTTATAAAAGCTTGGAGTTTAACTACTACTTCGTAGATTAGTGGTTAAGATTGAGTGTCGATCTACAAGTATAGTATGGCTAAGTTACTATAATTTTGATTGATTTTTAGATTAATTCGAAGGAAAAAGACACTACAACAAAAATGTTCTATTGCAACAAAAACTGGCGACAAAATCCAAAATTCGTCGACAAATGGTACTTTTTGGCTAGGAAATCGGATTTCATCGTTAAATGGCATTTTTTTTTTTTGCGAGTAAATTGAATTTCATCACCAAATGATACATACCTATTGGCGACGGAAAAAAAAATTCATCGTCAAATGGAACATTTTTGCAAGGAAATTCATTTTTTGTCGCCAAAAGGTACTATTTGACGACGAAATTCAATTTCCTTGCAAATATGACCCATTTGATGACGAAATTAATTTTTCATAGCCAATTATTAAAAAATTAAAATTTTGAAAAAAAATAAATTTATTTGAAATATATAATTCTATTTTCTGTGTGTATTACATATGTTGCACACATTGGTTAGTTTGAAAATTCTCAAAAAACGTCTATATATATTTGATTTTGCATAACTATCAACAAAGTGTTGGTTGGTTGAGTTGTTTGATTTCAAAAAATTAATTAATTAAGAAAGCAACTAATTAATTGATTTGGAAATTGATGGGAAAAGACCTAGGGCCACGTAACAACGATATGCATAGGCTAGGTTTAACATTTGAATCATTAAGAACTATCTTTAGAGCTTGCAATCCCTTCCGATAATCGTCAAGAAGATAATTTGTTGTTAAAATGCATAGACTAGCTATCTCATAGCATGGACTGTCTCAGTAGTCCGGTCTGTTCGCCTAACGGCACGATCTGTGTTACAACCTATCTCAGAACTGCAATCACAATAAAAGAATACCATTGTTTAACTCTATATTTAAAAACCGCGGATAAAAATACGAAACAGATTGAATGAATTAAAACCATTTCATAAAATTGAAACAAGTTCTAATTAAACAATCGATCCAAATATTAAAACGTAAACATATGCCTATACAAAGTTATTTGTGTTGGAAATTTACAGAATTTCGGGTGAATGAAACCGGGATTTTGGAGGGTCTCCCGAGGCAACCAATCTCGGGTTCGTTGAATCTGGACGCACCACAATCAATAGACGTATTGATTGTGGGATTTTGTAACTCTTGTAACCTCCCTCTTCATGGTGCATTATTTCCGTAACCTCCCTCATTATATAGCAGATTTGATGATAGCATTTGATGGCTGCAATTTATATTCTGGATTTACAAATGGCACCATCCATCTATAAAAAGGGAGGCTCACGGTTTTGAGAAAGCAGAAGAAAACACAGCAAGTTTTATAAGCTCTGAAATTCGTTCTTTGAGAGAGAGAGAGACAGGCGGTAGTCAGTTCGCCAAGGCGGTCGACGGCGGTGTTCCGGCGGCTTGCGGTTTAGCCGAGCCAACCCTGGGAGAAAGGCGTCGACACAACCTACAACACCCACGGTAGGCGGCGAATATTTCTTAAGGAGACCGTGGTACCACACGGGACTCGGTTCGATTCTAAATATTCTGTTCTTATCTCGTTCTTGTAATTCTAATTTGTAACTGTATTTGTTTCAATTATGTAATTGTTGAATTATCAATGAAACTGTTTTCTGGATTTTCTGTTATTGCCGAGATTTTTCGCAACAATTTGAAATGGTGCTTCATCTTTCCCTAGAATAGAGTTTAACCGGCCATGGGCTAGCGGTGTTTGCCGTCTCTTTCCGTTATAAACTTGTTCCGTTTCCTCTCTAGGCTCTGATGTCCTTTATGCACAGACCCTGGCCTACATGGTGGACGAAGCTGAGCAATAGAAAGGAAGACTTTTTATCCAATTAAAACTCTTCCTTTCCTAGAATTGTAGTAGGCCTCTGATTCCATTTTCCCAATGTGACTTGACCAAATCCCTCTTTCTTTCTAACCACAGCACGTGGGAAGCCTTCTTTGGTATTGGTCCAAGATAGAAACAAATTTTTTTTTTTTAATGAGAGACATATGGGTAATTTCACTCACCCAAACACCTAAGCAATTGTTGATTATGTAAAATGTGAATGGACTTTATAAATACACACACAACCCAAACCTCCGATCAGTGGTGTAGCCAGGAATATACGTCACTGGAGACATTATAAGAACAAAATCTCTGACGATAGCCAACTCCCGACGACATTCCACCGACCAATGACTTGATGGTTGTTGTGATGCGGCGTGATTTTTGTGTTGGTTGTTATATCATGTTACAAATGAGAGTTTTCAAGTTTTGGAATACTATTTTGTTCACCCATACACCTAAACACTAGGTGAACATGTGCGTATTACTCACTGTTCATACAGTGTGAAAATTACTCACTCTTCAATAAATTCACCGAATCTTTACTTTGATATGATTGCAGAAATTGATTTTGTGGAGCTTATTGTGTAACAGTTCAAAGAAATCATTTATATTTTAACAAGTATTTAATCTAATAACATGTGCCTTGCTTTAAATATTGGGTAAACTCAAACTACCAAATTCAAAAAAAAAAAAAAAAAAAAAAAAAAACGGGTGCAGTGGGGGCAGGTGCCCCCAGTGGCCATAGAGTGGCTCCGCCACTGCCTCCGATGTGGCCTTCAGTGTGGTAATCCCACATTGAAGGTTTGGGTTGTGTGTGTGTTTATAAGATCCACTCATACTTCACCTAATCAGCAATTGCCTAGGTGTTTGGGTGAGTGAAATTACCCTTATGTCCCTCATTCAAAAAAATCCGGACCTATTCCCACTCAAACCGTGCTTGAACGCGGTTGGGCAGGCCTCGACATAGGCCCCCAGCACCGTGACATTGTACTAGCACGCAGTGCAGGTAAGGCTCTGTGGGCCTGTGTCGATGGGCTAGCCTTCAGAGAAAACCAATTTACTCACAAGAGATTAAACCCCACCAACCCCAACCATTTCCCCTAAATTAATAGTAGAATAGGATTTTGCCTTGTCAACAAAAATAAGGGAAAATGACGGTCAAGAACGTGTTTTGATAATTAATATCTGTCAAGGATATTTTCAGTATTAACAAATGTTCTCAGTATATCCTTGATGGGTATTATTATCAAAACATGTCATAAGCCATCATTTTCCCCAAAAATAAAGAAGAAAGAAACAGCTGACATAGTTTTTTTTTGGCTAAATAAGCCAATTGGATTATTTTTTGTCTTTATTAAAAAAATTCGCAATGTTTAATTTCGTGACAAATTTTGCATATGTTGTTTTTTTTTTAAATAAGGACAAAATTTAGCCAAAAAGGCCCATAGTTGCAAAATAAATATATATATGGTCACTGATACTCGTTCAATTGCGTAAAAATAATGCCAGCCAGCAATACGAAGTACGAACAATTCATCTGAATGGCAAATGATGGTCAAAAGTAGATGGCAAGTGTAAGTTCGAGATCAAAGTCAACATTTTGAACATGATACTATTTGATTGTGGTTGGCCATTATTGTTGGATATAATGTTGTGATTACCATTGAGATTCATAATTTGTTAAATGGTTGACTGAATTTTATTACTTCGTCGTACACTTCCTATACCATATTTATGTTAACACTGTAGATTATTTTAATCCATATTTTAGAAACTCATTCTAATATACATGATACACCAGTTACTAAATTTTTAACTGACGGATTTATTCAAATATTTTTCTAGGCGAGATGCACCATTTGGCGGGACTCTGCGGTTGCTTGGAGATTTATCATGCATTGACCTTCTTAGGATGTTGCATTTTATTGTGAGGATTTTATTCATTTGCTTCCGCACCTTGTAAACCCCTTGTAGGTAAAATTTAATTCTTATTCACGGACCACTGTGAATAAATATCTCTCTCCTTGATATTGGTTGTACTAAAAATCTTTGGAGAAAGTGAAGTTGATTGGACATTTGTAGCATTGGTTAAATAACAGATTTCCTAGCAAAATGTTGTCTTTGATCTCGAACTTACACTTGCCATCTACTTTTGACCGTCGCTTGCCATTCAGATGAATTGTTCGTACTTAGTATGGCTAGCTGTCATTTTTTTTTACTAATTTTTCGTTGTTTGGCTAGAAAAATAAGGATGAAAATATTTTCAAGATAAAACATTTTGCACCAACAGGATGAATTGTTTTTCTCTAATTTTGGTCGTAAGTCATTTTGGTATTTCACCTCCGATGGTTTGACATTTTCCAAAATCACGTATTCCATTATCTTCTTCTCCTAAATTATATTAGATCCAAATGCAAGCGCGCGCGTGCACGAGAGAGAGAGAGAGAGAGAGAGAGAGAGAGAGAGAGAGAGAGAGAGATTACTCGATTAAAATAATTCTAAACCAGCAACATCTGCTATTGTTTTGAAAAATATTTTTCATGTGCTAACCAGACATTTGAAAAAAAAAAGTTTAAAATTTGTTTTTTGACAAAACATTTTACATGGAAAATATTTTACATGCTTCAAAACAAACAGAGCCTAAATGAAACAACATTGAAGTGCTTATGTATTATTGCAAGAAAAATTATGATCATCACTTATGTTTGGGAGGTGGTTAATGAAGTAGTCCAGATAGAAATCAGTAAGTCATTTGAGATAAGGCCATAAGGGTGGTGGAAGAACATCTAGCTGGTTAACAATGGGAATGTTCTATATATGCATAATCCAAAATTGCTTCTAAAAATCATCGTCGATTAATAGAACCGTTCTATGCATACAGATCCCAAAAGCATAGATAGTTCACAGATGGCTAGATGTGGTGGTTCTACACAATTGATCCCGGTCGTTCATCAATTTATAAATAATTTTTTCGAGTGCTCAAAAACTTACTTCCAATCGGCTATTTGTAAGTGCTTAATCTAATCTTCCAATTTTTATTTCAGAAATAAGTTTATCTTGGTAGCTGAGCGTAAGTGGATTTTCCATACTGTCATCCTTGATGAAAATAAATGTGAGATGGTTTTCAACTGGACTAGCCCAAATTTATAGTGGCGAGAGCTCCATCCTCCTCTGCGTACGCATATATCTATACATTTCCTGCATATATGTGCTTTTCTCCCCCTCCCCTGCTCCATTCTCCTACACACAAACAGAAACAGAAACATAAACACAAAACACATTCGTATGTTGGCGCGCACACACAGACAGACAAGTTATTCTCCCCTTTGATAGTGAGCTTTTTATGCACCTGTATTTATGCTTTTGTCTTGCTCCTTTGTTCATGTTCTAGGAAATCTATGCACTTCCTACTCACCTTCAGTTGTTTCAACTAAATAGAGTGTACTGAAATTTGGGCATTTGCATCTTCCAGGCCTACAACTGCGTCGTGTATATGCTTTTTCCTTATTGTGCATATTTATTCTGTTAGATTAACAATTTAGTTGGAATTAGTCACTAAATTAGCTAAAGTTGTGATTACTTTTTCTAGGAGTTTGAAGTTCGTCTCAAAGAAGTTTTCCGGATACATGACCTTGAGTAGATGATCATTAGAATGGCTAATCGAACTTGAATTGTGGCAATCAATGATCTGCGCCTTGATACTCAAACATTTAGCGACTTTGTGGCTTAAACATTTAAAACTTCTTCCATTGCAAAAAATTGTGGGAAATTCTCTAATGTTTCAGCCATATTGATCTGCTGCCACAATATATATGCTACGACATTCTTTAGAAACTTTCTAATTCAATGTTGATTTATTAATCTATTGTTGCTGGTGAAATACAATCAAAGCACTAATCATGATTCTCCGTTCTGGCATCCCTTCATGTTGCTGCATAAAATGTACTCTCATTACATAGTATAGAATGCCACCTACATTACCATCACCATATTAAAAATTCTGCTGCCAGCATATCATATTACACTTCTTTTCTGACCCCTTTTATCATCTTTATGATGTTTTCCTGATGTCTAATATGGTTATTTCGACCGTCGTAGATTTGGTGGGGTTCGTGTGATCACGATCTTGGCTCGTTGTGCCCCTGTTCATTCTACGATCTTAATGCTTTGTGCTTCTGTTCATGGGGGGCATGCGTGGATGTCCCTCTGCCGCTGGTGGGTGTTAGGTTTTGGTGCTAGAACATGCCAGTGGGGGGATCTGAATCTGTGGACTTCTATCTCTTTTATGGCTGTCTTCTGTGGCTTCCACTGCATTGTTTCCTCTCTTTGAGTTCTTTGCTTGCATGCTCGAACTTGTTGCCCAGTTTGGTTAGCGAGGACAGGTAACTGTTTGGATTTGTTTCTTTTGCTAATTTGTTGTGTCCGCCTGTGGATCCCTTTGTCGTGGTTTTTAATGCATAATGTTTTTGTTGTTCTTTGTGATTTGGTGGTGTTTGCTTCTCTTTTGCGTTGGTGCTTCTTCCCTTGCGATGGTGCGTGACTTGACTTTATATTTCCTTACTGGATCTAACAACACCCCGCAACACACAGACACACGCACCCAAAAAAAAGGCCCAATGGAGCTAGGAACCCTAAAAAAAAAAAAGGGCCATAAAATTCGTGCTTTTTGGTAAGGTATGCTCTGCTTTTGGTTACAGGGATAGTTTGGGTGCTGATGTGGTGGTCATTGCTAGGTTTGTGTTGCTCCTTTAAATTTCTATACTTTGTTGTTTATTAGGTTTATAGTAAAGAGTTTGTGTATCGTTTCTTTCGCTTTAGCTTTGCTTTGAGTTTATGGATTCTATTGACCGTGGGAGTACTCAGCCCAATATTTCCACTTATCGTGACAGCTGAAACAGTGCGATAATAAATTCTCCTACTTCACTTATCTGCTACTACTATTTAGCCATCCATGCAGCCATCATCCATCTAACCCATTTCCTTTGACTTTTCCACATCAGCAGCTTTCTTTTTTCCATTTTTTGCCTTTGAAAGAAAAGTCCATTATGGAGAACTCCAAAGAACGTTTTTCCCATGAAACCATTTTGTCCATTAGTTAATTTTTAATGTGCTTTCAAATAGGAAGAACTCCATCATCCCATCCTGAATGCATACACCGAATTGATTTCCATGGTGTACGTGTGACAAAATGGGTTGGCCGGACTTGATTGTTCTGTGCTCACTCAATATTCTGCGATGCTCTCGACTAATTCTTAAATAGTGTTTAATCAGGTTCCAAGTACAATTAGAATATTCGGCGTCATTTTCTGCGCTCAAGTGCTCAAGCCAAATTTGGTGTCAACAACAACACTTTATCTTAAATTACCTGAAATTAAGAGAAACACACCTTATGCGCAATATCATCTAAAATATTCAACAGTAAACATAATTATATGGAAAATGAGATATATTAAGAAAAATAATATACAATATTGTGTGTTTATCAAGATGGTCATTATAACGGCTGATCAGACTTGGACTGTGGCAATCAATGATCTGCGCCTTGATGCTCAGACATTTAGCGACTTTGTGGCTTAAACATTTAAAACTTCTTCCATTGCAGAAAACTGTGGGAAATTCTCTAATGTTTCAGTCGTATTCTATTGCCAATATATATATGCTATGACATTCTTTAGAAGCTTTCTAATTCAACATTGATTTATTAATCTATTGTTGCTAGTGAAATACAATCAAAGCACTAATCATGATTCTCCTATTTGGCAATCCTTTCCTGCTGCCGCAAAAAATGTAATCCCATTACATAGTATAGCATGCCATCTACATTACCAACACCATATTACAAATTCTACAACTAGCATACCATGCCAGCATACCATATTACACTTCTTTTCTGATCTCTTTTATCATCTTCCTACTTCCCACTTTTATGGTGTTCTTTTTTCATGTTTTCTTGATGTCTAATATGGTCATTTCAACCGTCATAGATTTGGTGGGGTTCGTGTCATGATCTTGGCTCGGTGTGCTCCTATTCATTTTACGATCTCAGGGCTTTGTGCTCCTGTTCATGGGGTCGTGCATGGATGTCCCTCTGCCGTTGGTGGGTGTCAAAACAGGCCAGTGTGGGGATCTGAATCTATTGCTTTGCGATGCTGTCTTTTGTGGCTTCCATTGCATTGCTTCCTCTCTCTGAGTTCTTTGCTTGCGTGGTTGAACCTATTGTCCAGTTTGGTTAGCGAGGACAGGTAATTGTTCGGATTTGTTTCTTTTCATAATTTGTTGAGTCCGCCCTCGGATCCCTTTGCTGTGGTTTTTAGTACGTAATGGTTTTGTTGTTCTTTGTGATTTGGTGGTGTTTGTTTGGGGTTCTCTTTTGTGTTGGTGCTTCTTCCCTCGCGATGGTGCGTGACTTGACTTTGTTTTCCCTCGCCAGATCTAACAACACCTCGTAACACACAGACACACACTTGGAAAAAAAAAAGGTCCAATGGAGCTAAGAACCCCTAAAAAAAAGGACATAAAATTCTTGCTTTTTGGTAAGATATGCTCTGCTTTTGGTTATAGGGATAGTTCAGGTGTTGATGTGATGGTCATTGCTAGGTTTGTGCTGCTCCTTTAGATTTATGTGCTTTGTTGTTTATTAGTTTTATAGTAAAGATTTTGTGTACCGTTTCTTTCGCATTAGCTTTGCTTTCAGTTTATGGGTTCTGTTGTCCTCTTCGTACTCCTAGTAGTGTAGTTTGTTCTGATCTGTTCTCTATCCAGCAACTTAGCCAAGTACTTGCCTATTTTTTCCTAATTATGTGTGGAGAGGTTAATAAAGAGAACAGCCTATAGGTCCCGCCTGGTTTTTTTTTTAACAATTTTCGACATTTACAAGTGTTGTTTATTATGCCTTCTAAATTTCACTTGCTTCAAAGTACCAGCCCTTTACGCTCGATATTTTACTACATTGTACTGTCAGTTAGTGTCCATTTTTCCTAAAATGCATGCAATCCAAAAGTTGGCCAATGTGGTTTCTGCATATGTAGCACTGCCAAGTCAAGTAACTTAACCTGAAGGCAATGGATTTTCCCTCGAGGGAGACACAAAAATCCATCAACTTAGTTGAGTTATGTTAGAATCATGTTGTTAGGCTCAAATTAATGCATGCGAAAATGGATTTTTCTTGTAATTGAGCAATCACCTAATCCTTAATTATTATTCTTCGTTTTCGACATCATAGTCAATTGATATGTATGTATTTAAAAGTATAGGCACCTCCATTTAGAGAACATTGCCCCGCAGAAAGGAATTAAAACACTAGATGTAGTCTGGACAGAGTTCATTTTGATGCAAAAAATCTACTGAATGACGATTGCCTCGGCAGAGTTTCTTGTTTTGGCCATTGATTTGGCATCAATTTCATTGTAACTTGCCTTCCTGCCCAATCATTGTGTCTCCCCATAGGCCAAATGTATGTTGTTGTTGTTACTCAAATATTTTTTGCCCGTTTTCTAATTGTTGTTGTGTTTGGTCTAGCTGTAATAGAATGGTGGTCCATGCACCCTATGTCCATTGGGACTTAGATAGGAATGCTTCTTCCACAAACCCAAGAGCAGGCATGTATTATCTAGAAACGGCTCAAGGTCAAATGGTAGATTATGTTGCTGGTATTTCTTGGCAAGGAAGGCACAAGACTTATAAACCTTTTTGATGGTTTCCTCCACGAGTAGCATAATATTTTGCCTTTGAGTACTGCACTCGAATGGAACTTCAGGTGTCAGCTGGCAGCATGGTTAGATGGCATCATATATCATTCGTTCTTATGGTATAATGAGCAAGGTACAGCCACACCTTAACCCATTGCCATGGTGTTAGAATATGTGTTCTGCTTGGTTAGTCATACTTTGTATATATTTCTTGCAAACATTACTTATTTGCTTTTATGAGTATTATTGTTTATGTGACTTTGTGTTTAATAGTGGACCATTGTTGGAGCTTAAGCTTCATTAATGTTCCTTAGGTTTCTTCTTTAATTCTGTTAACTATTGAAGGTTCAGTTTAATATATATGAAAACAAAATTTGGATTACAAAGTTATAACATTGATATCACATGCAAAGATTGCCGCAGGGCCTCCGGCAATACTTTCCTTCTAATGGTCCAGCCACATGAGTTTTGCTCAGGCATGAATATCGAGCTTGGCCAGTTGAGGTTCTTGGTTGTCACTTCTGCAATGGCTGGAGTACTTTCGGTAAACTGCATGGGTTAAAGGATGGATATAGGTTTATCTTGAGTGTAAGTGGATTTTCCATACTATCATCATTGATGAAATTGAATGTGAGATGGTTTTCATCTGGACTGGCCCAAATTTATAGTGGCGAGAGCTCCATCCTCCTCTGGGTATGCATATACCTATACATTTCTTGCATATATGTGCTTTTCTCCCCCTCCTCCTCTCCCATCTCCCCTACGAATCTTGCTCCATTCTCCTGCACACAAATAGAAACATAAACACAAAACACACACGCATATTGGTGCGCATACACAGACAGACAAGTTATTCTCTTCTCTAATAGTGAGCATGTTGGCGCGCATAGACAAATAAGTTATTCTCTTCTCTGATAGTAAGCTTTGTATGCACTTGTATTTTTGGCTTTGTCTTGCTCCTGTGTTTTTGTTCTAAGAAATCTGTGCACTTCTGTTTGTTTCCGAAAAGTAACAATTGGCCTAGAAACAGCGAGTAATGCAGTTCTAGGCCTGATGCGGGCGTGCCAGGGCAGGATTGCTGCCCAGATTCGTATCAAGGCCTGGATGCCTCAATCTGACTTCATACAGACCATTGCGTACAACCTAAGGGGTGAGGCCGTATGGAGGTTCGTGGTTTGCCTTTCCGGGCTAAGGACTTAAAATTTCCTAATCGTGTGAAAAATGGAAAGAAAAGAAACTAGGATTGAACGATAAGATAAATGAACTTCGTTAAACGGTTTTAACAAAGTTTGGGTACAAGGAAATGAAAGGAAATAAAATCTAGTCCGTGCTAGATTGAACGGGAAAGTAAAGACGGTGAAAGATAAATTAGGTAAGCCGGGGGCTTGATTGGTCGTGGACCGAAAGATAAAAGATAATTGAAATGTAAATTTCGATAAGCCGGAGGCTTTATGGTCGTGGACCCTGGCCAAGGCCTCCAAAACTGGGATTTATAGGAGTCACAGGCCTTGAGCTGCTTCAAAATGCTCCAACGCATGGTCGCCATGTGGCCTTCTACCAAAGGTCTAGGCTTTGAGCAGCTTCAAAATGGTCTAATGAGGGGTGTTCTCTGAGCAAAACGTGTCTTTTACTCCAAGGAAATGGTAAAGGCCTGAAAAACCCTTCTTTTCTGCATAAAACTTTGTAAAAGAGTAAAAGGAACTTCTGCATCCAGGCCTTTGAGCAGCTTGTGAGCAGCTTGCTTAGGTCTGGATGAATCACTATCCAACAGCTCCAAGGGGTTGCATGTACGCCACCTGTCCTTGGTCTTGCTTTATGCTGAAGGATGGGTCCACTCAGACCTTGAGCTGCTTGTAAGCAGCTTATCCAGGTCTGCCCAGTAAGAACATTCTAGGTCTTTGAGCTGCTTGTGCAGGCCTAAGCTGCTTGTGAGCTGCTTGGGATGTCTCCATGCATGGCTGCCACGTGTCTTGGTCTAGTTGAGCTGTTTGCATGCATGGATGCTTGTAAAAAAGGGATATTTGGGCCCACCAAGGCCAAAAACGCAGGCCTGGTTGAGCTGCTTGTGAGCAGCTTAGCCCTTGAGCTACTTGCTAGGGAGGAGCTTCTAGGCCTTTGCGCTGCTTGTGAGCAGCTTGAGGCCTTTTCCTTGCCAATTAACAGGCCATATGTGACACTTGTATGGAATTAGGCCCATCTATCAATTGGGCCTGAACTCAAGGTGAATTATGGGCCTCGAATTTCTTTGTAAGCCATGCGAGCCCAAGTCTAGAAAGAAAACTTGGGTTTTAACTGATTGAGGCCCACTTAGAAGGCCTTATTATTTCTAAGAACTGACCTGGGCTTGGATAAAACACTTAAATCTAGTGGGTCAACCCAAGTCTTCGGCCAATCTTGGGCTTAGTCTTGTGATGACGAAATCTTAGGCATTAATTTGGCCCAGGCCTTTGCAAACTCAACTCCATCAGTGGCCTTCAAATTGGCCTGATTTCGTGGATGACCGATCATGAGGCTTTTCAAGGCCTGAAACCATCATTCAAGGCCATCTTCTAACCAACAAATTGATTTTCTAAATTTTGGCCAAAAATGGGTGTAAACAACTTCCTACTCACCTTCAGTTATTTCAACTAAACAGCGTGTACTGAAATTTGGGCATTTGCATCTTCCAGGCCTACAACTGTGTCGTGTATATGCTTTTTCCTTATTGTGTATATTTATTCCGTTAGATTAACAATTTAGTTTGGTGTTAGTCACTAAATTAACTAAAGTTGTGATTACTTTTTCTAGGAGTTTGATGTTCGTCTCAAAGAAGTTTTTCGAATATATGACCTCGAGGAGATGGTCATTAGAATGGCTGATCGGACTTGGATTGTGGCAATCGATGATCTACGCCTTGATGCTCAAACATTTAGGACTTTGTGGCCCAAACATTTAAAACTTCTTCCATTGTAGAAAACTGTAAAAAATTCTCTAATGTTTCAGCCGTATTCTGCTACCACTATATATATGCTATGACACTCTTTAGAAGCCTTCTAATTCAACGTTGATTTATTAATCTATTGTTGCTGACGAAATACAATCAAAGAACTAATCATGATTCTCCTATTTGGCAATCTTTTCATGATGTTGCATAAAATGTACTCCCATTACATAGTATAGCATGCCACCTACATTACCATCACCATATTACAAATTCTGTTGCTAGCATACCATGTTACACTTCTTTTTTGACCTCTTTTATCATCTTCCTACTTTCCACTTTTATCTTGTTCTTTTACGGCTTTTTTTACCATTCTATAATTTTCCAACCCGTTCTCTCCAACAGGCACAACATTCATGCTGTGCACGAGGCCGGAACCTAGTTATTAACATAAAATGGCTTACTTGTCTAACTATGCCACATTCATGTGGGAAAATAGTCTGAAAAAAAAAGGTAAACTATTTAATTACATCATGGAATTAAACAAAAACATGTGAAAAATTAGAGAAATTGAATTGAACGATACAAAACAAAAACTGTAAATAGATAAGAATTTCAAACGGAGCCCATGTATCACATAGTGCCCTTAAGACAAATTCATCACTTCAACAAAGGTGTCACAAAGGATTCTATCGGCATCTATTTCCCAATGTACAATGGCAGAATTCAATTAGAGAAGCACCGAACTAAACTGACTTAGCAAATCGAACAAAGTTCACACACACACACACACACACACTCTCTCTCTCTCTCTCTCTCACACAACTTGGATTGAACTGAATCGAATGGAATATTTCTGGGATTTTTTTGAGTATGTGATTCTGGAACTAGGAAGCTGAGACTTCTAGTTGCAAAGAAGACCCTCAGCTTTTGCAACAGAAACCAATACATTCACATGGGGAAACCCAACCTGGTGATTTAATCCCGGGCTTCTTCCAAGCCGGCCCCATTTGGTAACGATATACACATCCCAGCCACCGCATGTCTAATCATACCCGTCCAGGTCTCGTTTTAAGTGATTTGTCCAAAATGCCCCTGCTCGTCCTCTTTTCACCCACAATTCCAACGTCCACCTCCCCAACCTCGGCCTCCCCCTCTCCTCGTCGCATCCTACGGAGCACCGATGGAAAGCCACTCGCTTACATCTCTCTGTCACAGAGGGCGTCGCCGACGGTGGAGAAGTCAACGACAGAGAAATTGACGAGCAATACATTGGGGTTGAGGAAGTTGGCAACGGTGGCATTGAAAGGTTTGGGGAAATCCAGACATACATATGTATCTACAACGATGATCGGTTCACCTCGATAAGGGTGTTAGGGTTTGGCCTAAGAGGGAAGAAGACGATGCTTCTCGCCGTTGATCCTCGTCGTTCCCACGCACAGTAGCTTTTCAACATTTGACGGAATCTCTTACCGCAAGTGAAGGACATCGATTTGCTATTGTCAGTATCCCCTATTTTCCTTCGTGAGAATAAATTCTCTCTGCCAGGGGAGGAGAAGTGGACTTTTCCTCCAAACCAATTTCTTGCCGCCACGTCATCAAAAGTACAAAACCAATTTCTGAATCATGTGTTGTGATTTGGACTCACTCTTAACTAGGGAAACCAACTACTCCTCGTATAAAAACATGTATTCCAATTTCCAAAAATTGAAGGATAACGTATGACTAAAAAAATTAGGGAAATGATTTTCACGCTCTCCTTTTTATAATTCATATTCTTTTTTTGTCTTTATCCACTTGAATTTACTATCTAGCCATTCATTCAATACACTTTTTTACATATTCAAGGACACTATTTTAAATTCGTATTGATAAAAACAAAAAGAAAGTGTGGATGGTTAAAGAGAGTGTGAAAATCATTTTTCAAAAATTAAGTGCTCCAATTTTCAACCTGTTTGAACCGTTGCAAAGATCTTATTTTTCTGATCATATTATTCCAAAGAGTTACAATTAAATTTTGTCTCTAGAACTCTTATAATTAAGTTTTTGCTCTATAGGGTCCCAAATAAAGAGCAAAAACTTAATTATGAGAGCATTAGAGACAAAAATTTAATTATTACCCTTTAAAATAATATGATCATCAAAATAATATCTTTGTACCGGTTCAAACGGATTGAAAATTAAAATACTTAATTTTTAACCCTATTTTTTAACATATAAACAGTCTAAACGAATTAAGTGGTCCAATTTTTAATCCATTTGAACCACTGCGAAGATTTTATTTTTCTGATCATATTATTCCAAAAGGTCATAGTTAAATTTTATTTCTAGGGCTCTCATAATTAAGTTTAGGCTCCATAAGATCCCAAATAAAGAGCAAAAACATAATTATGAGAGTTCTAGAGATAAAATTTAATAATGACCCTTTAAATTAATATGATTAGTAAAACACCATCTTCGTACCGGTTCAAACGGATTAAAAATTGAAAAACTTAATTTTTAACCATATTATTTTAATATATAAAATAGTCTAAAAAATTAATGCTCCAATTTTCAATCTATTTGAACCACTGCAAATATTTTATTTTTTTAATTATATTATTCTAAAGGGTTATAATTAAATTTTATCTCTAGAGCTCTCATAATTAAGTTTTTGCTTCATAAGATCCCAAATAAAGAGCAGAAAACTTAAGTATGGGAGCTTTAGAGATAATAATTAATTATACGTTTTTGGAAAAAATGATCAGAAAAATAAAGATCTTTAAAGCGGTTCAAATGAATTGAAAATTGAAACACTTATAATTTTCTTAATCATATGTTATCCTCAAGTTTCTGGAACACTAGTTTTTACCGGAGGAGTAATTGATTTAACCCCAGTTAAGAGTCCAAAGCACAGCACATGATTGTCAATTACTTCAGTTTTGTACTTTTGATGACGTGGCGGTAGTGAATTGTTGGGAAGAAAAGGTCACTTCTCCAACCCTGGCGGAGAGAATTTATTCTCTTTCCTTCATTAGCATGTTTTGGCACTGGGCATGTAAATCATAATTTGTGCTATGAATGGTTTGATAATTGACACGTGTTAGGGGTGTGAATTCTGGAGATATGAATTCTGAAAATGTGTACAAATTTTAAGGGTATGAATTCTGTAGCGGTTCAAACGAATTGAATTTTAGGGGTATAATAATTAATTATATCTTTTAGCATAAAATGATCAGAAAAATAAAATATTTATAACAATTCAAACGAATTGAAAATTGAAATACTTAATTTTCTTAATCATATGTTATCCTTGAGTTTCTGGAAATTGGAACACTAGTTTTTACCAGAGGAGTAATTGGTTTAACCCCAGTTAAGTGTCCAAAGCACAGCACGTGATCGTCAATTAGTTTTGTACTTTTGATGACGTGGCGGCAATGAATTTGTTTGGAAGAAAAGTCCACTTCTCCTCCTCTGGTAGAGAGAATTTATTCTCTTTCCTTCATTAGCATGTTTTGGCACTGGGCATGTAAATCGTAATTTGTGCAATGAATGGTTTGATAATTGACATGTGTTAGGGGTGTGAATTCTAAGGAATATGAATTCTGAAAATGTGTATGAATTTTAGGGGTGTGAATTCTGCAAATGTGTGAATTTGTAGACCGGGCTATTTTGAGGTGTGAATTCTGTAAATGAGCGTTATTTTTTTTTTTTTCACACACCAAAGAATTCACACTCCAGAATTTACATCCCAAAAATTCACACCTCCAGAATCCACAACAAGAATTCTCACATCCAAGAATTTTGTAAAAGACAAAATAATACTTCTGCGAAAGGGCAAAATTATAAATGTATCTTTAAAAAGGGTCGGAATGAGATAGCGTTACAAAATGGGGTCTACATGGAACCCAAACAAAAAACTAGGACCGGCCAGGAATTTCCCGTTTAATCTCTTGCAATTGAAACCTTACATTTCCATCAACCTTAAGGAAAAACAATTGAAGAGCAACAAACTCAAGGCCCAAGTCCAAAACTTAAGGCTTCTGGGGGTAATACGAATAGGAAGGAAATTGGGCCCAAGCACAAGCCAGCCAAGCCCACGGCCCCTGTCTAGGGAGAAAAGAATAGGCAATTGTTGATAAGGAACATGACCATCTCGTTGTGGCTTGTTTTCAAACAAACTTGAATAATCGAAATCGTTCATTTTTTAGTTCTCGTTGTTAACATTCACCACATTAGAAATCACGCTCAATGCATTCCGATTGACACATGGTTCTAATGAATTTCTCTTTAAAAAAAAAAAAAAAGAGTTTGGATTCCGTGTTCCAAACTTGGTTTTTTTCAACGAAAATCCATTCCCCAAACAAATACCAATATTCAATGAATATAATTTTATTTACGCAACTTATGTTTCAACAAAATAAACGATTTCGATCATTAAAAAAAAATTGGTGACCAACAAAATGTTGTAGTCCCTGGGATGGTTCGGAGAGGAGCTGATCCCTTTTGATACCGCTAATGATTGATAGTGCCAAGGTTCTTCCTCTCTCTTTCACTCGATTCCTTGCGCGTCTATACATACATCGCATTTCAACAAAAGCATTCTTCGCAATAGAACCCACGGGTTGTATCTCTCTCTCTCTCGCTTTCATTCTGAAGTGGTAAGGTATCCCCCTTTGTATTGCACCCCTTTTTTGTTTAAATTTTTTCGAAGCATGTATGGAGCTTGGATCCGATTACTTGTTTGATTTCAGATGCTGATCTCATCATCGATTTTTTTTTTTTTGACACTTTTAGTTAGATTATCTTCTAGCTGAACGGTTCTGTTTCGTTTTAATGTAGCAATTTTTATGCGCAAGATGCTACTTTTTTTCTCTGATCGTTAGCTAATTGATGGATTCGGAGTCTAATTGATGGATTAGCTTTCAAGTTTTCGGGCATACTTGCTTTCGGCGAGGTATTGGGAAGTAATTGGGATTTAGGGCACTGCCGAATTTACAAGTTTTGGTATTGGGAAGTTTTGTTTTGTAGGAAATTACCAACAACAACAAAAAAATGTTCACACTAAAATGCTCGTATGGCTAATCATGTTTCAGGGGTGATTGTTGCAGCTTAATTGCAAAACAGTAAGGCAAAAAAAGGTAGTATATAAAAGCTGACATTGTAGGATCTTTGTTTGGAGTTTTTTGGCTCGTGTTTTTTTGGTAATCAACTTTTTATCACAACTTGCACGTACTTCAAACTAGAAATAACATGATGTTTGTTTGATTCTACTTCAAACTAGAAATAACATGATGTTTGTTTGATTATTTTTTGGCTCGTGATCTTTGTTTGATTGTTTAATAACGATAAATAACATGATGTTTGGACCAGCTTAGCTGGTAACACCTAACAAATCATCCGGTTACCCTAGGTTTGGAATGTTTGGCCTTCATGAAATTTGGCCTTGTGACCTCTTGGGGCTAGCCTTTTGGTCTCATGTGCACTCGACCAAACTCCTTGGGGTTGGTGTTGGCTCTTGTTTTTTAGTGCATTCTTCCCTGTTGGGAATATTTCACTGAACTGATAATTCTGTCTTCAAAAGGAGGCTTGTTCCTTCTTTTGGAAAAAAACAACATTTTATCAAATTATGGACATTTGTCCACAAATTTTATCGATTGGCATCTTTTCGAATTAGGAAATACTGTGGAAGAAGGCAGTGGCAACGCCTTGTTTAGGGTTGTGGGTTCATCTGAACCCAGTGACTTTTGCAGACCCTTCACTGCACATGTAAATTTTTTACACCTCTGGCCACTATCATACATCATGAACCCAATGATTTTTTTACCTTGAACCCATTAACTGTATTTGACAGTCAAAGAAAACAGCATTTTGTAATGGTATGCCCCACTACACCTATTATAAATGCATCATTTCTGATCTAATTTGTTGTTTTTCTAGTCTGATAGTCTCTTTTATAGACTCTCTACTCTAGTTTCCCCCTTCTACTAGGAGAACTGTACTCTTCTCTAGGGAAATCATTACTCCTCCCATCTATTTGTGTATCAGTAAAATATTGCTAGTAATAGGTATGAGTCCTATGACAAACAATCAGGAAATGGCTGAACCCACTGTTTAATTATTCTAGCGTCGCCTCTGGAAGAAGGGATAGATAGACTTCAGAATCAATGTTGCTGTGCTGCAAGATTTGTGGAATTTGCCAACTATTTTGTTGGTTTAATAATTTTTATGTGTTTTGACATATTTTGTCAATAAGTTTTATGCTAGGAGCATTTAATCTTCATTAAGGACTATTGTGAGGGATGCTAGGTGGGATTGTTTGGAAGATTGGAGTTAACTTTGGTTCATTGGTTCTGCAAGTTCAGAGAAAGCCTTAGTTTAACATTTACTTGGAACCAGTTTGATTAATTGTGGTGCATTTGCTCTTAAGGTCAAGGAAATGAATTCATCTTTTAAAGCTCACTCTATGTTTGTGCGGTGAATCCTTTTTAAGGCTTGAGTATCGATGAGTCGATGACAATAGCTGTGATGACCTAGTTTCTCTTTTATTTTTCTTCTTCTCCATTTTCATCCTCTTATTTTGCATTGAGACTTCTCTACATTACACCAAATGCTAATGTTGATATAAACTGATATTGAACTCACCATTCAACGCTCTAAACCATAAAATGACTAGCGTTACTTGGTTTCATAGTTGTTTTCTATTAAACTTTTAGTGAGCAACCGACAACAAAATGCCTTGTTTCTCCCATCCAAAGGTGAATTACTTGGAACAAAAACCTATATAAAATTGGAACCAATATAGGAAGTTTTGAGATCATAAATGAACTAAAAAGAAACAAAACATGATCATATGTAAAGTAAAGACCCACAATACTCTTTGGCCTCGCTTGATTGGCAGATTGAAACAGACGGGATTAACAGTCTTGGGATTGGTTGTCCCTGGACAATTTGTCCTGGATTAATTTCATCCCTAGTCTTATAGAACATGAATGTAGTTGACCTTTTACCAGTGAATAGGCTTCAATTTTGGTATAATGGCAAAATAATATAACACCTTTCTCATTCCATATTTCTCATCCCTAGTCTTTTCGTTTGACTCCAATGGAATTTCTAATTTGCTTACAACAACCTCCATCGAGGACTGGTCACTAAGGATGTGCTTTGAGCCACTTGGAAATTGCATATTGGCATTAGAGTTGCAAAAGGTTTTTTCCAATTGGGAAACTGGGAAATATAGCATCGAATGTGATAGTGCATGTTGAATTTTTTTGAAGAGAAGCATGTTGAAATTAAAGAGTGGCTTTATGTTATTATTCAGACCAAAGGGGAATCATATTGTTCATGACTATGGTCTCTTCACATGTTTGTGCTATTGCTTTGCCACCTACTCACTCTACAGTTAATGTACCATTAAGGCTTAAGTCATTGTTATTGCAACTTTTGTCTTGTATTCAGTTACGTTTAGACAATTGCAGTTGCAGGAAACACACACATGGCTTCTTTAGCCACTGCCGAAGCTTGTGACTCAAATGCAGCACTTATAGCAAGTGGTGATGTGCGTTGTCTGCAGCCAATCTTCCAAATTTACGGGCAGTGCCGGGCTTTCTCAGGTCCGATCGTGACCCTCAAGGTATTCGAAGACAGCGTGTTGGTGAGGGAGCTTCTTGAAACCAGAGGTGATGGCAGAGTTCTGGTCATAGACGGTGGAGGAAGCATGAGATGTTCCTTGGTCGGGGGGAATTTGGTAGTACTGGCTCAGAATATGGGCTGGGCCGGCATTGTAGTCAATGGCTGCGTTAGAGACGTAGATGAGATTAATGGCTGTGATATTGGGGTTCGAGCTTTAGCATCCCATCCCCAAAAGTCGAACAAAAAGGGTATTGGTGAAAAGCATGTTCCTATACATTTTGCCGGGACTATGATTCGGGATGGAGAATGGTTGTATGCAGATAGTGATGGGATTCTTGTCTCCAAAACTGAGCTCTCCGTCTGAAACTTGCTGCAAAGCTATTGGTGTCAAGATTTGAATGCAGCTGATCTATTCAAGTGCAGTGTGGTTTGAAGATCTCATCTAATTAAGTGTATTTGTAATGAAGTTTATGATAATCTAAGTTTCCTTATGGTTGTTTGGTATATCATGTCGTTCATTTTTCTTGCACGAATTGAACTTGATCTTTGGGCGCTCTCATTGATCATGAATATATGAAGTAGGCTGAAACATGTCTATGGAATGCATTTGGGAACCAGACAAGTGATTAACCTTCCCATTAGTGCATAGTATTGCACATAGCCCAGTTGCTCAACTAGTATATACCCTTATGTTTTGCAGGGGCTGAAGTTCCGTTTGCTGGAGTTTCAGCATTATGTGGGTTCATGTTTATGTACATAGTGGATGCCAAATATATAGGTGGCTATCACAAATAATGAGTGATAACATGTTTCACTTGACAACGGCGGACATGCAGGTATGAATGTGGGTTTCGTTTGTTTTTCCTATGGAATCACTATATTTTGTGACTTTGTATTGTTTGATTTCCTACATATATCTACCATTGTCATGAAAGAATCCAGTTCAAATAGTCTGCAAGTTTAGGTAAACCTGGTGACCTGGGAGGCAACATTGAAACCCAAAGCAAGCAGAAGTTGTCACAACCACCTAGATGACCTAAGCAGGGAGGTAATTCGATCACAACTATAGTCACCGTATAAATTGCCGTTGTGGTCGTGCATAGGCAGATAGCCCTGGAACCACAACTTGGTATCTAAATCATATCCAACTAGGCAATGTATGTCCACCGCGTACCAATCCAACTTCTTGTCAACAGCCAAAGGAGCTTGATGAGCTAAACCTTGTGGGCAAAGGATTTCATAATTGCAGACTACAAACTCTTGTTATTCCCACGTTTTGGAGCATATTCTCGTAAGGTGAACCCAACACAAGCTTATGTTTGACGGAGTCCATAACCATTGAGAAAGTACCATAACTGTTTTTGGGAACAAAAGGGGAGTACATAACCATTGAGAAGGTGCTCAACCATAGGCAAGTTGATAAAGTGTTCATCTCTAAATTTTCTTTCTCTACAAGATAACTGATTACTCTTACTTTCTTTCCCATTGTAATGTTCCAATGTTCTGTTAAAAAAATAAAATAAAATAATGTCTCAAAGTTTAGTTTATTTATATACCAAGTGATGCTTACTCATCAAGCTCCAATTCATCTATGTGCTCCATGTCCAAAACTTTTCAAGCCTCACATGCACACAAAAGCACCACGTGCACTACAAGGCATTGATTGCCTCTCTTTTTTCTTTTTTCTTTTCTTTTTATTTTTTGTTTGAACATGTGGAAAGATTTTAGTTTTTTGATCATTTTATCATAGATGATCATAACTAAATTTTGACTCTAGGGCTCTCGTTAATTAACCCTAAGAGATATTTGATTCTACGACTTGTTTAGAGTCAATCAACGAGAGTTCTAGAGTCAAAATTTAATTATGACCATTTAGGATAAAATTATTAGAAAACTAAAATATTTCCACCGGTTCAAACGGATTGAAATTTGGAACACTTGATTTTTTAACCTCTTTAGACAATTTAAACTACCACGAAAATATAATTTTTCCGTTTTACATTATTTCACCATCAATATGAGGCTCGTTTGATAGGTTTCATTGAGTAGATTTCAAATATATAAAATTTATTAAAAAAAATTTCGTGAAAAAAAAGTTATTAACATTTAAAGTTTTATAGTAACAAGAGAGAGAGAGCAGGAGGGGGTAAAAGGGGGAAAGAGTGCATTGTGTCAGGAGGGGTGTATGACACGAAGGGGGCGATTAGTAACCTTCATATCTCTGTGTCTCTGTGTATGAGAGAGAGAGAGAGAGAGAGAGAGAGAGAGAGAGAGAAAATTCACAGCCGTGATTGTGATTGTAAAATTTTATAATAAACCACACAAAATCACAGCTGTGATTGTGATTCCTAAATTGAAAAGGAAATTCAAAAATTTTAGTAACTGGCAGCCATGATTGTGATTGTGATTACCGCTTAACAACCGTGATTTTTTCCTCCTTGCAATTTATTACGTGATTGGGGGTTCATTCTTTCCAAACAAACTTGCTATATATATGCTAGGAAAAAAAAGAAAGGACATGTAATCTTGGTGAAGTACAAGCTCAGCGAATTTTGGGTATCCCGTTGTCATGTACGAATGTTCCAAACTCGTTGGTTTGGCATTTTTCTAATTCGGGAACATACAATGTTAGCTCTGGGTATAAGGTGGCTTCAGAATTACATGATCAGGGGTTGAGGGACAATGGGGGTGGGAGTACTAGTTACGAGGAAGAAGCGGATAGACGGTGGCGTCATATGTGGAAGCTTGAAATTCCAAGGAAAATTCTTTTTTCCTTGTGGAAGTGCTTCCATGAGATTTTGCCAACTAAAAGGGAACTTGTGAGGAAGAAAGTAACAGTGGAAGCAAGTTGTCCACTGTGTGGCGCCGATGTGGAATCAATTATCCATTTATTTGTGTATTGTCCGTTTGCACAGAAGGTTTGGTCCCACTCCCCGTTACTTCTGGATTTTCGTTTTGATCAAATTAACTCTTTTTGTTGCATTTTGGGATGTTTTGGGGTCTCGTTGGCAGAATGGAGTCAATAAAGATGAATGTTTTGCTTTGGCTGCGATGATCAGGTGGTATATTTGGAAAGGCCGAAATGGATCAGTTTTTCATGATAAAGTGATCCTCCCTGGTGTGGTGAGTGATAAAGCTATGAGTTCTTTGCGTGAATTTCTGGATGCGAATAACAAGTTGGCAGCATCGTCGGCTGTTAGTGGTGGGGAAGTTGGGACTCGTTGGATAAGGCCGTTTGGTGGTTTTTTTAAAATCAATGTAGATGGAGCTTGGAAAAGGGAATATGGGCATGGAGCTTTTGGGGTAATTATCAGGAATGATTTGGGACAGTTTTGGGCTGCGGCAAATGGCAATTTGGAATGGTGCATAGGGCCTTTGGTGGCTGAAGCATTAGCTTTCCAAAGGGGAGTCCAATTGGGCTAACATCTGGGTTTAAGGGAAGTGTTTGTGGAAGGTGATTCACGGGAGGTTGTGAATATGATCAATGGTGCAGTTACGGTGAACCAAAAAGTGAAGATTATCGTTAATGATATCCAGACTCTTAGTAGATGTTTTGCTTCTTGTATTTTCTCTTATAGCCGTAGGTCTTCTAATTCCGTTGCGCATCTTTTGGTTAGTAAGGGTTTGTTTGGGGTAGGGTATAGTCTTTGGACTGAGTCCCCCCGTTTGGCTTCTCGATCTCCTATGTAGGGATGGAGTTTCCTCTTGATGTACGGGTTTCGTCGTTATAATATCATCAGTTATCGTTTTGACAAAAAAAAAAAAATCTCATACCTATTATGATTTCTTGCGGACCCCGACGATGGCGCTAAAGAGGGCTGCGTCCGTGTTCGCTGAAGAGATGATGGGCCAAATCATTTTTCTTTTTTGATTGGAATGGGTTCCCATATCAGGAGCGGTGGGGATTGGGAATATAGGTCGTCCCAAATCTTTTTCTTTTTTTATCGGAATGGGTCTCATTCCCTTTTTATTGAAAAAAAATTGAACTTGCATGAGAACTGGAAAAAAAAAAATCCTTCGATATTTGAATCCCTTGCATGAAAACTTAAAAAAATCATTCAAGAAACTCCCAATTTTTGGCAAAAGAAATCCAATATGAGTAAAAATCATTCAAGTAAAAAATCAAACTTGCATGAGAACTGACAAAAATCCTTCAAGAATCCCTTGCATGAGAACTGAAATAAATCATTCAAGAAACTCCCAATTTTCGGCAAAAGAAACCCAATATGAGTAAATATCGTTCAAGGAGAAAATCAAACTTGCATGAGAATTGAAAAAAATCCTTCAATGTATAAATTTCTTGCAGCGCTCAAGAAATCGAATTTACCTCACTATTGGTAATGGTCGTTCAGAAGTCGAAAAACGTGAAAAATGTATGCCCGTGACAAACAAAATGTAAAAAACGTGGACCTTCTAAATAGAAGGTATAATCAAATTAAATTGAAAGCTTTGAAGTGCCGAACATGGACCTTTTCGGCTGAGAAGGTATTAAGAATAAAATCACAATTTATCTGATAATCACAGGAAAAAATGAAAGGTTTGAAGTAGCAAACGTTAGATCTTACTGTTAAAAAAAAAAAACGCTTGAAAACCACCCTAATTTTCGGCATTAATTCCCTGAATCACAGGGATCCATTCTTACCCGGAAATGTGGCTGTAAGCATTATTTTCCAATTTATGTGATAATCAATAGAAGTTTAAATGTCAATATTTGGTAAATGTGGTAAAAAAATTAAATCCCTGAATCACAGGGAATCAATCTCAGGGATCCTTTGTTTTTTTTTTTTTATTAGCCGGTTACCAAAATGCGATGATGATAACCCTTGAACAACCAACGGTCTAGATTTATAGAGGGGATAAATCTGGAGCGTTGGTTGTCTTTTGGATTCAAACACTTCCCTGTCATATTATATAGAGACTAGGGTTTGCCCGTGCCTGACGGCACGGTACAATATAAGATCTAATTAGTGGCAATTGTGCAATTAATATTATTTGTGAGAGAGAGGGAGATCCGTAGGATTTATGGAGCAAAACAATGGTTATGATTTATAGAGAGATAAGATTCAAAAACCGTTCTCCCTTATTATGTAGATGTTGGAAGATTTCGTTGTTGAATGGTCCCAGAAGCTAGAGACAATCACTTGGGTGATTGCATCTCACCTCAATTAGAAATTAATACCGCTACTTATTTTTTAATTTCTTTTGGTTTAACTGGTGGTCGTTGGTTGATTATGAATTTTATGCATTGCACGGCTGGGTTCTCTACTTGTAATTGTCTGGAATTTTGTTGGTAGCAAAATGTTATTCACGTACAAAATCATAAACTAATTATAACACAGAGATAACATATATAAATCTCCACAAAGAGAAGAAGAAAATAAAAAGAGAGACAAAACAGCTCTCCCCATGCCTAGCCTTAGGAGCTCCATCAAGTCGTCTCCTCCATCTTTGGGAAAAAGTTGTAGCATCCACCACTAGTATACATTGGACTCTATTTGATCATAGGAGCATGCAACATGCACCGTCACAGTCGACAATGTTGTCAAACTACATCTATAGAAAATCCTATGACCAAATTTGAGAAAATGCTGATAGCTCAAATAAAGAAAAAACACCTAGCGTAAAGGTACGAGGGGGAGATGAGGGACCAGAGACGAGTGATTATTTTAGTGCTCCTAGAGCACTGCCACGTGATCCACCACATATTAGCATGAGCTTCAGTGGAGGTATTCTAAGAGCAATTATTAAAAATTCTCTAACGCTCCCTGAGCTTTGCGTTATGTGTAGATATATTTTTCTCTCCATGTATGAGAAATGACTCTTCCTTTCGTGAGGTTTGCTAGTAGCATTTCGATTACCCTATCGATAAGTTGATCGTTATCTAGCAAATTCACCTCTAAGTCTAATATAATTGCAAATATACCCTTGATAATCTTTTATTGTTGTTCAAAACAAATTTGAAAATACTAATATACGTACTCCTCTCTCCTTCTCTTCCATGCTTCTGATTATCAATTTTACAATAGTCATTGATTAATATTCTAGTATTCATTACATTATCTTTTGAAGTTATCAAGTTTACCTCAATAAATAAATAATTATTTTTTGTCCATGTGCATTCAAAGTTATTTTGAAGTGTGTTTAGCTTTTTAATCTCTAACAAAATTTTATGTATAAATGTGATAACTTAACCATAAAATTATATGAGACAGAATGCAACTCAGATGTACATGTGATAAAATAGCATGTTTTGAACCAATTAAAATGTAATTCCATACTTGATCCAATTACTTCACCGAAAATAGAAGAGCTAAAGCAACAAAAGCTATAAAACATAGATATGACAAAAAAATATGGGTTAAAAAGTTGATATAGGTAATTTATTCTATAGGATTCGAGTATTCGGTAAAAAAAATTGTATTTCTCCACTTAATTTTTCTGAGTTAAAATATCATGAGTATAAAAATTCAGATTGAATTTAAAAAAAAATAATTAAATCACTCTACAGATCAACTCTGAATGTACATGAGCAAAAATATAAATAACTAAGGTCATTAAAAAATTAACATTTGTTAATAATTACATTAAAATTAATGTCAGGAGAAGAATGAAGAGACAATTATAAGGTTATTGAGAGCTGAATTTGATATTTCATTAATTCTAGGTATGATTTTGTCAATGAATTTCACGGTCAATTAACGATGGGGTTAGGCTCAGTTTGGAATTTGAGAAAAACTGTAATAGGAAAAAGAAAGAGAAAGTTAAGGAAAAAAATGAGAGGAAAAATGGAAAGAGAAATTGAGATTTTTACTTGAGTAAAAAAAATTCTTATTTTTACTCAAGTATTTTGAAAAATTATCAATTTTTTAGCCAAAAAAATGACTTTTTGATCTGAAAAGTGGTTATTTCTTAAAGTACTTGGATAAAATTAAAAAAAATTTACCACTCTGATTCTTTTCATCGAGATGAATCAATAACTCATAAAAATTTGACGCAAAACTAACAAATGCGAAAAAATTTCGAAAAATGACAAAATTCTCAAACAGAGAATGCACCGTTATTGGGATGATCGTGGGTCCAGTAGGTGGCTGGATACACTACCATCCATCCACTACATTTTTTGTGGAGCTCATCCTGGCTCTCAAAAAAATACAAAAAAATGTCCATAAATTTTAGAATAATATTTTATGGGACCTTGTATTTAATGAGTAGTTGAGCAGTCTGGATTTCGTAAAAATACAGAAAGATATTCATAAATTCTATAAAAGGAAAAATAAGTATTGTATTTAATGAGTAGTTGAGCCATTCGGATTTCATAAAAATGCAAAAAAATATTCATAAATTATATAAAAAAAAAACAAGTACCATATTTAACGATTTGTTGAGCAGAAGTCTAAGAGAACGTAGTACTGTTTTTAATGAGTTGGGTGACAGCAGGTGAATGGGTAACATCAAAAGACTTTTGGCCAAACGCTCGGAAACAATAATTCTAACACCACACTCATTTACACACTCATTTACACACCCACACTCATAATAAGGGTGGGGCCCACACACACTGGATGTGTAGTGTGTGCGGGCCTCACCCTTGTTGTGAGTGTGGGTGTGTGAATGGGTGTGTAAGTGGGTGTGGTGGTAGAAGAACTCAAAGAAAAAAGGAAAAACGGATTACTGTTTTTAATGAGTTGGGTTAATGAGTTGGGTGGGGCCACGACGTCTTATGGGCGAAGGACCAATGTGTTATTATTCTGGACTAAAGTGTTATTATTCCGGATAATTTATGGGTCTCAATTCCAGGTACGTAGCATTTCCCTAATTGGGATGTTAATGCAATTTATTAGGGAGGGATTCGAGGGAAGGTGAAAGGGCAGAGGTGATCGTTAAAAGCGAGGAAACTGTTTCTCTTCCCACACTCCAAACCCTACCTCTCTCTCTCTCTCTCTGTAAACCATGGGGAAAAAAAAGGAAGCCCAGAAGCGAGCTCCACTGGAAGGAGAAGATGAACAACTCACCCACCACGAACAAGAACAAGAAAGCCATAACCAAGAACCAGCCAAACAAACACCAGCATGTAAATCTTCCGAAGACGAAGAAGAACAAGATGAAGAAGAACTAGAAGTTGAAGAAGAACAAAAGGTAGAGAAAAATAAATCCTCTGTTCAAAAACCCATCACTCTAACGAAACCTCTAGACCCCCGGTCCTCGGACTCCGACCCAGGATCCGATTCAGATACCCATTTGGGCTCTCCCACCGCCTCCGTTTTCAACATCAAGCCCGTTTCGCCCCAGCCCAAGAAACCTATCTCTGGCAAACGCCTCGTTCCAGAGTTCGAAAGCAAGGCCAACGAGTCATCACAGAAGAAAATGAAGGCCAGGGTTTCTGAGGAGGCGGCGGAGAAGAAGAAGTCCGGTGTCGGTGTGATTAACCGGCTGTGGAGCGAAGAGGATGAGGTTGTGATACTCGAGGGATTGATGAACTTCAAGTCCCTGGATATGGGTGGTCTTTATGAGGTAATCAAGAAATCTCTTAGTGTTGATGCTTCCAGAAGTCAGTTTGTGGATAAGATTCATAAGCTGAAGACAAAGTACGGTAAAAATGTTAAGAGAGGGGATAAAGCAGTTTTGTCGACGCCCCATGAACACAAGCGTTTTGAACTTTCAAAGAAGATATGGGGTGGTGGAAAGGAGAATAATAATGGAGGTGATGGGAATGGAAAGAACGTGGGTAAAAAAGCTAGAAGGACTGTTAAGCACGATGATGCTGTTGCTTTGCCTGAAGAAAATGATGGGAAAGAGAGTGCATTGGGGGAGGAGAATAAAAATGGAGTTGATGGGAATGGGACTAAAAGAGCAAGAAAAAAGACTGTTAAGCTCGACGATGTTGCTTTGCCTAGAGAAGAAAGTGGGGAAATGGAGGTTGCATTGGGAGAGGGATCAAAAGGAGGAGAAATGAAGGATATGAAAGCTGATAGAGTGGGGGACTTTTGGGCAACATACCCTTGCTTAAAACAAACGCTTTCTGATTTGGCAATGAAGGAGCCTGTGAAGAGTTTCATGATGGAGAATATGAGTATGATTGGGGACGTGAAGGCGAAGGAGCTGGAAAAGAAGTGGAAGGATTTTTATGCGGCTGCAGTTGGTTTATATCTGAAGCGGGTGCAATTGATCAAGAAGCAGACAAAGCTGGCGTTGAATGCAATGAAGGCTTCTAAGGATTAGGTTTATGTAGGGTGTAATCACTGGTGAACTTTTATGCTTTTGATGAAAATGGTTAAGGGGCTTTTTTTTGGTTAAACCCACAGGGTTTTGGTTGAAGTTACTACCTATATGTGGTTCTGGATAACAACTACTTATGAAATAGCCTTTATGGTGTTGGATGAACATGTTCGTATGGTTTATCTTAATATTACTAGTAGTTATCTTACAGCTCTGTTTCTGTTTTTGGTCTATGGTTTGGATATTTGTAATTCTTGTTGTCTAGATTCGTGCTTGGTGCTGGATTACCACAAATTTCCTTTGCAGTCTCCTCAACGTGCTTTGGTAGGGAACTGAAGAACTATGTTGCCTTGATTTGATTTGAAATATGTAATAGTACGAAGACTACAATGTTGCCACATGCCTTCTTTCATTATTGGTTCTTCCTGTGGCACATGTTTTGGTGTTGCTTTAGTGTGTGGTTTGTTAGCTATGACTATTGATGCCCACTTTCTCTTTTAGCTTTGATTGAAGGGGTGATTTAAACGATCTATTCAATGCATTGTTGCTTTGACCTTTGGTTTTAAGTTAGGAACCATAATATGCAGAAGGTATCAATGCGGCACTATCTTATTGAGGATCGGAAAATAGCAACTCACCTAATTGCCCTTGAGGCAGTGCTGCATGGGCTTATTTCATGAATTCTTGTATTAATTGGTTGTGCAAAAAAATTAGCACTTCATAGATGAGTAGGTTCAGCATTTCAAGTTTGTATCCTTCTGAATTTTTATCTATGTATTTAGCATGAGGTTCAAGTTGGTTTGTTGTCATCGGCAAATGGTTTGTGAAGTGAGTAGGACTGTCTATCGAGGATTCCTTTTGAAACAACCATTCTGGTTGGGTAGGGGGCCTAGGGGCACATGTAGAAAAAACTTCTCCTCGAACCTATTTTTCTTGGTATCCTTCCCATAAGCAATTCAATGGTGAAACCAACATTGGAGAAGGCAGAAAATGAAGTTCAATCATCATCTTCTGCTTGGATTTGCCCTTTATGGTTTCTGTTAGAGTCTAAAGTCATATGTGCATTTAGAGCTACACTATAAGGTCATAAACCTACCTACATTTTTCGTGTATCAAAATTTCTAATGCTTTTGTACCAGGTTTTCTTTATAGTTATAATCTTATGCCCCTGTTCTATTTCCATCCTCGAATTATATGAGTAGGGCAACATATTTTGCCTAGTTTTGAGCTATCCATGTCACAGAATTATGGGTGTGCAGTCAATTTGGTCACTAAAGTTATATGGGTACTGAATGTACATTCTAGCCTTTTCATATTAAAGCTATTATTTTGGTTTGTTTCCTTTTCGTTGTCTGAATGTGTGTCATTCGGGTTAAATTACACATATGCTTCTCATTTATGTTTCCCTGTATCCTCCTTGGCTTCCTAAAGGAGGATTGACATTGTCCGTACGTGTAAGCGACGAAGCCAACGAATTATCAAGAATGCCCTGGTATGTCTGTGAGGTTGGAACATTTTGGTCAGGGTAGTTTTGGTCATTCTGCTGGCAATCAGTGGTGGCTCCCATGGATTGGGGTGTCTAGATTGTGGTTATTTTCTTTTTACTTTAATGGGTTTTTAGACTTTTCATGTTTTCCTTTCATGTCCTCTTTTCGTTGCTTCGGATTATGCTCTGAGTTCTTGTGCGGGGGTGATTTGGTAATGTTGCTCATGGATTTGTTTCGCCTTCCCAGCAGAATCTGTTGGTTCAGGACAGCTTTGAAGAGTAATTGCAGGAAGCCGAGTAATTATCAGGTGCGATGAGGTATGGTCTGAGTTTGACAGTCTGTTCATTGATTCTTGCTCTGTTCTTGGTTCAGGGCTTCTGTCTTGCTCTGTCTTCCAGCCTCTCCAAGAGGGATGGAGAAAATCTAAAGGGAATCTGTTTGCTTAGGTCAGGAATGAAAATAATTCTCAAGAAACTGAGTTAGAATCTTGTGCGGATTAGATGATGTGTGTTCTGAATTTCTCGCTCTGTTCATTGATGTTTGCTCTGTCATAACTTGCTCTGTTCTTGATCAAGCTGAATAATGAACTTCTGTGGATTCGATCAGGTATGCTCTGTATTTCTCGCTCTGCGTTTTGTCCTTGCACCGTTCTTGATTCAGTACTTCTGCACATGAGCTGGCATGGGTTGTCAGAGGGAGTGTTTAATAATTATTGGGAGAAATCTTGCATTGATTGCTGGGGTGTACCTACCAAATCTTATAGTGATGTTTATGACTTCGTGGAAATCATTACACCATGATCTTTGGATGATTGACCTCTGTATAGGTTTCGAAAAGGACCTGCCAATTTGCAGAGGCAGGGGGAATGAAAAAAGAAAGAGAGGTGGATTGGTATACACTTCCATGGCAATCTACTGCTCACTGCTTGTTACCGGGGGGGGGGGGGGGGGGGGTTTGTGGTCAATTCGCGTCCTTTGCTCAGCGAATCAGAATGAAATCTCTGCTTTCTCTGCTTCCCTCTTCTTCTTTTTTGGTCGCACTTTGGCTTCGGTTTTCAGTGGTGGGTTTAGAATTGCATGAGTTGGCATGGGGAGAATAAAATCAAATCTTGAATGAGATCTTCTATTGATTTCCTCTTCAGTTCTGACTTGGAAGACAAGTGGGGGTGGAGAAATTAATTGGGCATGAGTTGGCAAGGGATACTCTTAATGAAATCTTAAACGAAATCTTTCTTTGATTGGGAGCATCGTACCACATAACCTTGGGATGTTGGAGCTCTATTAAAATACCAATCCAAGTTGTTGCTCTCTTTTTTTGTTCCGAAGTTGTTGCTTTTTGCACTGCATTTTGCTCCACACTCTGGTTCGAGTAAGTTGTTGCTTCTTTACCTTTGATTTTATTTGCTATTTACGCTGCTACTTTAACTCCTCTAACTCAATCTTCTTGAGGATTTATCAATTGAACGTATTAGTCTAAACAGAGAATAAAATTCCTCTGATAGAATATTAGCAGTGCTTAGATTGTTGTTTTCTGTACCTAACCCTTTGAGTTGGCTTATAAAAAGCTACTTCTGGAAAAGATTATAAAGAACTAACTTATAAACTTACTTAAAAGAAAGATAGAAGAGATCATAGTTCATTGGAAAATAGAACAATTCTGAACTATGCATTCATGGTGATTGGAAAACCACCACGTTCAAATCTACAGCCTTAGATTTGTTTCTTAACGAGCTGTGCTTACATCACATGCTATAGATATCACGTGCTTTCCATCCCTGTGCATGTTAGTGTGAACACAATCTATCGGTAGATCTTCGTACTTTGTTTTTGTTCAGGAAAATAAGAACAATCTTCCCAAGATCTTGAATTTGAATCATAAAATCTCCAATCATTTCTTGAATCATTAATGTTTATAACTGCGTGGATTTGCCATGTGTTGCCAATCATTTTAGACGCTAGAGAATAGCCCAACACAAAATACCCCAAAAAAACAAAAAACAAAATACTTAGCCTATAAAATCATCAACTTACATCTTCCCATCATCTTTCGCCTGCTCCCACGAAAACCTGTAGACATTTTCGCACAATTCCTGCTGTTGCTTCTCTTGCAAGATTGACAAAGCTTCAAAAGGTATGTATCAGTGTATCTCAAGAACCTTGGAATATATTTGTTGGAGGAGTTCATAAAAATCGTTGGAACCTAATTAGAAATAACAATTAATTGATTGTCGAATTAGTATTAAAGAGATTCTATCATCTTATCTGCTATGAATTGATATGTCCTTCGCTATTTAAGAACACTTGATTAGATTTCTCACAATAACTTCTTTTTTGAACGGCGAAGAAATTTTGTTAATAGAAATGAGATAAGAGAGATACAAAAGAAAGGGGCAAGAGAAGAAGGCATCACAATGCAAAAGTAACACAAAAACAAAGTTGGCACCTTACCCTGCGACATTCATCTGCCATTAAGCCCACAAGTTGCTGAGGAATCAACTAAATGATCCAAAATACAAAAAAAAAGATGTACCGGAGGCACCACAAAAAATGTTCTAAAGCCCTGACCAAAATAAGCCTCAAAACTCCAAAGTATGAAGAGCCAAAGCTTTCCACCAGTAGGAATCTTCCCAATTATTGAAGAAACTGCCCAAAGAGAATGCCAGTAGATAGTGGTAAATCTAGCACCCCATGATTGCCAATTTTCTTGAGACCAAATCCTTTTGTTTCTGCTTGAAACTTGTAAGCATTGATTGAGTGCTGCTGGCCAAGTTTGAATGCCAGCAGCAGTTGACATATATATAGCCCTCAAAGTGTAACAGATTTACAGCAGCAGTATCAACAGTTCAAGTACTTGACCAAAGCATTCCAATCCAAACACTCCCAGAGCAATAGCAGAGTATTCTTCAGAGAACCTTCCAGTGTGATTTGTTGTTTAGAAGTTTTCTTACCCTTATTTTATCCAGCTTTCACAATGGAGCGAAGTCTGAAAATAATGTCGTCCATTGTGTAGTCACAGCCCTCCTTATTTGTTGTCACTCTTGCTTTGATAAGTTCAATGGTATCCATCCAATCCACTGCTTTGTTTTCGAAAACCAGTTGATTTCTTGTGATCCATACAGTCGACACCACTGCAAAAGGTATGCAGTCCCAAATAAATTTGTGCTTAGCTTTGATATTCCAAACCCTCCACCAGTGAAGTAGTGCTGCAAATGATGAGGCAGGTACCCTTGAACTCCCCACCATAGTAGATTTTCTGACCATGTGTTCCAAACAGGATCGTAGTGCAAAAGCAAGTGATCCAAAGACTCCAAATTTCCATTACAAAATCTGCAGATGCCATCCCCTCTGAATGACCCCAATTCTCAACAAAAAATGAGATCAGGTGTGTCAATTGATACAGCCACTCCAGCTTCCTCAAGTAGATCACCCAATCATAAAGATCTCTTCTGAATTGAAAGCCCCATTGATGCATATTTGTTCTCCTTTCTAGCACTTTATTCAGTTTCTCAATCCTTATTACATAGTAGTAACTTAACTATCCACTATAGCTAAGCATAGGGAGTTATTCTGACATTTTTATTATCATTTTATGCACTATTGAGATTAGCTGCTGTCTGAAAAATTCAGGTGCTCCAAAATTGTGCCGCTCTATGTTACCTGGAACGCAGACCATTCGGGTACGATGAACGGGAACGCGATATGCCACATGCTTAAATTGTGGTACGCTAGGGGTAGGCTTCTATAAATAACAAAACTATAACTTACTCTTCCAGGTGATAAACATCTAGTGCAACTAAACATTGTTTGTCAAATTATTCACACAAAACACATTTCTAGGAGTATAAAGACTGTACTTTTTACACTTTCTCCCATTGAAATTCCATTTTCTCTCTATTTTCACCATTATAAGTTGACATTTTGGGGAAAACTAAGGGGATCGCTTTGGATCGCTAACTTTACCATTTTGGAACGGTAGTGTACCATGTTTTGGAACATTCGTACCAAAACGTAATTCGCTTGGGTAGCAGAGTTCCCTGGTAACATAGGTGCCGCTACCCCCCTGATGGGTTGCAACAGTGGATCTTTATCTCTAAAATATAATTAAACTCTCCAAAATGTTCTTCCCTGCTATCTCTAATTAGCAGGTTCTCCTATCAGAGTTGTTAATTCATGGAAAGTGACGAACAAGGGCAACGATCAATTTGCCAACACCATGTTTGATTGTTACTTAGAAGAAAGACTAACTGATTTCATAAGTTGTGATTAGTGCAATTTTGTTGCAGGAAAGTTCAACTCCATGCAGATATAATTGGAATTTGGAACTAAGGGAAATGCTAAGAAGAAAAACTCAATAAGATTATGCTGGAAAATTTTAACACAAGCTTCCATAATGAACGTTGTAATCACAGACCAAAGATTGGTTTTTGCATGAGTCAATCTCGAAAAGCTTGCAAGCTCCTTTTTTTGATTGGGGCTTGACCGGTATATTTTGGTGTTTCAACAAGTATTCATAAAAAATGGAATTTTTAGCATTACAACCATTTCTGATGCCACTTAAATTTATTTGGAGAGCTCACTTTTTAACTTTCATGAAATACGAAACCTATGGTATCATGATTCACATCTATTCTTATGTATTCATTGATAGCATAACCTGTCATAGTTGCTAATTCATGGGAAGGGATGGACAAGGACATAGATCATTTCGCCAAAACCTTGTTTGATTGTTACCTAGAAGAAAGACTAAGACCATGTTCGTTTTGGGTTTTGAGGTAGTTTTTGGGGGTAATGAGTGGAGAGATATAAATAGAGAAATGAGAGTTAAAATATATTGTAGACCGTGCGCAGAGCAACATACTCTAACTGATTTCATAGATTGTGTTCAATACAATTTAATTGTAGAAAAGTTCACTCCATGCAGATAGTTGGTACTACGAAAAATGCTAAGAAAACCTCACCAAAAATGGTGATGAATTTTTTTGACACAAGCCTCCATAATGATCGTTGTAACCACAAACCAAAGATTGTTTTTTTCATGAGCCAAGCTCCAGAAGCTTGCAAGCTGCTTGTTTTGATTGGGGTTTCATCGGTATGTTATGGTGTTTAAGGGCATTTAAGAAGAGATTTCAAGCATTACAACCATTTGTCATCCCACCTCAATTGGTTTGAAGAGCTTTCTTTTAAACTATTAAGTTTCATGGAATACAAAAAAATATGGTATCATAAATGAAAATCTATTCTTATGTATTTGTTGGCAGCATAACCTGTCATAGTTGGTAATTTACGGGAAGTGACAAACAAAGACATCGATCGATTTGCTAACGCTATGTTTGATTTTTTTTTTTTGATCCGCTCTATGTTTGATTGTTACGTAGAAGAAAGAGTAACTGGTTCTATAAGTTGTGTTGATCAGTGCAATTTAATTCCAGGAAAGCTGAACTCCATACAAATAATTGGAACTAAGGAAAATGCTAACAAGAAAACCTCAAAAAATAAATTATACGGAGTAGTTGAAAATTTTCACACAAGCATCTATAATGAATGTTGTAACCACAAACTAAAGATTGGTTTTTGTATGAGTCAAGCTTGGGAAATTTGCAAGCTACTTTTTTTTAATTGGTCCTTGACCGGTGTGTTATGGTGTTCCAACAGGTATTCATAAAAAAAGATATATCTAGCATTACAGGCATTTGTCAGGTCACCTCAATTGGTTTGAAGAGCTTACTTTTTAACTGGTAACTTTCTATAGAATATCTTTACTATAAGAAAAAGAAAAAGGCCAGATTAAAGCAAAACTTCGTAATTTTTTGAACAAAACGATTAAATTTTCTATATAATCTCTTAATATACTAGCGATACCAAAACACGTAGCTTCTACGTCCATGCCATCATGTAGCTTCTACGTCCATGCAATGAATTTAAATCATGTTGCATTGGGAGCTATGATCAACATAAATTGATATATAAATACCCCTCCGTTTCTAAATGAAAGTCCATTGCTATTATTTCGGACAATTCAAAAATTTGTTTATATCTTTCAATCTATAATGCTAAAAATATCTAATATGAATCTTGTTTGATAGATCTCAATTAGTTTTATTAGAATTTTTTTTAAATCATGAAAAATATTATGAATTGAAAGATATAAACAAGACAAAAATAGCAGGAAAAAGTAAAAGTAGACTCTCATTAAGGAACGGAGGGAGTATAATTTTTACAAACATTACTTATTGTCAACAACATCCACTACATACATGCGTAATCTATGAAGCACTACCACCTCTAAAAGTCAAGATATCGCCATGTCCAAACACAAAGACACGCGTGGGACACGTGTTTGACACGCCGTGTCCAACAATTTAATCTAATTTTGGGAGAAGGACATGGCTGAATACACGGGGTGACATAGGTGGAACACGTTTGTATCTATAATTTTGACATTTTAGTTTCGCACATAAATATGATATAACTTAGAAGGAAATGTATTTTGAATTTCCCCAATTAACTTAATACATGACATTTCTTATCTAATATATCATATTAATTATCATGTCCGTATGCATGTCAATATCTATGTTCATGTCCATTCCCCATACATCATAGTGCATAATCTTCAATGTAATGAAATCTACCTCTTCCCTCACCTTTCGTAAGTATTAGATGTAATAATTTGTGGAGATATGGGATGTACCATTCATCATGATTCTCACTTACAAATCAAAGTACATGGTCGAATATTATAGCTTTGTGTACTCAGAGCTACTCCTAGGTGAGATTTTCATAGATTCAAGAAGCCTGCACCTCAAGTCTCTGCAGCTAAATTCCTTTTGATGTTGTTACTTCAAAGATTAGGTCAGATATCTATCAACTAGAGTCACACCAAAGGGTAATACTATATACTAGAATACAAACCAAAATGCTTGAATGAGCAACACATCAACTCTATCAAACACCTTATACTGCTATTCTTTTGTCTTTTTAGTTGCACAAATGGTTCAGGCAGACCAACAAACACAAAGAAAGCCAAACCATGCAGATTTTATTTGCATGAATGAAACAAAGATTTTACCTTCATTTCTATTTCAAATTATAACCAAAGCTGAAATAAAGTACGTTACATAAGGGAGCATCAATCAATAAGTGGATATTTCTATTTCAAATTACTCCATGTACCATACCATGTCAAGAAAAATTTGTAGTGCCTCTGCTGACAACCCGTTCTGCGCATACACAGCAATCATCAAATTCCAGGACACATCATCCCTTGCAATCATCCGATCAAACACCTTTCTAGATACCCCTACGTCACCACACTTGGCATATGCATCCATCAAAGTATTCCCAACACCCAAATTGTCATCAAAGCCCCTCTTTATCACAAACCCATGAACCCCTTCTGCGATGCTCTTCCCTCAAACACGAGAATATGCTGATAGAACTACTGAATCTATGGACACTTCTTTTCCTCCCTCATTCCCACTCTGTTCGATCAAGAACTCTTTGAAAAGTAATAAAGCTCGGGCAGCATTGTCATTTTGGACAGATCATTGAAATCTAAGAAAAAAAATTTCTGTGGGGAATTTCATCGAACAGTGTCCTTGCGTCCTGCAATTGGCGACACCTAGAGTACATGTCAATGAGAGCAGAGGACTCAAAGAGGTCCAATTCAAAGCCAAAGACCAAAGCTTGTTGGTGGGCTTGGTTGCCTGAATGGAGATCGGAGAGAGCGGAGCAGGATTTGATGGCGCAAGGGAAGGTGAAACGGTCTGGCTTGAGAGAGAGCTTTCGCATGGAGGAGAAGGCTCGAAGGGCTTCTAGGGAGTCGCCGCCCCTAGCCAACTCGGCGATGATCTAGTTCCATGAGGAGATGCTCGTTTTATCTAAGTATTTGTTGAACAAGGTTGTGAGGTTCTTGGAACAACCGGTTGAATAGCGCCGGTGTCTGTAGAGCTCATCACGAATTGTGAGTGGAGCTGTACTTGAATTTACAATCCTCATTCACACGTTTATGATTATTATTGATAGCAAAGCTTATCTCTCTTCGATCTGTTGCTTATTAATCTGAGGAGTAGTATTTGTTTTGAGGATTTGGACATTCAGTTTTACTGAATGATGATACTCCATATAACAAGATCTATTACCACCGGAAAGAGCATGGGTGTTGCTATTCTCATGCTAACTCAAAGCAGCCTAAGCTGTGGTTAGTAACCTGAATAATAATAATGACTTGCTAATCTCCATTTTTAGCTTTAAATTGCAAAACCGTGTCGTTTTGGGTGATCCAACTCACCACAGGGTTGTAGTGCTGCAAAACGTGTCGTTTTTGGGGTGCAAGGGTAGGGGGGGAAAAAGCTGCAAAAAAATACTCCCTCCGTCTCTTATTTAGAGTCCAGTATTCTATTTTGGGCTGTTCTTAATAAGTGTCCATTTTGTAAAGTTAGTAGGTAAAAGTTGGTATATTGTCTATTTTGTCCCTAAAAATATATTCCATTTTGAAAAGTTAGTGAATAAAAGTGTAATGATGATGGATAAGTAGGGAAAGTGGAGAAAAAAGTTGATGTAAAAGGTATAATGATGATGTCTTTTTAATAGGTTGGAGTTACGAAGTAGGACACTTAAAAGGAGAGACGGAGGGAGTTGCATTTTTACAATAACTTAATCAGTGTTTGTTGATCTTTAATGACCCCAGTTGGGTCATAGACTCACATAAATAAGCCCGGATAAGTTTGATCAATGAGTGTTGTGATCATGAGGACTGATAAACTCAATGCAACAGGTGAAGAATAACACAAAAAAGAGCACAACCAAAAAGAGAACAAGGCCCTAAAATTAAAGAGCTTGGAAGTTTAAGCAAGTTACAAGGTAGATTAATTGTTTACGATTTATAACACATGAAAGATAAGGAAAAAGTAAATGGAGCCAACATGTCTAAAAAACAAAAATTACAAAAAAAGCAAAACTAGAAATTCCTATCCAAGACAAGGAAAAAGCAAATAGAAAGCTTTTTGCTATTGATTTTCATAGGATGCGAATGCAACAACCAAAATGAGAATTGATTTCCATAGAGTACTCAAATTCACATTTAACCCGAACCATGGTGGCATTCTTATAGAAAGTAACGCATAGAGCAAAATGAAACTAGAAATTCCTATCCATAGAGTACTAAAAAATATATTCATATCCGCTCGTTATGTCACTTTATACAAAAATTCAGGCGGTAAACCTCACGGAAAGTCCGCCATTGCTTGATTTGGAAGGATAGAATTTGAAGAGGTTTTGAGGAAATTTGAGAGAGAGAGAGAGAGAGAGAGAAATTTAATGGTAGATTGAGAGTGGTTTCAGCATTTGAATGAAACAAATTAATTTTAATAATAAAAAATGATTAATTTCTGATTTATTTGTAAGTGTGTGGTTCTTTAGAATAGGTTTAATTAGATACCAGATTTAACCTTTAGGAGTAATTCACAATGAATTTAATGTTTTCGTTGCATTAGAACGAATATATCCGCTGTTATAAACAGGTTAATAAATAAATGCGTAATCTGAAGTGGAGTACTAATATTTATCCAGTAGAATCTCGATTGATGATTGATTAGTTTTCGTGGATTCTGGGATGTAAAAGGAACAATCATCATTTGTGTATGTTGGTCATGGTTGTCACTTACTTTTACCTTGTACCTAACCATGTGGCTTAAAAGGTTAACCTCAGAAGACAATAGTTGCTTGTATTCCATTGTAAACCACACAGACTTCCATTTATTAGCCAATGTGGGATACAACCCCAAGAAGATTGTGATACCCTGTCCGAGTATTTAACTAATTTGAGTGGATATGAAGAGTTTGGTGGGTTGTGTACATGTTTGAGATAATATAAAGAATGAAAAGATAGAATATGGTATATGTGCACGCAAATTAGGCAAAACATGTGGATGTTGTTTGTATCTATAAATGTGTGGCATAAAGACAAAAAGAAAGAGGGGATAAGAATGAAAACATACAAAGAATTACAAAGGAAGGTGGGGAGAACAAGTGTCAATTGGGGAAAATAATATTTGGTGACTAGTCATTGCATATTTAATAGAAGCAAGTAGGAGATGTTTGGTCACGGGGGAGGGAAGCCGTGGGGTGGTTTTGACTGAGAGAGACACAAAGGAAAAAGTAAAGTAAGCGAGAGAGTGAGAGGGAGAGAGATGTGGGGGGTGTTGATGAGTTTTCAATAATTACTTGTTTGTGAATATTGAGTTGTAGGTGTAAAAGATTTGGTTTGGTTGGGTTAGATAGGTTGAGGTACTTGAAGATTCGAGTTGTTACAGTGGAAATTATAGACCATGAATCGTAATTTGTTGTTGTTAATGAAGTGTGTTCTTCTCTTTGTAGTGGATTGGATAGCGATAAATCAAAAACTTTAGTTAATAACTATCGAGAGAGCTTATTTGAGAAGCTAAAAGAAAGGTGGTTGATTTATATGTTTTATGACAAAAGATAATGAAGTGTGATTGATGATTAGTAAAGCTCTAGAGCGTTACTCTCACTTAAATTTGATCAGTGAGTGTGATGAAATAGTTGGCTTCAATCTCCAAAGAAATGAAACTATCAAGGCTAATTTTTTCTCTACCATTGGGTTTAATTGGTGGGTGGTGCTAAATGTTATAAAGCTAGCTGCAACAATTGAGAAAGTTAACCGGTTAAGAGACTTGATGAAATCTCATTTTCCAGAAAAAAGTGTCACAAATATGAGTGTGACAAGCCCCACATGAAAAAATTGGTAAAGGGAAAGACTTTTGAAAGGTTGAGATCTCACTTGTGTTTATATGAAGATGTGAATTAAATATTGGAAGAAGTTATGGTCAGCACTTACTCTGGGTAAGATTAAACATTTTATTTGAAAGTGTTTTCACAATATTGTTTCGGTAAATGATGTGTTTTTCAAAAAAGTCATTTCTGATCCACTATGTCTAGTTTGCTGTGAAGAGATTTGTGGAGCCGTATGCAAGAAAATGATCTTTATGAAATGAATGAAAGTGATATGTTTGAATAGAGTTGAACCGACACACATAGCGCGTCGGCATCTCACTAGTTTATCAAAGTGCATCTTGTTCGGTGGAGAGAGGAGAGAGCATACTAGATGCCATATTTGATGAGGATAGCTTGGAGGATGTCCTAGATGTCGAGATGATGGATGTTGAAGAAGGAGGTTTGGTGGGGCATGATTTACAGATTGAATTGGGACAAACCATTGGTGGTAATGATATTGAAGTAAACCAAGTATCTGCCGGTAAGAATCGCAGGTGTAACAACAAGAACAAGAAGAAGAATAGGAGAGAGAAAGCCAGCTCAGGGCCAAAAGTGACAGATATTAACAGGTTCTTCTTCCGTGACAACTTGTCTTGCTTTATGAATGAAGAATAACTTGTTCACATTTTTATTGATGTACTAGTATATCACTGTTCTTTTAGTATAATATATGTTGGAGCAATTTGACTCAGAAATTCGAGACTCTTATCCTGGTTAGAGGGGATATTTATTTTGGAAGCCTAAAATATTATTCTTTAGGCTGCTTTCATGATGAAAGAAATCTGCCATTTGTGAATTTTAACTTCAGCTCTCGTCAACAAAAGATTGAACAATTATTTGGAGATGGAAAATGATCTTCCATTTTCTAATTTTTTTCTAGTAAGTCTGAATAAGAAGCTAAATTATGTAAGTCTTGTTATGATATTTACTCATTTTAATTTGTTTTCTTCGATGTAATCTTAGTGTATTAATTGAGCTTGTGTATTAGTCCTTATTGCTGCAATTAATTGTTCTTTTTTGCACATGAGTGACCTGTCTTAACAAACCTTCTCTTTCACCTCCTGTGTTACATGTTATGTCCAAAGAATTAAGTAATTAACTTGGTTCTATTTTTTATTTTTGTGAAGTCATTGTACTTGTGGCTATCTCTGTTCCCCTGACTACAATTGTAGCAAAAGAAAGCATTATTTGTTTGTCCCGTGCCCCTTGTTTGATGTTAAAAAGGGTGTTTATGGGTGGGTTCTTTTCATGTCATTTTCAGGTTTATTAGACATGTAAATGCCTAAAAGAGAAGAAAAAAAAAAACATATCTGGCGTACACTGGCATAGTGGCATGGGATGCCTTGGTGTTTCTACTTTGATTGATCTCGTTTAAGAGGGATACATTTCTATTTCACTTTATATGGCTATTCTGACCTCATACTCAAACATGCTAGGTTTCACTGGAAATTGATGGATTATGCGTTACTCAGACTTCAAATGAAAAATTGTAAATATGACGTCATGTTCTAGATGGGTGGCTAGTAGATAATCTGATATAGACATATTGAACATAACAGCTTGGTTAGAAAAGAAAGAGGGTAAAGAAACCACAAAACTTATATCTAGTGTGCAACCTGGGAGGTGCAATGCATACTTTTGACAAATGCATTTGAATGTTCGATGCCGCCCTTCAAACGAGTAGTTCATGTATGTTTCCAGTGTTTCGTGGATTTGAGTAGTTGCCAACCAAACCAAACCAAACTATACCCTATTTTCCAATCAACCGGGGTCTACTACATGAATCTTTTTCCTCTTCAATGCTACATAACCGATTAAGTTTAAGAACATCCTTTTTTATCACATCTCATGTCAATTCTGGCCTTCCCTTCCCCCAAGCATTTACAGATAGGCTCTTACTAGATTTACATATCAAGGATTTGACTGTTATTACTTATTTCTATGGCTATTAACCAAAATTTGATTCTTAGGAATATGCTTATAGTTTCTCAAGAATCTGAGTGGTTATTGTGCTTTTGTACTGTTTTCCCCTATCAGTTAGTTTTCAACATGTTTTGGATTCATAGTAAATAGAAGTTGCAGATTGATGCAACCTTATGTTTATCATGAATTTGTACTATTTTCCCCCTTCGATAGTCTTTTATACATCATGAACTTTTAATTAACATAAAAGTTGCTTGCAGGTGAATGCAATTCAAGCTTGTGGTGGGCAGAAAACTGCTGTTGGAAGAGGCTTTGGAAATGGTAGTGGCATGCTATGGAATGTCTTGAAAGCACGAGACGAGGGGGGAAAAGTTTGAGGTGTTTTACAATGCTTAGCCCCTGGTAATACTATGTAGGGCACACCACTTGTATTATGCTTAATCATGGCCAACACTACACACCAGGCTTCTCACCACCAAGCCATTGTTTAGTTTAAGTTGTGCTTTAGCTTCATTCCTAAAGATGCTTATCAAGGCCACAAGTACTTCCCACTGCTTGGTTCCTTAATGCTGTTCCATGCAATTTGCTTTGTTTGAGAGTCTTTTAACGCTTTGAAGTGTTATTAACTACCACTTTGCAAAAGCAATTCAAGCAACCGATCGCGAGGCAAAACTTAGTGCAGAATAAAAAAGCTACTTATGAAAGAAAAAGTCATGCTCCAGACTACAGTCAGCAGGAGTTCAGATGGTTTGCAGATAGTACCCGATGTGCATAACGATTCGAACAATCCAATGTTGATGGGGATCGTGAATTTTTCCGTGATAAAGTGAGGGTGCCCGTTACATATGATGACTTGCCTGAAAAGGAGGATCCGAAAGATGAATCAACGTAATCTCTGAAGAAATGGGCTTGTGTGGCTCTAACTACAGATTTGGGAATTTGGTAATCAAGTTTGAAAATATTGTCCAGCAGTCCCTTTCTCTCTGCTACTGAGGGAGCAGAATTCATGTTTAGCTATCGTCAAAGGAGGAGGGGTTTTGTGATCCTTTGGAGTTGGCATATGTTGACAGAGAAGAAAAAAAAGAAGAAAATGACAAAAGGAAAATTTGCTTTTTGTTAGATGTACTAAGGATTGGTAAGAGTATTATATTGAGAACTTCCCATTGATTTGGGCCAAGCAGTAATGGAGATGTTATGGTGGTGATTCGTGTTTCACTATGTTATGATTGGGCCAAGGCTTTCTTTTGTTCTTTTGGGTGAGAGAAACTGAATCGGTTAATTTCGATTGTGTGGGTGTGTACAGTTATATGTAAGTTGACAAATTAGATACGCACTAGATTCAATTTCTCTATCAATGGATTTTTTCCCATTAAAGATCATACCAGATATGGCCACAAGCAATTGTCTTAGCCACTGAAAGTGACTCAGATGTTGATTTGGTTTTCAAGGAAATTGGTATCCAATATCTTTCTTGCTCAGTGGTCTTTGTAAACAGAAATGGGTTGTGCTCAACTCTGAAGATGACAACAGGCTAACCACACAAAAAGGAGCCACCTTATAAAAGGGTTTGTTTAGCCTCTTGATCTTCTGCAAAAATAGGCAAACCGCAGTGCAGTCATCTCTCTTTGAGGAAGGAAACTTCTGTTTCCAGACAGAAACCACCGCCTCCACCACTGGTCTTACCGCTGCCTCCTCACTCCCTTCTGTTGATACAATGGATACCACATCATTGTTGCTCAGCACATCCCACACCTGCCCACATAATAAATAAATAAATAAAAGTGGAGTTGATCAAATTGTGCAGAACGACTATATGTAGACCCCAGGAATTTTCTCTAGAAAAGGATGCTAATTGCTATGCTTGTTATTGTATTAAAGTTGTCTGGAGCAGTTAATCGCTGAAAAATGGCCTTACCTCATCTGTGGCAAGAACAAGAAACTGATCATTATATGTAAGACGGCGGTAGGAGACATTAGGGATGGCAATAATTTCATGGTTTTTTAGCAGAAAGTCTCCAAAAGCTCGAGACATGGCTAGCCCTAGGGAATCAAGATGGGGCAACCACACTCTCTGAATGTGCAGCTCTTCTTTCAGTGCAACCACTTGACCGTTACTCTTCCTTATTCGATCTGCTTCCACTGCACAAAGCAACGACAAAATCCATTGTCATATTATTTGTCAGAATCTAGTTTGTAGGACACTTCTCGAAAGTCATTTGAAAATTTGCTAAACAGTTTTGCATTGTGTATATCTTAAATGGACTTGCTTATAGAAAATTTGCTAACTTCTTTAAACAGTGTCCGATAAAAACTAGTCATTTACCATAAAAACTACAAGAAAAAGGTTAGAAAACACCCAACTATACAAGTTTTTTGTATTTGTCAAAAATGAGCACAAGAAACAGAAACTACACTGAACAGTAAATCGACCAAGTATTTCCTGACAAGCTTTCAATGTCTTTGGAACAGGATCCTCCCTCTATCGACATCACTAGTTCATGGAAACAAAAATTTCGAGACATGATCATGTGGCTACCAATTTGGTACGATACAACGATAGAGATTCTGTGGTCATACTCAATGAGAGAAAAATTGTCTTACTTGGTAAACCAGGCTTCAAATCTGTAGTCAATTGAACAGCCCTCAGTACTCCATCCTCCTGAGTGATTGTCCCCATCACTGCTCTCGAGTCTCCTAGATTAGCAATACTAAGATCTTCACCCTATTACAAATTTCACAATATGCTATGAGTATCACAACAAAAGAAAATTTTATCTGTTGAACTAGTAAGGAACCAAAAGAGTGAAATATATATATATATATATATATATATATATATATATATTGCCACTACAATCATTTGGCGACACCAGAAACCTGAAATCTTAAAAATTGTTTGCTGATAATTTATCGATTGGTAAACCAGCAGTTCAACCAATATTATGTGGCTTATTTGCTGATAAAAACTTGTGCATGGACACATATAAGTCTAAATTTGAGATTTTTCAATCGATGATCAAGAGAGTTGTGATACAATTTCATAGCCCTACCCCAATTGATCATATTTGTGTGCTATTCTCGACCGGACAAGTTTACTTCCAGGAAAAGGAATGACCCTCCATGAAGTTAAGAAATGATCATTCTAACAAAATACCTCTCAATAATACTTTTTACCCATACTATATGAACTTAACACCTATTGATACCCACTTCAAATGTCTCTCAGTTGCACTCTTACAATGAGCAAACAAATGTTTTAGACAAAGACATCCAGAAGTTTTTAGAGAAATCCAAGAGATTCTAGTCAGCCCGTAAGTTTTTCAAAAGATTTTTCCGAAGGTTATATCAAGAGCATTCTAGCTGATCGAGTTCTAAAGGTTCGAGTTGAACTTGAAGTATTCTAAAAGAGTCTGAAATTTTCCGTAGCAGTCCTGAAAAATCAGGGTTTCCTAATAATATGTAAAAAAAACCCTAACAATATGAACGCGAATCACTAAGTAAAATTACCAGCAAAAACTACGTAAGCAATCAAACCCACAACGCAGAGATATACGTGGAAAACCCCAAAACGGGTAAAAACCACGGGAATGAATCAAATCACTATAATTATTGTGCAGTTACAGACATACCTATCCAAACGATGTAAATCCTCACAACGTTCTAAGTACCACATGCCGAGTCACACGCACACCGCACCCAGTAATCTTGATCGCCGACGGCCTTGAGTCCACAAGCCCTCCGAAAACTAACTAAAATCTCCCTTATGAATTGGTCTCCAAAGAAACCAGTTGCGTCTTCCTTTTCTCCTTACTGCAGCCACACAACGTCACTGTATGTGTAGAATATAGGGCACACCTTTTCCTTGCCGTGGCTTTCCTTTTATAAGGCTTTGGACCAAACCTAAGAGGTAAAGAAACAAGTCTATAAATAGACTTTTATTGAACCTTTTGTATTTGCATGTATCTTCCCAATTAAACAGACAAGATGTTCCGATGGATAACAAGATCAATCCTTCCATCGATCCGTCTTTGACAAAATTTCTTGCTGAAGCCGACCTCCTCTTTTATCAAGAACGCTCACTCTCAATTACAAATAAATGATTCCTTCTACTCTAATCCTGTACAGACTCGCTAGCTTATAAAAAATAAAATTATTACAACTCGATATAAATATGTGTTTTGTCATATGGAATTACCAATACACAAAAACTCCGGAATTTGGTCCTTACAATAACGAAATTTTAGACATCAATTTGACCCAAGCCTTTGCAAAATTCCATTCAGTCAATGGCTTCCAAACTAGCCCTTTTTCGTGGGCCACTAATTGTAAGGCTTTTCAAAGCCAGGAAGTCATGGGTTCGAGTCGTGGGAGCGTCATCGTGAGGGAGGGATTGTTGGGCCTGGAGTGCCCCCATAGATTTGGTTACACAATGCCACTCCCTGCGACCGCTCTAAAAACAAACTTGCAGGTGCGATGTCGAATGCCATAAAAGGCTTAATTGAAACCCTTCCTACCACCAATTGGTTTTAGGAGAGATGGTGGAAAAGCGGTCCGACAAGTGGTATCAGAGCCAGAAAGTCATGGATTCGAGTCGCGGGAGCGTCATCGTGAGAGAGGGATTGTTGGGCCCGCAGTGCCCCCATGGATTTGGTTACACAATGTCACTCCCTGCGACCGCTCTAAAAACAGATTTGCGGGTGCGATGTCGAATACCATAAAAGACTTAATTGAAACCCTTCCTACCACCAATTGGTAGTGGTCCAACAAGTCCTTTCATTTGTGGTAATGTAACTTTGTTTCCCTAGAATTTAATACATTTCACTTTGTCATTCATATTCAGGCACTCAAAATAATATCTAAATCAATTCCTTTGTTTATTTTGCGCGATGCAAAGTGTAACTTTGTGCAAACTATATAGAACCAGTTTCACAAATATGAATGCCCAGAGAAATACTTCACATTGAACTATAAAAAACGTTATATAAAGATGCATAAATATCATGATGCATTCATATTTATTTTCATTGTAGCAGTTTTGTTACCTAGCTAAATCGAGGACAGATCGGGAGTATCTTTATCAGATACTTTAGAGCAAGGCTACCAGCACAGATAGATAGATGTGCACAAAGTTACACATGCCCCCGGGATATGCAATTTAAAGGGGTCGTGGATTTCGGATCCTTGTGTGAATGACTAAAGCTGTCTCATAGGATATGCGATTTTCTTTTGGGGTCAACTGTCGCATGTATTCTCATATTGACTAGCTGTTCTGCTGAGGAAATCTTTCTTATAATCGAGTCCCTTGGTTCTCATGATAGTCGACATATACATGTACACATTATATGGCCATACTATACGCTATGGATTGTACCTTGTTTAGATATGTTGGAAGATTTCGTTGTTGAATGCTCCCAAAAGCTAGAGACAATCACTTGGGTGATTGCATCTCACCCCAATTAGAAATTAATACCGCTACTTATTTTTTAATTTCTTTTGGTTTAACCGGTGGTCGTTGGTTGTACTCAGCAAAACCTCATCCATCGGGCATCTTAATTAAAATGCTTGCTTCAGTGAAAAGAGCGACAGCAGGGGTGGAGTGTCACTCTTTTAGAAACTTGGTCAGCAGGGAACTCGTTCATATCGGCTTGTTGATTTCCATCAGTTAGACACTTAGACCCCATTAAATGGACTCTATGAAGCACTCAATTTACATAAAAGTGGAGTGGTCCTCCACATCAGTTGGTGAATTGGACCTATACCGAGTTCTCAGGTGGAAACCACTAGAGAACATTCTGATTCCGGGCATTGCAAGTGCAAAGAATAATAAGAACACATAGTTGAGACATTTATGAAGTGGCCAAATTGCATAGTTGTAGTTTTGCACAAATTGCAAAAGGGCGAGATATTAGCAGATTGACTCGTTATTATAAGGGCAAGAAAGAGTACATAAACTAAGGCATAAGCCAATCATGATAATTATAATCAAGATGGGTTACTCTAAGAGTTTTTTTTTTTCTTGGCAATGGGTCTCTGATAAAGTTCATGTGAACCTTTTTCATGCTTCAGCACAACTAAGCTGCTTAAATAAGTTACTAATTTCTGTAAGATGTCTGTCCCATTTTGAAGTTGTTTTTGCTCTCGATAAAAAGTAATACTCTTTCGTTTGAATTTAATGGTATTACAGGGGCTTCCCTTGAATCTTTTTAAAGAATGGTTATGAGGTTCAAATTGGTGAGTACCATTGGGAATTAGTGCTGTGAACTTGTTGACATTGCCAAGTATTTGTTATTTTCTTGTTTATATCCAAAATAGAGATCTGTACTTGTGATATTGTCAAGTCATTGAAATTGATGGCCAAGAGGAATGACGCTTCTTCCTCCTGCAAGGTCGGGTGGGGAAATGTTGTTGGTTCTATTGTGATGTGCCGTTTGTGTAAGTGTCATCTAGAATTGATGCCAGGCAGCAAAAGAATATGTTTGTCCACAAAGAGGGAGGACTACCCTATTCAGATCTAAATAAGACCAAGGGGGTTGGTTTACTGGGTTGGGAGATAAGAGTCATACCAAGGGTGATGTTTGTTTTCGAGTCTTGCAACCACGATATGCAGCTCCCCTTCCCATATACCAGTCTACCCAATTTTTGGGAAAAGTAATTCGGCAGTAATATAAATACTTGTTTAATGCCAACTTTTCTTCATCGAAATTTTATTTTTTTTGCTTCGTCATTCTGTGCAGTTTGAGTAACTTAGCATATTGGACTGAGAGCTCCATTTGCCTTTTGATTTAAAAGATGCATGCGGCAATCCTTTACTTTGTGTACATGACTTGATAAACTTGTTTAACACATTAGCTTGATCCAGTGAAGCAGGTTAACACTTGCTATTCTAATTGCTCTGCTAGCTTGAACTATTATCAACCACCATTTCCGGTCGTTTGTAGACCCACAAGTTACTAAGGTGGTGTTCCACTTTTCCAAAAAGTACTTTTTTTCCAAACGAATGTAATTTCAAACTCAATATAATGAAAATAAAAAATATTTTTTCAATTTTTTTTGCACCATTTAAAAGATTTTAATGAGATCTATCAAACAAGATCCATATTGGTAGGAAAATTATTTGCGTAAACATATAATTTTTGAGCTTGAAATTACCTTCTTTTTCAAAAAGTTCTTTTTCCACAAAAGTGGAACGGCCTCTAACTAGTATACAACTACTGTCCAATTTGGTAGATTTAAACCAAAGCTGAAAAAACTTATGGACGAAAGAAATCCAAAATTCCATCCTCTTTTGTTTTATATATTCTTTATTTTTTCCAGTCTCTATTTATATTTTTATCCTTTTCAATCCCTCAATCGAGGCGAACCAATAAGCAAAGTGGAGGTTGCAATTTCAATTAGATCAGTTGCCTGGAAAAATTAGTGAAATTTCAATCCTGACAACCTTCATTACTTTAGAGCACCTCCTTTTGGCACTTGGCACATTTTAAGGTCAGAATAGCTAAAACAATTTAGAATTTGGATGGAAAATGCCACGTAAGGCCCTATTTGGTACTCGCAAGAAATTGATTTTTTGAGTTTCTAGTGTTTAGTAGGAGTTTCCATCATCCTCCATGGTGATGAGTGCACCTACAACCTCGTCCAGCATTCCTTTATAGGTAAATGAATCGGTAGTGAATCTACAAGTTTTCATTTTTTTAAACAAGATGCAATGCTGGATAGGTGTTTCCTTTCTTACACAAGCTTGAGATCACGCTTCTGTAGAAATGGTGTGCACAGAACTTCTGTTTGTTACTCAAGCTTTCGATTATCGATAAAGCCTCCTGCACTTATCTTCCATAGTCTGAAAGGGGCATATACGTTAGCTCACTCTGTGACTTCTATCTGTATACCATTTGATCAACAAAATCTATTTTTCCCTCTTTGCAAAGTTGAGCAATAATCCGTTTGAACGGTGTCCTATATATTTCACCAACATACGGATGTTTTGCCACGATAAGTGAGTGAAGCAATTAGAATATCGCAAGTGCATTTCGGGTATGATCCTCACGCAACATTTCTCCTAGAAGTTCATTTGCCTCTTCCAACAGCCCTTCGGCTATTGGGAGTAGACCATTTGGATGGCAAATCCCTAAAGAATTCAATCCCCTCATGGCTTCTACTTCCAAGTTCCAATACACAACCCGCTTAACAAGACATTGTAGCTAACCAAGGTTAAGCTTTCCTCCCTTCGCAATTATCCTCTTTCTTTTGTTGATGAAGAAAATCTAGCTGATCAATTTCTTTTTATTTTATTTTCAGCAGTGGATCTATTTCATTCAAGAGTTTCGTTGCTTCATTTACCCCTCGTTCCTTATAAGTAGCGTCTAGCAAGAAAGAGTGGGGAATTCATCTGGGACAAATCCTTAATGCACAAATCTGTGTAAAACTTGCAAGCTACAACTCGGGAATCAATCCCTAATGAAACAACTGCATTTGAACCTACGGTATCCCCTCCAAATCGTTTAGTGATTAGCCTCCAACCTCATGAAAAACTCGATGATCTAGTTTACAGTGGAGCTATCGTCTAATTTCCAAATCGTCTAGTGATTAGCCTCTGCATAATTAAACTCAAATGTTTTTGTAGTTATTTGTCAAAATTTCTACTTGGAGCTATCGTCTAATTTCTGCCTTGCGAATGAATATCTAGTGATGGAAAGATAATTGTATAGTATTAATAAAAAATAATACAGTAATTTTGGTTCTTTCTCATTTCAACTAACAGTCATTAGAGTTTTTTTTTTTTGATTAAACAGTCAATAGAGTGACTTGTACAAAATATCACATCACTTACTTTATAAAGCAATGGTGCTCATCCAGCATTACCGTTTTGAAAATATCACGCCAGCATCATTTCGTTTAGTTTTGTGTATAAAACACTAGCAGAAGGACACTAGCAAATACACCGAATGCATTAGCAAATGCAAAGATTGCTCTGCCAACTCAAACGCATGTTCTCACACCCATTATGCTCTCATTCCAATTACAGTTTTTAGCAGCGGTGTGAGCGGCACCGCATAGATCACAAGCTCCATCACGAGGGTGGATCTCACTGGGTTCAACCACATATTCCCAGTTCAAAAGTTCATAATCCTAATGCATCAACGAGATAAAATAAAAATGTCCATCCAAATGAAAAGTCTTGGAAAGTACAACTTAATCAGCAATTTTCGACACAAATCAGGAAGATAAAGGACTGAAACTACACATCTTAATAGGACATACGTGTTTGATATCGGATTAACACTCTAAATGCCATAAGAGACCTTAAAAGATTGGTATAAGAAAAGCAGATCCTGGGACTAAAAAGGTCAGGTTTCAAGGATTTTGGATCTTTTTACTATATAGAACAAGGGCATCATTCACTAATCGGTTAGTGTAATCCCCAAGAAATCACTCAGCTAGAAAGCTGGAATTTCATTACCACTCTGCAAGAGCTCTGCTTGCTTATCCATAAGCCAACTGGATGCTAATTGCCACCAGCCCTAGGATCTTCTTGCCCAGGAGCTTCCCCAAGTCTCTCCTGAAGTGAAAACATAATTTTATCAAACCAGATCAGGTAAGAGAAAATACAATAAAAAGCAAGGAAATGTGGGATTTTGATAAAACATAATTTTATCAAACCAGATCAGGTAAGAGAAGATACATAATTTTATCAACTAGATCAGGTAAGAGAAGATACAATCAAACCAGATCAGGTAAGAGAACTCAAGTAATTTCTTTCTCCCCATCCAAAGCAACAGAGGCAGTAAAGATGTGTTTGGTTTAACTTCAAAAATAATTGAAAGAGTAATCCATACATAGGGAACATCAGGAAGCAAGGATTTTGCCAAACAATTGGTAACAAAAGAGCCATGACTCAATGTCCACAAGTACATTTGTATTTAGTTTTTCTAAGAACTACTACTCGAAAACGATGTCGAGTTCTGCTGCAGAAAGCAGGGCAAGCAGCAACAAAAACTTCAATTTCCAATGAAAAGATTCTCCTAAGAAGCCCAACCAAAATAGACAAAATATACTGGAGGCAATTCACAAAATAAATTCCATTCCCATACAACTACATTCCATTTTAGAGGTACTCTTTATATTATTACCTGTATGTCTCGCAGAATGTTGTCTCTACAATTCCAGTAAATGATGCAATCTTAACGGATGTGAAAAACGATCAAGCAAAACCTAAAATATTAACCTCACCTTGAGAGATGCATTCTCTGAGAGAAGCTGTTCATATTCACTCCGAATGCGGCTCAAATCCGTTCTAAGAGTGGTGTTTTCTTCATTCAAAGCTTCAGTACGCAGGGCCAGGTCGTCACATTCTGTCTGACTCATTAGCATAGACAAACATCACACAAACATTAAGTCAAATTGAGAAAGTAGAACAGGATAAACATACAAAAAGGAAAAAATGATTACCTGCTTTCTCAACCTGGATCGACGTGCAGATTCCCTATTGGACTGCTTTCTTCTCTGTCTTTTAAGCTCTCTTTCGTCCTGGACTAAAGAACAAGAGGGGTCAAACCATTATGATTATAGTAACAACAGTCTGGAACTTCCAAGTTCCAGGTTTTGAGAGAACAATCATGTCACTGCAGTTATCCAATTCCACATGATCAAAGAACACAGCTTTGGTAAGACATATAAAAAAAGAGAGTTTCTTGGAGGAAAAAACTTTACTCAGCCATAGTCCTTGGTCAATTACTATCACCTCGCCAAGAATTCTAGTTCATTTCGGTAATTGGAGCAGTTATATATAACTTTAGAATAAAAAGCTCATATGTGAAGAACCTCCCGGTGACAAGAAACTTATTATGTTAATCAATACCGATATAGATACACACGAATATCGCTACCATCGATGCTCAAAAAAAACTGGCCTCAACAATGAAATAGCTCATAGGCTAGAATAAAATTTACAAAACTATTTTCCTTCGGGGGCAACAACCCATACCAAGAACCACATCACCCTTGTCAAAACATAACCACTAATCAAAATGAACCAGGTTTTTTTTGGTAAGAGTACTCTTTCATTAACAGCTCAAACCGGAGAAATAACGTCCAAAAGGACACATAAAACTATTCCCGTGGGATATCTAAAGAGCTTGGCCAGGTACAGCCAAAACAAAACACACAAATTACAGCCAAACACTACCAACAACAAAACAAGAAAAAAACCATTTAAACTACTACAGCACCAGGCCTCAAAATGCTGAGAGATACCCCTCAATTTCTACACAGCAACCTATTCTCCTGCGTAGGTTTAACATTCTCCAAGCTAGGATGGATGACATCCGTAATGTCATTACAGATCTTGGATCCTGAAAAAGCAGCCCCCAAAGCCTTCTGCTGAGATATCCTCATATTCCTCTAACACCAAACACCATATACAGCAGCAGCTAGAGATAATTTAAGGACAGATTCCTGAAATTCTCCCCCTTAGAGTGCAGAAGAAACCATGCCCTCTCTTCTTCCCAATCAAGGGGGCCTTGATGAACTTGATTCCTCCGTAATATCTCCATCCAGACAGCCCTAGAATAAGGGCATTCAAAAAATGAGCGATTGTGAGATTCAATAGTATCATTCCTGCACAAAACACAGTTGGCATTGTCCGCTACACTCCAACCCAGCAATATATCCTTAGAAGCAAGTTTATATTGCATGGCCGTCCATAAAATGAAGGCCCGTCTTGGAACAGCTTTAGGAAACCAGACAACCTTACACCAGTCCTGAATACCATGTGACACTCTGATGGCATTCCAAGCAGATTTCAGAGAGTAATTACCATTCAGAGAGGGGGTCCAAATCACACTATCCTCTTTACTAATATCAGGTAGAAAATCCAGAGGAGTATTGAGCTTAATCTCCTGGATATATGTACTCCTTTCTCTAGGCCAAAACATGCTCCCTTACAACTGATAGCAATGATCTGCCTATGTTGGCACACACCTGTTCCCCATTCTTCTTGTACAAGGGCCCCAATGGGTGCCAAATGCCAATTGTCAAGCCAAATAGAGATAGAGGCCCAATTCCCAACATTATTACCGAATTAAGGGATGGCATCCCCAACTTAAGTTCACAAAACAGTAGAGCCAACTCTTACATTTGAGTAGGGTTGTAAACGAACCGAGCAACTCGCGAGCTTGGCTCAGCTCGTTTAGTAAACAAGCCAAGCTCGAGCTCGAGTTTTCCGCTTGTTTAGTAAACGAGCCGAGTGGACAAAAGCTCAGCTCGTTAAAGGAGGCTTGGCTCGATTAAAGAGACTTGTTTAGTAAATGACTAAGCTCAGCTCGTTAAGGCTTGAGCAAAGCTCGAGCTCAAGTTTTTGGCTCTTTTAGTAAACGAGCCGAGCTCAAGCTCAACAAAGCCCGGCTTGGCTTGGCTCATTTACAGCCCTACATCTAAGTCACTGACTAATTCACAAGCATATTCCATCATGCATGCAACCACGTAGTGATTCAAGAAAGAATAATTGCATTTGCTTGAAAACAGAGCTAGTTTTATGCTCCATAGTGGAGGAGTGGAAAGAAAACCGAAACGGAGGTGGAGGTGGAGGCATAACCATACAACAAGCAAGGCGAATTCCATAGATCGGTCACAACAAATGTTTGATACCTAGAGGATTTTAATGCTAAGATTTAGATTAAAGAGAAAGAATTGGACTTAACTTTCAAAATAACGGACCCCAAAGAGAGTGTTAGAATATTGTTAGTCTTTGTCGTAGTCCCACATTGCTTATCTAAGTCTTGTAAGGAGTAGACGTTTAATATAAATAAAGATTGTGTGTTTTATGGTTAGTTAACACCCTATACACTTTTTGCTCTCCAAACAACATGGTATCAAAGCCATGCCCTGATCCTAACCCTAACCCTAGCTCACTACCATAACAGCCTACTAGCTGCTGACATACGCCTGCCTTCCACCACCATAGCTGCCGCTGGTCATCTTCAGCGTTGAAACTCCTTGAAACCTATGAAAAACCTCAAAACCCAACCCACCCCAGTATCTTCTGCCCTTACCCAACATGCCAAAACCCATCAAACCCTCAATTGATCTCCCAAAATCCTGAAATCAACCTCCAAAGTCCACTCAAACTTACTCCACCCAACTGAAATTCCATATCCACCTGAAATCGACCTCCAAAGTCCACTCAAACTTACTCCACCCAACTGAAATTCCATATCCACCTGAAATCAACCTCCAAAGTCCACTCAAACTTACTCCACCCAACTGAAATTCCATATCCACCTTCAATCGACTCCAATCGGCACCACCAGACTCCAATCGACCCCCACCAGCCTTCAATCGACCATCACCCAACCATAATCAACCACCATCTGCCACAAAATACCCCTTCCGCCCTGCATACGAACCCTAACAGACCCTACCCGCCCCTGTTCGCACTGTATACGAACCCTCTTCTCATGCCTCCTACACTTGCCCTACACTTGCGACTCTTCTATGGCTCTTATACTCACGATTTGGGGTCCTGTTGCTGCTGTTACTGTTCGGAGTCCTTTGCTTCTACTGTTGCTGTTTATTTCAGCATCTGTTTGATCTCATCTGGGCTTCCGTTGCTCCCCTGGTTGTGCACTCTGTTCTGCTGCGATTCTGGCTTATACTATTGCATCTTCGAATGATTCTTCGATCTCATGTGCTTGTGTTATCGTATTCTTGCTGCTGTTTGCTGGTATTAATGCAATTGGTGTTTCTGCTCCCATGCAATCACAGTAGCTACCTCTCTATTATTGGTTTACTTTCTTACTTACTGGTTGATATTTGCTATTGAGATTTCTTGTGATGGGTTCCTCTTCTGCATCTAGTTCTAGTTCTAATGTTGCTGCTGGTTTTTCTCCACATTGGTCCCCTAAGATGTTGTCCATTACTGCTATTCGCTTGAATGGCAAGAATTATGTTACTTGGGCTAAGTCTATTGAAACTTATTTTATGGGCTCACAACAGTATACTTATATATCCAATGATCCTCCTAAGCCCTCTGAGTCCACTCATGCCAATTGGGTGGTCAAGGATGCCTGGATCCGTCTTCGCTTATGGAATAGTATGGAGCCCGCTATTGCTAGCACATTGGTCTTTTGTTATACTACTAAATAGGTTTGGCAACGGGCTAAGGAGTTATATTCAGGGGTTAATAATCTTCATCGGACCTTTGATCTTTACCAGACTTATTTTGCACTTTAGCCTTGGTGATTCTACTTTGGAAGAACATTATGTAAAGTTCAGTGGTGTTTGTGCGAAACTTAACATCTATCAACCTCTTTCTACTGATATTACGGTTATGTGTCGTCAATGAAAACTTGCATGTGGCTCGCTTCTTGTCTGGTTTGCCTAAGAATTTTGATCCTGTTTGCCGACAGCTACTGGGGGAGCGGGAGTTGCCTCTTCTGACTGAAGTATTTAGCCGTCTTCGTCATACTAGTTCGGCTCCTTCACTGCCTCCTGATCATTCTGCTTTGGCCACATCTACTTCTTCTGGTGGTCACTATTCTCGTGGTTTTGGTCGTGGTGGTCAGGAGTCAGGGGGAGGTGGCCGTGACTTTGGTCACAGCGGCCGCAGTTTTGGTCATGATTTTAGCCGTGGTGGCCGTGGGCAATCATTTGGTGGTAATCGGGTGTCTCAGTATTGCACTCACTGTCATGGGACTAATCACACTATTGACTATTGCTGGGTTTTACATGGTCAACCATCTGAGCATCAGGCTGCTATTTTTGAGGATGATGGCCATTTATTGATTGAGGGCTCTAGCTCCACTCCTCGTGTGGTTACTATTCTAAAGGATGAGTACAATCGTCTCACCTCTGCGCCATCTTCCTCCACTGCTACGTTCCCTCAAAAAGGCTCCTCTTTTGCAGGTGTTGCTTCTAATACTCCATGGGTTATTGATTCTGGAGCTACTAATCATATGACTGATAGTTCCACCCTTTTATCGGGGTCTTGTTCTCTTCGGAAATCTCCTTGTCTTCACATTGGCTGAAGGTTCTACCGCTGATGTTGCTGGTTTGCGTTTTGTTATTTTGAATTCATATTTTTTTAGATTCTATTTTACATATTCTCGTTTTCCATGCAGTCCTCTCTCTGTTAGTAAACTTACCAAACCCTTAAATTGTTCTGTGACATTCTTTCCTAGCTCTTGTATTTTTCAGGATTTCACGACTGGGAAGAAGATTGGTTGGGACGCTGAACATGGTGGTCTTTATTACTTTAGTGCTGGCGAGCTACCCTCCTCAGTTGCACTTCAGTCCTCTACTTCACCATATCAGCATCATTGACGTCTTGGGTATTAGTCTCTTCAGAATCTCAAGCGGATGGTCCCATATTGTGGTTGTGTCACTGACTTGCCATGTGAAGTCCGTGAGTTTAGTAAACACCATCGTGTTTCCTTTCCACCTAGGATAGAGAGTCGGGTGTCGAGACCCTTTCAGTTAGTTCTTTCTATTATTTGGGGTCTTATTCATGTTTCGTCACGGTTTGGTTTTCAGTATTTTATTATTTTTGTGGATGATTATTCATAGATTACTTATGTTTATCTTATGAAAGCGAGATCTGAGTTGTATGCAATTTTTTAGTCCTTTTATCAAGAAATAAAAACTCTGTTTGATGTTTCTATTCGTATTTTTCGTTTTGATAATGCTCGTAAATATTATTGTAATGCTTTGTCTGTTTTCCTTAATGATCATGGTGTTATCCACCAAACATCTTGCTCTCAAACTCCACAACAGAATGAAGTCGCTGAGTGCAAGTTGCGACATATTCTCAAAGTCGCTCGTGCCCTTTTATTTCAGCGGCAAGTGCCCAAATCCTATTGGAGTGACCCTATTCTTACTGCTAACATACCTTATTAATCGTATGCTGTCTACCGTTTTAGGGGGTCAGATTCTGTACTCTTGTTCTGTTTCCTGGTAATCCACTATATTCTTTACCCCCTCACGTGGTTGGCTACACATGTTATGTTCATGCTCTGGATCCAGGCCGGGATAAATTGGATCCTCGATCTATCAAATGTGTGTTTCTTGGGTATTTTCGCACTTAGAAGGGGTATAAGTGTTACTCTCCTTCTCTTCGTTGTGAGTTTGTGTGCTGATGTAACCTTTAATGAGTCATTGCCCTTTTTCCGGGTCTCCTCTTTAGTGAATCTGTCTCACTACATACGGCAATTCCACTTCCACCACCAGTGCAGGCATATGTTTGTCAATCTAAAGTTCAGCCACCTCAACCGTCTACCACATCTTCCCCTGCATAGCGAGATCTGATCGTCTCTCCCACTTATCTTCCTTTTGCTCTTCGCAAAGGTACTCGTACTTGCACTTCCCATCCCATTGATCATTATGTCTCTTATGCTCATTTATCTTCATCTCTTCGTGCATTTGCCACTTCTGTTTCGTCTATATTTGTTCCTAACACTATCCAGGAAGCCTTATCTATTTCGCGATGCACTGAATAATTTTTCTTCCTTTAAATCAATGAGCCCAATTCGATCGACAAACCAGATCGAGCAGCTGAGCAGCAATCTCTTTGATGATTCAGAGTCTCGGACAGTCGAACCAAGCTTCTTCTTCTCCGGTCTCCCTCTCCCTCCCTGATCGTCGACTCCAGGACCAGGTAACTTCTTCTTCTTCTTCTTCCTCCTCCTCCTCCTCCTCTCACCATCTCATGTCTTCTTCGTCTTCTTCTTCTTCCTCCTCCTTTTCTTCTTGTTATTTTCACCGATGTCTGTCCAAAACTCCCCTTTCCTTTTCTTTTTTTTTTCGGACCCCCTTCTCTTTTTCTTTTTTTTTCCAGTCACATGACACACACACACACACACAC